>CM069862.1:25869912-26404912 GCA_036172795.1 Pelodytes ibericus
AGCGCAGACGGCCGGGGCAACTAGTGAACTCTTTGACCTGGTGGAAGTGGCCGCTGTTAGGTGTCCGGGTACTGTGTGACACGGCTGCGAGTGACGTGCTGCCTGGGAGAGCTGGTCTAGGGTTCCACAAACACTTCATCCACATACAGACCCAGACAGATAAAGACAGACACATACACACAGACAGACGCATACACACAGACAGACACATACATACAGACAGACACACAGACATACATACAGACACACACACACACACACACACACACACACACACACACACACACACACACACACAGAGCTGGACTGGAGCCAGACACATCCATCGCTGCACACTCATACAGCAGATTCAGGGCAGTGTGGCCACTTCTTATCAGGAACACATGAATAATGGGGGCATTTATAATATATATATATAATCAGCAAACTATCAGGAAGGTATAAAATGGAGTCAGTCTCTGACTTCTAATTCATATCGATTTTTTTTATTGTTTATTTTATTTCTATATGCATCCCTGCACTTTGCTGTAACTGCCCTTGTGTTTTTGCAGAGAGTGTCTGTGACATTTTAAGGCAAAGCAATTTTATTTGAAAGTGTAGATATTGTTAATAGAGATGCTTTAATGAAAAAAATACAAATAAAGTACAGTTTTATTTAAGCTCTTTTTGCTTTGTTTAGCTCTCACAGGGAGCAGCCATTTTTAAAATTCTTTTTTTTTATAGAATTCTTGGTCAGATCAGCTTCATGTCTCTCAGTGGGACAGTGTTTATTTTAGGAAGCTGTCTAGCTTTTTTGCGATTACAATCCTTTGGTCCCGATTTCATTCCCCGGTGTCTGTGACAAGCACCTGCACAGTGGCTCTGACTGAGTGATGTTCTGTGTGGTAGTGCTGACCCTCGACCTCCCAAGTCACCTGATTTGTCAGGGACAGATGTTGGGAGGTATGCATCATATAACTACTGATTCTAAACAACATGGCTGCCTCCTTGATAGAACTTGTAGAAAGCAAAGAGGGCCCAATTATGTATTTTATTCGTAATATTTCATTAAAACATTTCTATTTAAAATCTCCACACCTGATGCAATCTTTCAATTAAACAAGACATATTTTTTTCTGACAGTTGTACATCAAGCATATTTCTGCTCCACTTTTTCTGTACATTGATTGCTCTGCCACAAGTTAGTGAGGCGAACATAGAGTCAGTTTGGGTTACATTAGAATTTGGTAATCATATGGTAACTCGGGTAGGTGTGATTTATAGGCCCCCTGGACAAATAGAGGAGTTAGATAATCTACTAGTTGAGGAAATAGCTAAAATGACAATGAAGGGAGAAGTGATCATCATGGGTGACTTTAATCTTCCTGATGTGAACTGGAAATACAAAATAGCTACTTGTGCCAGGAGTACGCATATCCTAAGCTCCCTACTGGGATTATCTCTAAAACAAGTAGTGGAGGAGCCAACTCGAAAGCAGGCCATACTAGACTTAGTGTTCACAAATGGAGATCTGTTATCAGATATTACTGTAGGTGAAAGTTTAGGATCTAGTGATCACCAGACAGTGTGGTTTAATATAAGAACAGTGACGCAGTCACACCACACAAAAACAAAAGTTTTAGATTTTAGAAAAACAGACTTTTCTAAAATTAGATTAGATGTGAAGGAGTCATTATCAGACTGGAGCAATTTAAATGGAGTCCAGGAGAAATGGGATTATCTAAAAGTTGCACTACTGAAGGCAACAGAAAATTGCATAAGGCTTGTCAGTAAGAGCAAAAAATTGAAGAAACCACTGTGGTACTCTGCAGAGGTGGCTAAAATAGTAAAAAATAAAAAGCTAGCATTTAGTAATTATAAAAATACTCAGAGTGAGGAAGATAGAAAGATCTATAAGAGTAGGCAGAAAGAGGCAAAGCAAGCTATAAGAGCTTCCAAAGCACACACAGAAGAGACTATAGCCCAGTCAGTGAAAAAGGGGGATAAAACATTTTTTAGATACATACATGAGAAAAGGAAAGTAAAACAAGGATTAGTTAGATTAAAAACAAAAGAAGGATGCTATGTAGAAGAGGATAAAGGCTTAGCAGACTGCTTTAATGAATATTTTTGTTCAGTTTTTACAAATGAAAATGAGGGTAAGGGACCTCATTTAGGGAAAAAGACTAATGAGTCTTTTGATGCATGTAAGTTTACAGAGGAAGAGGTTTTACTTCAGCTGTCTAAAGTAAAGACAAATAAGTCGATGGGACCTGATGGGATACATCCAAAGTTATTAAAAGAACTTAGTGGTGTACTAGCAAAACCGTTAACAGATTTATTTAACCAATCATTGTTAACGGGAGTAGTTCCAGAAGATTGGAAATTAGCTAATGTTGTGCCCATTCACAAGAAAGGTAGTAAGGAGGAGGCGGGCAACTATAGACCAGTAAGTCTTACTTCAGTAGTGGGGAAAATAATGGAAACCTTGTTAAAGAATAGGATTGTTGAACATCTAAAGTCGCTTGGATTTCAAGATCAGAGACAGCATGGGTTTACTTCAGGGAGATCATGCCAAACTAATCTTATTGATTTTTTTGATTGGGTAACTAAAATAATAGATCAGGGTGGTGCAGTAGACATTGCTTACCTAGATTTCAGTAAGGCTTTTGACACTGTCGCACATAGAAGGCTTATCAATAAACTGAAATCTTTGAGTTTGGATTTCAATATTGTTGAATGGATTAGACAATGGCTGAGTGACAGGCAACAGAGGGTTGTAGTCAATGGGGTATATTCGATGCAAGGTCTTGTTACTAGTGGGGTACCTCAGGGATCTGTTCTTGGACCCATTCTCTTTAATATTTTTATTAGCGATATTGCAGAAGGTCTTGTTGGTAAAGTATGTCTTTTTGCTGATGATACAAAGATTTGCAGCAGGGTTGATATTCATGGAGGGATAAGCCAAATGGCAAATGATTTAGCTAAACTAGAAAAATGGTCAGAGCAGTGGCAACTGGCATTTAATGTGGACAAGTGCAAGATTATGCACCTTGGGCGTAAAAACCCAAAAGCAGAATATAGACTATTTGGTACAGTCCTAACCTCAACATCTGAGGAAAGGGATTTAGGAGTAATAATTTCAGAGGACTTGAAGGTAGGTAGGCAATGCAATAGAGCAGCAGGAAATGCTAGCAGAATGCTTGGTTGCATAGGGAGAGGTATTAGCAGTAGGAAGAGGGAAGTGCTCATGCCATTGTACAGAGCACTGGTGAGACCTCACTTGGAGTATTGTACGCAGTACTGGAGACCTTATCTCCAGAAGGATATTGATACTTTGGAGAGAGTTCAGAGAAGGGCTACTAAACTGGTTCATGGGTTGAAGGATAAAACTTACCAGGAAAGGTTAAAGCATCTTAACATGTATAGCTTGGAGGAAAGACGTAACAGGGGGGATATGATAGAAACATTTAAATACGTAAAGGGAATCAACACAGTAAAGGAAGAGAGTATATTTAAAAGAAGAAAAACTACCACAACTAGAGGACATAGTCTTAAATTAGAGGGGCAACGATTTAAAAGTAATATCAGGAAGTATTACTTTACTGAGAGGGTAGTGGATGTATGGAATAGCCTGCCAGCAGAAGTGGTAGAGGTAAACACAGTCAAGGATTTTAAGCATGCGTGGGATAGGCACAAGGCTGTCCTAGCTATAAGATAGGGAACTGGGGACTAATAAAAGTATTTAGAACATTGGGCAGACTAGATGGACCGAATGGTTCTTATCTGCCGACACATTCTATGTTTCTATGTTTCTATGCCATAGCAACTCGGAAATGTGGTTTGGGGGCACGGAACATTGACCCCTGACTTATATTAGGTGCTAGCTTTCCTCATTGGCACATGTGTACTTCCCGTATTGTATGGATTTTTATATGCATGCCTGAATGTAATGCCAAAGCTTCACATACAGAAAACTAACCTGCAGCTGATCCATATATATATATATATATATATATATATATATATATATATATATATATATATAAATGGCTGCTCCCTGTGAGAGCTAAACAAAGCAAAAAAAGCTTAAATAAAACTATACTTTATATATAGAGAGAGAGAGATATTAGGGGTGTATCATGCCCCTGAGTGACAGGCGTGCTGCCAGTCTGGAGCACACCTGTCACTCAGGGGCACGATGTATCTCGTGTATTTTTTGGGGTTTGTGTGCTGTGAACAGCCAGAGCACATACCCCTGGAAATCCACGAGATACATCCGAGGGGCCGACAGCGGGTGTGTATTTGGCAACAGAGTGTGCGGCTCACACTTAGCACATATGGAGCATACGCGCTTGATATGTGTGCAGGGCTGGTCTGGGAACCAGCCCTGGAAAAAAAGTGTATACCAGCCCCATAGCATAACATTTTTAAACCAGCCCCATAGCATAATATAATTTCTTTGTTCATAAAAAGGGGAAACCATGCATTTTAAAAACACATCTGAACAGTGTATTATTTATAGATAAGACTGATATATAAGCCTGCCTAGGGCAATATATATCTCCAGTATGTACACAGAGTTATATGAATTGCCCTGTGCAGAGGTATATATCAGGGCAGTGTGTGAGACATATCCTTGTGTACATATTTCTGTATCATCTCTCTCTCATTTATGTAGCGTCTCTCTCTCTCATTTATGTAGCATCTCTCTCACTCTCAGTTCTGTAGCGTCTCTCTTACTCTCAGTTCTGTAGCGTCTCTCTCACTCTCAGTTCTGTAGTGTCTCTCTCAGTTCTGTAGTGTCTCTCTCAGTTCTGTAGTGTCTCTCTCAGTTCTGTAGCGTCTCTCTCTCAGTTCTGTAGCGTCTCTCTCTCTGTTCTGTAGGGTCTCTCTCCTTTCTGTAGCGTCTCTCTCTCCTTTATGTAGCGTCTCTCTCCTTTCCCTTAGCGTCTCTCTCAGTTCTGTAGCGTCTCTCTCTCTCCTTTATGTAGCGTCTCCCTCTCACCCTTCCCCTGTAGTGTCTCTCTCTCACCTCTCCCCTACCCATGTAGTGTCTCTCTCCCCCTCCCCCAATTCCCCTGTAGTGTCTCTGTCACGCTCTCCCCTTCCCCTTTAGTGTCTCTCTCCCCCTTCCCCTCTAGTGTCTCTCTCTCACCTTTACCCCTGTAGTGTCACTCTTCCCACCCTACCCCCTGTAGTCTCACTCTTTCCCCCCTTCCCCCTGTAGAGTCACTCTTTCCCCCCTTCCCACTGTAGAGTCACTCTTTCCCCCCTTCCCCCTGTAGAGTCACACTTCCTCCCTTCCCCTGTAATCTCACTCTTTCCCCCTTCCCCCAGTAGTGTCACTCATCCCCCTTCCCCCTGTAGTGTCACTCTCCCCCCCTTCCCCCAGTAGTGTCACTCTTCCCCCCCTTCCCCCAGTAGTGTCACTCTTCCCCCCCCTTCCCCCTGTAGTGTCACTTCTCCCCCCTTCGCACAGTAGTGTCACTCTTCCCCCCTTCCCCCGTAGTGTCACACTTCCCACCCTTCCCCCTGTAGTGTCACACTTCCCACCCTTCCCCCTGTAGTGTCACACTTCCCCCCCTCCCCCTGTAGTGTCACTCTTTCCCCCTTCCCCTTGTAGTGTCACACTTCCCACCCTTCCCCCTGTAGATATGCATGAAGAAAGGTGGGTCATTTCCAAGTTGGATTGGTCATTTAATGCTTGCCTACATTTTCAAGTCTATTGTTCATTTTGGGTCCTTTAGGGTTAGTTTTTCAGTTAATATAGAGTAAAAACAATAAAGATGCTCAGCACTCCAAATCTGTGCAGTCAAATATTTATTCCATACACACCAGTGGCAACGTTTCGACCTAGTGGTCTTTTTCAGGAGTTAGAACACTTACAGTTTCCTGCTGGTGTTTCTGCACTGAACTGTCAATGCCAAATACTTACCCTCTAAAAAAATAACCTCCTTTTAGCCTAAAAATACTCCATAACCCCAAACCCTACCTCAAACTAACCCTAATACTAACCCTGAACTCCAATCCCTAATATTAGCCCCTATCCCTAATACTAACCCTAAAACTAACTCCTAAATCTAAAACCCTAATACCAACCCTAACACCCTAATACTAACTCTAAACAAGCCCTAAAATTAACCTACACCCCTAATACTAACCTGCAACAATCGAGCCCCTGACAGCCATGTTGCTCGAACTCCCACAATGAAGCGACCGCGCAGAACTGTCCCAACCCATGAAAATTGTGCCTAGCGGCATTTCAGTTCACTATTAGCACAGATCCTGATCATTTCGTCAGTGGGGCTAATTTGTTTATTACACCTAATCACTTCCCTGCTGTTATCATGTTGTGATTCTTTCGTGACAGCACTTCAGACGCAAGTGATAAAAATGTTCGTACCACTTACAAATCAGCAAAAGGTTTTTGCGGTAATTAGTATATATTTAATAAGTGCTTCATGCGCAAGCAATTTCACTTTATATATCTTTTCAGCTTTAAAACTAGCTTGGCATGTACCGTACTTATCAGCGTATAACATGCACCTCATTTTAAGAAGGAAATTTTAGGGAAAAAAAACTTAATTTTCAAATAAAGAACTTTGAAGCCCAATATGCCATTTTAATATGCCAGGATATTGCCCCCAATATGCCATTTTAATATGCCAGGATATTGCCCCCAATATGCCATTTTAATATGCCAGGATATTGCCCCCAATATGCCATTTAATATGCAGGATATTGCCCCCAATATACCATTTAATATGCAGGATATTGCCCCCAATATGCCATTTTAATATGCCAGATATTGCCCCCAATATGCCATTTTAATATGCCAGGATATTGCCCCCAATATGCCATTTAATATGCAGGATATTGCCCCCAATATGCCATTTAATATGCAGGATATTGCCCCCAATATGCCATTTTAATATGCCAGATATTGCCCCCAATATGCCATTTTAATATGCCAGGATATTGCCCCCAATATGCCATTTAATATGCAGGATATTGCCCCCAATATGCCATTTAATATGCAGGATATTGCCCCCAATATGCCATTTTAATATGCCAGATATTGCCCCCAATATGCCATTTTAATATGCCAGGATATTGCCCCCAATATAATATGCAGGATATTGCCCTCAATATGCCATTTAATATGCAAGATATTGCCCCCAATATGCCATTTAATATGCAGGATATTGCCCCCAATATGCCATTTAATATGCAGGATATTGCCCCCAATATGCCATTTTAATATGCCAGATATTGCCCCCAATATGCCATTTTAATATGCCAGGATATTGCCCCCAATATGCCATTTAATATGCAGGATATTGCCCCCAATATGCCATTTAATATGCAGGATATTGCCCCCAATATGCCATTTTAATATGCCAGATATTGCCCCCAATATGCCATTTTAATATTCCAGATATTGCCCCCAATATGCCATTTTAATATGCCAGGATATTGGCCCCAATATGCCATTTAATATGCCAGGATATTGCCCCCAATATGCCAGGATATTGCCCCCAATATGCCATTTTAATATGCCAGGATATTGCCCCCAATATGCCATTTTAATATACCAGATATTGCCCCCAATATGCCATTTAATATGCCATGATATGCCCCCAATATGCCATTTAATATGCCAGGATATTGCCCCCAATATGCCAGGATATTGCCCCCAATATGCCATTTTAATATGCCATGATATGCCCCCAATATGCCATTTAATATGCCATGATATTGCCCCCAATATGCCAGGATATTGCCCCTTAGTATGCTCGTTATGCCACCCTCCTCCCCCAGACCCCAGCACTTACCTCGTTCCTGCTCTGTCCCCCGGTGCTCTGAAGCTGCGTGGCTGTGAGGGAAGCATTGTGAGCTTCCCTCCAGCCGCGCGGTCAGTAAAGTTTGTTTAAAAAAAAAAAACACACTTTATTGACCGCGCGGCTGGAGGGGAGCTCACACCGCTTCCCTCACAGCCACGCAGCTTCAGAGCACCGAGGGACAGAGCAGGAACGAGGTAAGTTTTAGATTATTTTTTTTTGCAGCGTATAACACGCACACACCATTTCCCCCCTATTTTCAGGGAGAAAAAGTGCGTGTTATACGCCGATAAATACGGTACTCACAATACAATCAAACAAGATCATAACTCATAATATTAGATATATGAAAAAGTGCACAAATAATACAAATGCACAACTGATTATATGGAATATATAAAAATATAATTTGTTATTATTTGTTATTAATTTATTAAGAAGCAACACTTTCAAATTCAATGTATATACATAAATATAACAAAGAAATATATATAACAGAAATATATATGACAAAGAAATAAAAATAAATAAAGAGGAATAACACCAGAATGAGCATATATTTACTGAGTAGCTTAAAAAAAAAAGCCCACATATATTACATGGAAGGTTCCCTCACAAAAACATATGTCAAATACAAAGTTGAAATAAAATAATTAGAAACAATATAAATAATATACATATATATATATATATACCTTTATTCAGCCACACTATCTGGAAAAAACTGATTGTGAACCGAGCCTAGGAGATCACAGAGGCTGAAAAACAAACAAGCATTTTGTCGAAAATCCTTTGTCAAGCAGAGCATTACCTCAGTGTATCTGAACAACCTTTAAGGGTTTACAACATTGAAGGGATCCCCAAAATGCGGCTACTCAAAATGCCTCAAATATGTTCCGAATCAGCAGTTTAGGACGTTTGAAAACCGAATTTTGGGAGGCCTTTGGATCGGAAAAAAAAAAAATTCACCACGAAAACCATAGATTTCTGGCTAAGCACAATGAGGCGATCACCCCCAAATATAATTCAGATTTGGGGAATGTTTGCTGGATTTCAACCATTTAAATTCCCCTTCTCTGAGAAGACGAATTGAAATGACAAAGTTAAAAATTTCATAAAATAAAAATACCCCCACCTCCGGGCCAGCTTACTTCAGAGCATAGAGGGTCAGCCTTAAGTGATCTGGTGCCCTGTGCAGGCCCCCCACGTGGCATCCCCCTCCTCTCTACCCTCATGTCTTTTCTCCCTTTCCCTTCTCCTCTCCCCACACCCCATATCAGTCAGTTTCTCATCCTCCCCCCATATCTGTTATCTCTCCTCCCTCTCATATCGATTATCTCTCCTTCCCCTCCCCATATCTTTTCCCCTCTCCTCATATTTCTTTCCCTCTCCCCATATCTCTTATCTCTTCTTCCCCTCCCCAAATCAGAAATCCGATGCCCTGGATCATCAATAAGCATGGGGAGTGCGAGCAGCACATAATGAACCCAGTGTGTGTTTAACACACAGAGTTTATGCTGCCCGCGTCTCCCTTGTGAAGCAGATGCCGCTCTGCTTCACAGGGTGGGGGCGGACCTTCACCTCTCACCTGGTGAGAAGGCTGGTGAGGGGAGATCTCCTGATCTCCCCAGCCAGTTCCTCTACTGGCTTTTTTTTTTTTAAGTGGCGGACAGGCGCCCCCTGGGGTGTTTCTGAACTTGGGACAACATTTAGAAACTATTTAGATGGGCTCTTTTTTAATGATTGTATTTTTGTAAATTATTTTTAAGTGAAAGTTCGATTTTTTTTCAGTTTTTTTGTATTGAATTATAAAATATGATGAACATAATGGTATCTAATGAAAGGCCTTCTTATGACGATAAAAACAACATATAATTTGTGTGGGTACAGTATGTGAGAAAGAAGAAAATTACAGCTAAACACAAACACCCCAGAAATGTCAAAACAGCCATTGTCGCCAAGGGAAAGGTCTTGTCACTAAGGGGTTAATAAATAAAGATCAATTGATATACAAATGGAAATACTTTTAATAATGCTTGAATTTGAATTATACGTTAATTTCTTTTAGAATGTATTGTATGGGTTTATATATATATATATATATATATACATATATGTATTTAAGGGGAATTTCAAATTCCAATCAACAATTGTAACAAACTGCCTCGAGCTACTAAAACACTAGCCAATTATTACTAACGTTAATGCAGTTTATAAAGTCACCAACCTGTATATTTATATGGGATATCGTTTCACATTTAACCTTTCTTGTATCAAGATGGTGAGGGACTCTTTACAAATTATTTGAATGAGAAAGGCAAAGTTTGCCCTGTTTGCAAGTGTACCTGTCCTGGGAAATCACGGAGGCTGGAAAACGAACAAACAACGCGTTTCAGGCAAAATCCTTTGTCAAGAAAATCTATGGAGGGAGCTGAAGGTTCGAGTTGCCAAACATCAGCCTTGAAACCTTAATGACTTGGAGAGGATCTGCAAAGAGGAGTGGGACAAAATCCCTCCTGAGAACGTTCAAAATCAACAGGGGATCAACTAGTTTTTTCCCTCGCTGTATATATATTGATTAACAATTATTTATCAACAAACATTAATAGTATTGAATTTACTATAGCTTAGAAACAACGATAGTTACCTGACAACCAGAAGAAACCTTCTAATTGCTGCACGTCTTGAGTGCAACCAATATATTTATTTTAACAAAAAATGTTATTTTAGGTGTAAGAATGAACCTTATTTCAATTATTATATAAATCACATAGACTGTGCTGGCGTAAAAACAATCCCAATTTTCTTCTTTTTAGATGGAAAAAGTCCAAAAAATAAAAATACAACACTTTTTTTCTTCCCGCAAGCTCACCTGGTGTATCTCACAGAGGTTTCCTTTTCTATGTATTGCAATGTCATTCCTTTTGATGTGCACTTTGTGGATTTTAATCAGGTAAGTGGCACCATTTGGGGCCATTATTAAACCTTGTCTATTATATTACACAATCTGTGTCTCTCTCTCTCTTGGCTCTAGATTTTTTTTTTTTCAAAAGAAGATAAACCAGTATTGTGGTCGGGAAGATACCCAGTTAGATTCCCCACATATATTCCATACCAGAGCCTGGTCTAGATAGGCTCTGTCACATGTGAGTTGGCTGACATATGGGAATTTTTTTGGGGATATGTTTTCAGTGAAAACAGATTCAAACCAGGGGCGTATCATGCCCCTGAGTGACAGGCAGCACGCCAGCCCGGAGCACGCCTGTCACTCGGATGCACGACGTCTCTCGTGTATTTCCGGGGGTTTGCGTGCTGAGAACAGAGAGCACACAAACCCCAGAAATACATCCGAAAGGCGACGCCAGCTACGAATTCGGCAACAGAGTCACTCACTCTGTTGCCAATTCGACAAGCATGAAAAGTATACGAAAATTAGTGAGTGACTCTGTTGCCGAATTCGTAGCTGGTGTCGCCTTTCGGATGTAATTCTGGGGTTTGTGTGCTCTCTGTTCGGAGTACACAAACCCCAGAAATACACAGCACGGGAGCTCCGTGCTAGGTCTGCGGCACACACCTAGTACGTATGGAGCATCCGCCACTGATCCACACATATATATTATTTATTTGTTTTGCTTTTTCATGGCATTATTTGAGTCCAAGTGATTAATTTCATGGAAACGACTGAATCACCCAAGATGAAGTTTATTCATTTTCACAGTTTTTTCACTTCTTTATACGCAACACCTACCATGTTTTTTATACGTTGTTTGTGTTTAGCGCCGGGAGCATACTTTCTTTTAAAGTCACATTGTGGGTTTACCTTGTGGTTACCCACCTCCTGACACTGTAAGCCTGTATTGAATTAAATTCTCTTTTATTGGCATTCAAAGAATACCATTTCCTATTTTCCTACCTGGGTTGTTCTGGTCCATCATTTGGATATTGAAAACACTTAAAATGAGCATATTAGTTGCTCTTTAATTTGTAAGTGTTTTTCCTGCTGTTTAAATTAATTGCTGCTGTTTTCCACAGAGAGCGTTATTTTTTTCCCCCATTTTTGTTTCCCATATGTGACTCGTCATTTCAAGTTGACGTCATAAAGATCTTGGAAGAAAATCTGGTATAATTTGATTGCAACACTTTTTCACAGTTTATTTATTTATTTCCAAGGGATCTCTGATTTGCATTAAAAAGTAAATTCTTTGAATTTCCAGAATCTGTGTCTAAAATATAATGTAATTGTAAATGCAAATGGCAACAGACAATAGTGACAACTCCTGGGCCACACCATGTATATTATGGAGCCCTCCTTTCCAATACAACCTGTGAACAGTGACATTAAAGGAGCATAGAAACATACAATGTCGGCAGACAGAGGCGTTGCTAGGTTTCCAAAATATCTGGGGCTATAGCCCATAAGACTTTTTTTTCTTTTTTTTAATGGAACCATACGGGCACTTACTGAGTGAGTGTGTGTGCATGTCAGTGTGAGTGAGTGTGTGCATGTCAGTGTGAGTGAATGTGTGTATGTCAGTGCGAGTGTGTGTGCATGTCATTGTGAGTGTGTGCATGTCAGTGTGAGCGTGTGCATGTCAGTGTGAGTGTGTGCATGTCAGTGTGAGTGTGTGCATGTCAGTGTGAATGAGTGTGTGCATGTCAGTGTGAGTGAGTGTGTGCATGTCAGTGTGAGGGAGTATGTCAGTGCGAGTGTGTGTGCATGTCATTGTGAGTGTGTGCATGTCAGTGTGAGCGTGTGTATGTCAGTGTGAGTGTGTGCATGTCAGTGTGAGTGTGTGCATGTCAGTGTGAATGAGTGTGTGCATGTCAGTGTGAGTGAGTGTGTGCATGTCAGTGTGAGGGAGTATGTCAGTGCGAGTGTGTGTGCATGTCATTGTGAGTGTGTGCATGTCAGTGTGAGCGTGTGTATGTCAGTGTGAGTGTGTGCATGTCAGTGTGAGTGTATGCATGTCAGTGGGAGCAAGTCAGTGTGAGCGAGAGTGTGTGCATGTCAGTGGGAGCGAGAGTGTGTGTATGTCAGTGTGAGCGAGAGTGTGTGAGTGCCGATGAAAGATGAATATAGATCCGGCTACAGCAGAAATGTTCCCCTCCACTACTGAGGTAAAGCAGAAGGGAAGGGGGACAATTTAAAATATTTATTGTCTCTTAAAAATAAAAAAAAAACTGCTGACTGGCATGTAACTGGCTGTGTGTGTGTGTATGTATGTAACTGACTGTGTGTGCTTGTGTGTATATATGTAACTGGCTGTGTATATGTTGTGTGTGTATATGTATGTAACTGGCTGTGTATATGTTGTGTGTGTGTATATGTATGTAACTGGCCGTGTATATGTTGTGTGTGTGTGTGTGTGTATATGTACATTAAGGAATTCATTTTTTCTTTAAAAAAAAAAACAACCAAACTTGCTGACTGGTGTGTGTGTGTGTGACTGACTGGATGTCTGTGAGGTGTGTGTATGTGACTTTCTGTGTATGTATGTGATTCTGTATGTGAGGTGTGTGTATGTGAATGTCTCTGTGTATGTATGCTTTCGTGATGTGACATTGTCTGGCTCCTACTTTTTTTTGCTTGCTCCTAAAACTAAATTCAAATTTTCAAGCCCTGATATAAACATAAATCCTTCCTATGCTGCTTAGCAGTCCTGTAATAAAAAATGTCAGACACATACACATAACACACATATGACATTATTTATTACAGGACTGCTAAGCAGGATAGAAATGATTTATGGTATATATCAGGGCTTGACAAATTTAATTTAGTTTTAGGAGCCAGCAAAAATTTTTAGGAGCCAGACAATGGCACATCACAAAAGCATACATACACAGAAACATTCACATGCACACACCTCACATACAGAATCACAAACATACACAGAAAGTCACATACACACACCTCACAGACATCCAGTCAGTCATTATGCTACATATAGCATAATGATTTCTTTTATATATATATATATATATATTGCATAAATGACTTATTTACATCCACCTTTGTGTATTTAAGCTATATATTGTAGGTTTGAGGTTCCTTATTACAGGACTGCTAAACAGCATAGGAATGATTTATGTTACATGTGTATATATACACATGTAACATAAATCATTCCTATGCTGTTTGGCAGTCCTGTAATAAGGAACCTCAAACCTACAATATATATTGCTTAAATACACAAAGGTGGATGTAAATAAGTGACCCCCAACCCTCCCCTCTCTCCACCATATACAGAGCTTACCTGAGTGGGAGTAGACCTACTCTGTATCCAGGGCCGATCCTAGGGTCACGGGCGCCTGGGTGCAGGTTTTCCTTTGGCGCCCAAGGGTGGGCGTGGCTATATTATGAACTCCTCCCCTTTAGACATTTCTGTTCCAGACATGCCCATTTCAATATTGGGGAGAGGGGGAGGGAGAAAACTTTATTTTAATGTAAAGGACCAACGTTTATTTTAAATAAAGATATATATTTTGCCATAATACTGTGTATTGGTTTTATTTATTTCTATGATGCTCAGCCAGCAACATGGGAGACTTTTTGCTGGCTGGCAGAATGAGTTTTTACTACCATTTTACTACCATACTACCCATGATTCCCAACCAGCCAAAGTCTCTCATTAGTCTGGCTGGGCATCATTGGAAAAGAAGTACAACATGAGTGATAAATAATATTCCACCAAGTCAGTCACTCACGTGTCTCTCTCTCTCCCCGTACCCTCATGTCTGTCTGTCTCTCTCCGTACCCTCATGTCTGTCTCTCTCTCCCTGTACCCTCATGTCTGTCTCTCTCTCCCCGTACCCTCATGTCTGTCTCTCTCTCCCCGTACCCTCATGTCTGTCTCTCTCTCCCCGTACCCTCATGTCTGTCTCTCTCTCCACTCATGCTCCATTTCTCTCTCTCTCTCTCTCTCTCTCCACTCATGCTCCATGTCTGTCTCTCTCTCCACTCATACTCCATGTCTGTCTGTCTCTCACTCTGCACTCATTCCCCATGTCTGTCTCTCTCTCTCCACTCATGCTCCATGTCTGTCTCTCTCTCCACTCATACTCCATGTCTGTCTGTCTCTCACTCTGCACTCATTCCCCATGTCTGTCTCTCTCCACTCATGCCCCATGTTTGTCTCTCTCCACTCATACCCCATGTCATGTCTGTCTGTCACACCCAATATCTTTTTCCTACACCTCCTACCTACCATTTATTTGTCTCTTCCCATGTCCCATTTCCATGCCCCCTACTGACTTCATCTCAGAACTCAATTAGCACTGCCTTGATCTCCCCGCACATAGTGATGACTCTGACCGTTATGTTCCGACGCTCTAAGTCATCACTGTGCACGGAAAGAGCAGAAAGAGCTGACTGAGGTCTAAGGGGAAACATGGCGCCGATCTGCAGAGCTGGCTCTGAGAGGCAGCAAAGCAGCACATGGGCAGCCCATTTGCAGATGTGTACTTAGGGTACACTTTGCCATTAACATAAGCAACAGCCAGTTTGCCTATTAAAAATGCTACAGTTTGCCCAATAAAAATTCCAGTTCGTCCATTAAAATACACCAGTTTCCCAAGTAATATGCCAATTATTTTGCCCATTAATATGCCACAGCCAGTTTGTCTATTAATATACAACAGCCAATTTTCCCACTGATATGTCACAGACAGTTTTCCCATTTATATACCTATGCTAGTTTGCCAATTAATAGGCTACAGCCAATATGCCACAGTTAGTTTACCCAATAAAAGCACAATCTCCTCTCCTGTCTTCCCCAGTACTCACCTTGCTGTTGCTCTCGCGTCCCCAGCCGTCTCCTCCGCACAGTCTTCCCTCTACGCACGCTGAGTGCAGGAGGCGGGAAATAGACGCCAGCTGGTTGGGGGCTGGTGCCCTCCATGTGATAAATTGATGAGCGCAGTGAGGGCCCCGGGCAAGAACACACTTACACACAGCCACACATAAATACACACAGTCATACATAAATACACACAGTCACACGTAAATACACACAGTCACACATAAATACACACAGTGACACATAAATACAGTCACACATAAATACACAGTCACATATAAATACACACAGTCATACATAAATACACACAGTCACACAAACACAGTTAAACACTTAGTCACCCTCACAGACATACATTTACACAGACACCCTTATACCCACTGTCACACATACATAAATACACACACAGCCACCTTTACACACTTAGACACAGGATACACTTGCACAGACACTCATGTACACACACTTACACAGCCAGTAACACACACATAGTTATACACATTGACACACACATACACATTCACACACACAGTTACACAGACAGTAACACACACATAGTTATACACATTGACACACACATACACACTTATACACATACACACACACTTACACAGACAATAACACACACATAGTTATACACATTGACATACACATACACACTTATACACATACACACACACTTACACAGACAGTAACACACACATAGTTATACACATTGACACACACATACACATTTATACACATACACACACACATACACAGACAGTAACACACACATAGTTATACACATTGGCATACACATACACACTTATACACATACACACACACTTACACAGACAGTAACACACACATTGTTATACATATTGACACACACATACACACTTATACACATACACACACACTTACACAGACAGTAACACACACATTGACACACACACATACACACTTATACACATACACACACACATACACAGACAGTAACACACACAGTTATACACATTGACACACACATACACACTTATACACATACACTTAGACAGTAACACACACATAGCTATACACATTGACACACACATACACACTTATACACATACACACACACTTACACAGACAGTAACACACACATAGTTAAACACATTGACACACACATACACACTTATACACATACACTTACACAGACAGTAACACACACATAGTTATACACATTGACACACACTTACACAGACAGTAACACACATAGTTATACACATTGACACACACTTATACACATCCACTTACACAGACAGTAACACACACATAGTTATACACATTGACACACACATACACACTTATACACATTGACACACACTTACACAGACAGTAACACACATAGTTATACACATTGACACACACATACACACTTATACACATCCACTTACACAGACAGTAACACACACATAGTTATACACATTGACACACACATACACACTTATACACATACACTTAGACAGTAACACACACATAGCTATACACATTGACACACACATACACACTTATACACATACACTTAGACAGTAACACACACATAGCTATACACATTGACGCACACATACACACTTATACACATACACACACACACTTACACAGACAGTAACACACATATAGCTATACACATTGACACACACACATACACACTTATACACATCCACTTACACAGACAGTAACACACACAGTTATACACATTGACACACACATACACACTTATACACATTGACACACACTTCCACAGACAGTAACACACACATAGTTAAACACATTGACACACACACATACACATTCACAGACACTTCCACAGTTTCTTTTTTTTTAAATATTTTAACAATACCCCCCCCCATCACCTCCTCCTGCTTCTTCTTGGTAATCCAAGCACAGAGCAACGGGGGAAAGCTCCGCCCCCGTTGCGTTCTGTGATTGGCTGCAGGGAGGAGGATGTTCTCTATGCTGTCTTGGCAGAGAACGTCCTCCTCCCGGCAGCAGCCAATCACAGAACGCGACGGGGGCGGAGCTTGCACCCGTCGCGTGGCTTGCTTTTACAAGGAGGAGGACGGCAGGGAGAGAGCTCCCTGCTTCAGCTCCTCTCCTCCCGTGCGCCTGGGCGCGGTGCACCCCGTGCACCCGCCCAGGATCGGCCCTGTCTGTATCTCCCACAAGGTGACAGCCTGCAAGGATTTCTTCAGAGCTGCTTCAATGTCCCACGTGGAGCTTCCTTCACATCCCTGCAGTCACATACAGTGACCATGCTGTGTAAAAGCCCTGCACTGATTGGCTGACACATCACTCAGCATCCTATCAGTGTAGGGCTTTCACACACTGTCTGTGTGATGTCAGGGGGCGGAGCTATCACGAGCTGCAGAGACTCGGGGCTTTGCTCAGCATATTCGGGGCTTCAGCCCCCTTAGCCCACCCCTAGCGACGCCTCTGTCGGCAGATAAGAACCATTCGGTCCATCTAGTCTGCCCAATTTTCTAAATACTTGTATTAGTCCCCCGTTCCCGGTCTTATAGCTAGGATAGCCTTGTTTCTATCCCACGCATGTTTAAAATCCTTCACTGTATTAACCTCTACCACTTCTGCTGGAAGGCTATTCCATGCATCCACTACCCTCTCAGTAAAGTAAAACATTCATTAGTCCCTGGCCTTATCTTATATCTAGCATAGCCTTGTGCCTATCCCATGCATGCTTAAACTTCTTCACTGTGTTTACCTCTACCACTTCTGCTGGAATGCTATTCCATGCATCCACTACCCTCTCAGTAAAGTAATACATGCTGATATTACTTTTAAATCGTTGCCCCTCTAATTTAAGACTAAGCCCTCTAGTTGTGGTAGTTTTTCTCCTGTTAAATATACTCTCTTCCTTAACTGTGTTGATTCCCTTTATGTATTTAAATGTTTCTATAGTATGTAGTTCCCTTCTAAGCTCTGTACCTAGCGTTACGTAAATTGCTGACGCTATATAAATAAATGGTAATGTAATAATGTGTCTTCCCTCCTAGTCCATATCGTCTGTCCAAAATAGACGTGTTCTTATCCCATGCACGCTTTGATGTGTCATGCAGCCAAGTAATGATTTGGAGAAGGTGGTCCAGTACTATTTACAAACATTCTCTTCAGTGATGATTATGCCAATAGCAAGCGAACCGCAAAGGTCCAGTTTCTCACCACTAGGTGTCTCTCCTGAGCAGCCAAGCAGTAACCCTTTACCATTTGATGTAGGCAAAGTTCTACTCCAGTGTGTACACTAAACAGTCTTGTATGAAAAAACCCCACAATATAACTTTTATTAACATGTGATTATAGAGCACGCATGGGCTTTCCAGAATGTTTATTAAAGCAAATGCGAAGAGGTAGAAATTGATGTGCTTCTCTTTAATGAACTTTGTATATTACCTGTGCATTTCCCAAATCTCAGCTATTTAATGGGATCCCAGCATCCTTGAGAGTTTTTAACTCTTATTTATTATGGTCAATGCCTGGCTATTGGTTTTATAATACATGTATTAAATGTATTTAATCTCTGTACTCCAATCTATTATGTTCTGTTCCTTTCCACAGCAGGTTAGTAATTGCTACGGGGAGATAAAGCAATAAAAAGGGGTAGTCCAAGCCATAGGAGAATAATGATTTTCAATTAAAGAGACGGATCACAGATTATAACTTGCTAATGTTATCATCTCTCACCACTAGGTGTCTCACTTCAGCAGGTTAGAACGGTAGTGATGAAGAAATTATTGCAATTATATTCAGTGTAATATGAAACGACAAAATATACATTTGTCGGACTTCAAGGGTTTGCAAAGAAATATGGAGATTATGTATTTTATTTAGTTCTCTCAAATACTCTGTATATATTAATTTTTTTAAAATAGTCTGTAGGAATCATAATGCAGCCTAAATCCACATAATAACTGGCCCCAGTTTAGGAGAGTACTAGAATCTTGCCAAGTTTAAAGCTAAATGGCTGAAGGGGTTTTAACCCCTTCAGCCCAGTGGGAGGGGGACACGAGGGTGCCCCACTCCTAAGGACTATATAGTGCCAGGAAAATGAATTTGTTTTCCTGGCACTATAGTGCTCCTTTAATCCCAGTACTGCACAGTGTCTTTTCTCTGCAGCGACAGGCTATAGACACCAGTACCACCAGTAAATTAGTTTCCAATGTAGTATTAATAACTAAACAACTAAATAATAAACATATTGAATTGTCTACTTACCACCAGGACATTAAGATAATCTGGTCTCTGGCTGCAGTCTGGCTCTTAGTCTGGCTCTGGGGACTGGAGACAAACACCAATGCATTTTGCCCCCCAATATGCCAGGATTTAGCCTCTCAATGTGCCATGATTTTGCCCCTCAATATGCCAGGATTTTCCCCCACAATATGCCAGGATGATGCCCCTCAATATCCCAGGATTATGCCCCTCAATATCCCAGGATTATGCCTCTAAATATGCCAGGATTATGCCCCTCAATATCCCAGGATTATGCCCCTCAATATCCCAGGATTATGCCTCTAAATATGCCAGGATTATGCCCCTCAATATGCCAGGATTATGCCCCTCAATATGCCAGGATTATGCCCCACAATATGCCAGGCGTATGCCTCTCAATATCCCAGGATTATGCCCCTCAATATCCCAGGATTATGTCCCTCAATATGCCAGGATTATGCCCTACAATATGCCAGGATTATGCCTCTCAATATGCCAGGATTATGCCCTACAATATGCCAGGATTATGCCCCTCAATATGCCAGGATTATGCCCCTCAATATCCCAGGATTTCCCCCCTCAATATGCCAGGACTTAGCCACCCAATATGCCAGGATTTCCCCCCACAATATGCCAGGATTTTCCCCCACAATATGCCAGGATTTCCCCCCACAATATGACAGCCAGGATTTAGCCACGCAATATGGCCGGATTTTCCCCCACAATATGCCAGCCAGGACTTTTTAGCCAACTAATATGCCAGTATTTTCCCCCACAATATGCTAGCCAGGACTTAGCCACCCAATATGCCAGGATTTTCCCCCACAATATGCCAGGATTTTCCCCCACAATATGCCAGCCAGGACTTAGCCACCCAATATGCCAGGATTTCCCCCCACAATATGCCAGCCAGGACTTAGCCACCCAAAATGGCCGGATTTTCCCCCACAATATGCCAGCCAGGACTTAGCCACCCAATATGCCAGGATTTCCCCCCACAGTTTGCCAGCCAGGACTTAGCCACCCAATATGACAGGATTTCCCCCCACAATATGCCAGGATTTTCCCCCACAATATGCCAGGATTTTCCCCCACAGTATGCCAGCCAGGACTTAGCCACCCAATATGACAGGATTTCCCCCCACAATATGCCAGGATTTTCCCCCACAATATGCCAGGATTTTCCCCCACAGTATGCCAGCCAGGACTTAGCCACCCAATATGACAGGATTTTCCCCCACAGTATGCCAGGAACCTCCCCCCTTCCCCCTTACTTACCTCCTTGCTGCTGCTCTCCCGGTTCTCTCATCTGCCCATCTGTGGCTGTGAGGGAAGCGTTGTGCGCTCCCCTCCAGCCAATGCGCATTCAATAAAGTTTGTTTAAACAAACTTTATTGAATGCGCATTGGCTGGAGGGGAGCGCACAACTCTTCCCTCACAGCCACGGACCTCCACCGGAGACAGAGCAGCAGCGACGAGGTAAGTAAGGGGGAGGATATTTTTTTTTCGACACAGGGTTCCGGCGCCCCCAGCTAAGATGCGCCCTAGGCAGCTGCCTAAGTCGCCTTACTGGTGGCGCCGGCCCTGTCACCACTGAAAACGGGCATGCCACCCTTATGGGCCCTGCTCTCTAGCATACTCAACCTCGCATAGGTGTTGACTATTTTCTACCAGTAAACTCATCACATAATAGACAACTGAAAAAAATGAAGGATCATTGAAGGATCGCATCATATGTAAGGATTTTAAATACAAATGCATTAAGGTACTTTATTTGTATTATTTCATTATCTATGGCAGATATCTTGGGTCAGAGGGGCCAGATCTTCCCTCATCTGACCCAAAATTCGAAACATGTCCGCCCCCTCAGAGTACTACACAATGAGAAAGTAGGTACTTTATAATAATTTTTTTATTAAGATATTTCTATTTAAAAAAAGAAAAATTCTACACTTGATGCAACCGTTCAATCAAACAGCATTTTCTTTTTTGCAGTTGTCCTCCATAGAAACAATGGCATCAAAAAAGGGGGTTGGGTGCTACAAAGCCCGAGAACAAACAGTAATGCAATAGTCTGTCCTGTAGGATAATACCTACTCGGGAGAGCAACTCCACTTTTTGCCTGCTTACACCATTGCAGAGGAACCACTCCATTAGCATATCAGACTGATCCCACCCATAAGGGCAATCCAGACCCGAAATGCATGGGTAGTACCCTCTACACGAGGAACATAGCAAACCACAGACATACATTTCAGCCTACAATGGCCTCATCAGTGTGGTATGGCTGATGATCCTCTAGGTGCAAGCAGGCCAGGGACCCATGGCTGTAGGCATACCCTGATACTTATGGCGACAAAAAAGGGGGGTGGGTGCTACAAAGCCCGAGAACAAACAGTGCTGCCATAGTCTGTCATGTAGGATAATACCTACTCGGGAGAGCAACTCCATTTGTGCCTGCTTGCACCTAGAGGATCATCAGCCATACCACACTGACAAAGCCATTGTAGGCCGAAATGTACGTCTGTGGTTTGCTGTGTTCCTCGTGTAAGGTACTAGCCATGCATTTCAGGTCTGGACTGCCCTTATGGGTGGGATCAGTCTGATATGCTAATGGAGTGGTTCCTCTGCAATGGTGTAAGCAGGCAAAAAATGGAGTTGCTCTCCCGAGTAGGTATTATCCTACAGGACAGACTATTGCATTACTGTTTGTTCTCGGGCTTTGTAGTACCCACCCCCCTTTTTTGTCGCCATAAGTATCAGGGTATGCCTACGGCCGTGGGTCCCTGGCCTGCTTGCACCTAGAGGATCATCAGCCATACCACACTGACGAGTCCATTGTAGGCTGAAATGTATGTCTGTGGTTTGCTATGTTCCTTGTGTAGAGGGTACTAGCCATGCATTTTGGGTCTGGACTGGCCTTATGAGTGTGATCAGTCTGATATGCTAATGGAGTGGTTCCTCTGCAATGGTGTAAGCAGGCAAAAAATGGAGTTGCTCTCCCGAGTAGGTATTATCCTACAGGACAGACTATTGCATTACAGTTTGTTCTCGGGCTTTGTAGCACCCACCCCCCTTTTTTGTCTCCATAGAAACAATCTTATATTTCACCACTAGATGGAGATATAGTATAATAGAAATGCTTGACACCAGTGATAATTTCATCGAACATTTTCGTCATAGTTTTCGTCAACTGCATGTTTTCAGCGACTAATACGAAACAGTAACTAAGTAAAAACTAAGTTAATAAGACTAAAACTAAGACTAAAATGCATTATTCGTCAGCGGACTAAAATGTGCCTAAAATGTTAGGGAGGGACTATTGCATTTATCTATTTAGATTTCTGTTTCCCATGGATCTCTGCCTAAGCCCAGTCCCCCGTCTCTATTGGCAGCTGGATTGGCTGAGACACGGGCTCCCTGTGTCTGTCAGCCGCCTGGAACAAGGCCCTGCAAACTACAGAAGAGGATACACCTCCATCTGATTCACCTGGTACTGTCACGTGAATGTTTACCCTTTTCATCTCCCTAGGAAGTTAACTTAATACTGTGTAATAGCCTTCTCAGACCTCACTGCTGGAGATTTAGTCAACTAAAACTAGACTAGAACTAAAACAAATCAGATGACTAAAATACGTCTAAAACTATATTCAGAACTATGCTATGCCCCACTACAAAGCTGAAGATTTTTAGTACAGACAGGGTATTTCCTGCAGGGGGCGCTGGGCTGCAAGTTCTGGAGAAGAATGTCTCTATTTCCCATAGGAGCTCTCCAAGGTGCTGAAAGGAATAACTCACCATTCAGCTCCACACCAGGCTTTAATCTACTGCACCAGTTCTTCCTCCTTCTATAAACCATCCTAGTCAATAACCCCTCAAGGGTATCTTTTTTTTTTATATGACCATAAACCTCCAAATGCCCTCCCAGCACCCCTATTGGTTTCAGACATGTATACAAACATGCTATGGCTGCACACATGTTTGGGAAGGTTGATACATTGTCCTGGATTATATTGCCCTATTACACTCAGCCAAAGGACGGCCATCAAGTGAAAGACCTGCTCTTATGTGTCAAATACCACAATGAATTACAAGTTTCACCTCCTGCATATTACAATGAATACATTTTCTAGATTCAAGCTTAGATAAATGGAACAGAAGTTAAATGAATGAATCCAAGTTTGATTGTATATATATTTATAGTCTATGATATTAACCCAGTGGGTTAATCACATTGCACCAACCTCTTATATGTCTATAACAAACTAGGAGGGCTTCTTTCATGTGTATGAACTATTTGGCCCCTGCAGATCCATAATAGAAATAAATTGGAAGTATTATAAGATATCAGTCCCATGATAGGTATAATCTGGGATATCTCTAATCAGTTAAAGAGATACACACACCCTGGTAATAGCACAGTCACGTGATCTATTGAATAACTAATTCAAACACATGCCCTTTATCCACTCAATGTGTTGTGTGTATAGGAGTGGGGAGGAACAATCCTTAACCCTTTGCTCATCATTTCAGCACTTGCGACAAGGCAGCCCATAGATCCACTAGGGATAGAATTAGATTGCGTTACCCTGGGGGATGATTCCAATTTAACCCTTTCAGTCCCAGAGGAGGAGTGTGCCATTTAGATGGGGGTGACCCTAAGGAAAAGAAGTCGCGGGATGGTTAGGGGTTAAATGACTTCATGGAAATTTTGAGGCAGTGAAATGTGCTCGCAGGAGCAGAATTTAGTCTGCAGAGGCAGACGGGGGATTAAAGAGAAAGAGCACTGCTTAAAGTGACAAGGCATGTATAATACTATTACAATCCCATGTAATAAACTGGCTGGGAAATGATATCCTCTGTATTAAGAGACACTGAACCCTAAAGAGGGCTGAGATATTTAAAGTCCGGGTTAGGGGTTAATAATAACAATTCTAAACACTTTGCCTTGTGATATGCGGGGCAGTAGACACACTACACAGATTACACCACAATCCAACTGTTGGGAACAACATATCCCAGGAAGCAATAAAGCACTGTAATCCATTAAATACATTTTTTTTTTTAATTACTGCATCTCTGCTGTATTAAAGATAGATGCTCTGTTTTTGTTTGATGCCTATCATCGTTTACTTTGGGAATTCCTCCTGTTTCGTTACACATTTCCAATACACCTTTCCAGCCAGGTATATAATTGTAAGAGAATGATGGGATTTGGAGTCCATCATTTTTGATGACTATGATCTAGTCCAGCAGTAGGAATCACCAATCCCTAAGGAGTATAAGACGTAGATGCACGGTACCACTGTGGACTCCATTGCCCGTGATGGCATATGACTGGCTGAGCATCATGGCCAATGTAGTCCACAACAGCTGGGGTGCTAGAGGTTAGCCGTCACTGCATTCTCCATCCTGCAGCTGAGAGCAGAGCGTGTGCGGATGGTGGAGTAGCACAGCGTTCCGTCTTCTCCTTCAGCACCTTGGAGAGCGGAGCCTCACAGACATCAGGGCACCTCATCTGAACAGAGGACCAGACTAGGTGGGAGGCGTGAAATGGATGAGTGGGGGGCAGAGGAGGAGTAAATTAGGTGGCTGAGAAGTGCTGGAGAGGATGGTTGGGAGAGCTGCTCCTATAGCCACAGCTTCTCCTGATGCAATAGCTGCTGGACCACGGACAGGACCATGAGGACCACCCAGAGACAACCAAGAGGAGCCCTTGGTCGTCCCATGCCGCTACTACCCTGAGACCACCCCACTAGCCCAGGACTTCAGCTAACATGGCCATGGCAGGGGGTAGGAGAGGACTGGTTGCTCCTCAAAATACATTTTTGGAGAACATTGTCCGGAGATCTAATGGTAAGGACCTGGAAAGCCAATTAATTAATTTTCTTCACCCTTTGCCCAGGAGAGAGCTTAAATGTCATTAGGATGCAGCAACCTTGAAGAAATTAATGCAGGTAATCTAGCTGGCCAAGAAATAACTGGCATGTTCAGCCTAAATAATCTTCCATTTCACCATGCTGGGATTATAATATTTTTTTTTTTAAAAAAACTTTGCAAGAAAACCTGTATTATTACTTTTATTTTTGCTGTTCTGTCAGCTAGAAGGTTAATGGAAATCTATTATATTTTCAAAATGACCCAAAGTGCAGCATCCCAAAGGAAGGTAACAAAGAACAGAAGCCAATAGAGAATTAACCCATCAGCCATTTCAAAGGTTTTTTTTTTTTAAACTTTGTCTACACAACAGATAATTTTTGTTTGTTTCCGGGAAATTAACAAAATTCATAATTCACGTGGAATAAGTTGGTCTGTGCTCAAACCTTACTTGTAGTCAGTATCTAAAACAATTGCTTTACTTCCCTGCTGGTGACACTACCATCACAATTGGTTAGGTCTGGGAATAGGTCTTATCCTCCACCATTCTTCTCTCTCCTCCTTTTCTGCAGTGTATTTATCTCTCCCAACTTCATATTTGGGATTTAAAACAGTGTTTTGGAATTTCTTTCAATCCACTGTGTTTTTTTAGGAACAACAAGATCCCACAGCAGAGAGGTTTCCTCTTATGATCTTGTCACTGGTTCCTCGACATTGGAAGGATGTTTAATAACTCATTTATGTCATGGCACATTAGGTGAATATACAATGTATCATCCCCCCTCATTTGTATGCCATTAGCTCTTCTGTTGGAGAGAGAAACCCAACTGTGAATAAACAGCTTATAGTATAAGAGGTTAAATAACCGGAGAGGGCAGGTCCATACCAGAAAAAAAACAAAAAACACATTAACTAGTCCACCTTATCATACTATAAGTACCAATTCTGCTATATCATACTATAAGTACCAATTCTTCTATATCATACTATAAGTACCAATTCTGCTATATCATACTATAAGTACCAATTCTGCTATATCATACTATAATTACCAATTCTGCTATATCATACTATAAGTACCAATTCTGCTATATCATGCTATAAATACCAATTCTGCTATATCATACTATAATTACCAATTCTGTTATATCATACTATAAGTACCAATTCTGCTATATCATACTATAAGTACCAATTCTGCTATATATTACTATAAGTACCAATTCTGCTATATCATACTATAATTACCAATTCTGCTATATCATACTATAAGTACCAATTCTGCTATATCATGCTATAAATACCAATTCTGCTATATCATACTATAATTACCAATTCTGTTATATCATACTATAAGTACCAATTCTGCTTGAATGCAAGGAATTCACCATTTAATTGTTTGCTCTTATGTCATAAAGATAATTGGCCAGGGGGGTCCTACTTATTTGTGTTCTATGAGGGTATCCCTCTATATAGCTAAGGAGGAGAAGGTACTAATAATTTACTTTCTTCCTCTAGCCATAAGAAAACATAACTAGTCTGGTTTTGAAGTGATTGATTATTCATTGGAATACAATCCCCCAAACATTGATCATTTTGCACATTGTCAATGATATGCAAATGAACAGCCTGTTTTACATATGTGTCCTACAGCATTACATAGATTATGTGTGAGTCATCTATCCAGCCAGGCTAGGCTTTCAGCTTCAGTCATCTGTCATCTTCCACTTTGCACAGCTAAGATGCTGAATAAACAGTAAAGTGCACTTGAATCATTTACTGATAACTTGGAAGTTTAGCTGTTTGATTTGCTCCGTCTGTCTGCTAACTCTTTGAACGATTTGTATTTCTCACTGAGGTCAATGTTCCTGTGTTAGAAAGAAACAGTGTAAAGGAAGACTGCAAAATGCGTTGGCACCATACACCTGAATGATAATGTTATTAAGTAATGTATATATCTTTGACACTGAATTCATTACAACTTTCAAGATCAAAAGCATCCCATGCCATTCTCATACACTACACTGCTCCAAAAAGATGACATGTATGGAATATACTGTGATCATGATCAGCATTTCTATAGGACCCTGCTATTACTTACTCAGAGGAGTATATTGTGTTGGGATCAGATTGGTCTAGCTGCACAGAGTATCAGTACTTGTTAAGAGGATAAGACATGTTACTGTTGCATATTGAATTCATTTCACTTAGTGGATATTATATTTTTAATTTCTCAGTATTAAACCTCTAGTATTTGCGGATATCCATACATTTCAAGCAAAGAGATCACAAAGTAAAGTATTATGTCTAACGATGTTGGCAAAACTCAAACGTTGATAGCTTTGCACTTAAAATGAACCCCTTTTATTGTCAATGAGAAATGCATTTCTGGTATGTTTAAGTTACAGCAGTGAAATATTTTTAGTTCCTCAATAGGGTATTACATTTTTACAATGACATTGGTTTGTGAAACAAAACAATCATTTATTTACATTTTTTTTAATGGATATATTTTTTAAATATTGAAATTATGAATGAGAATTCATATAAATTGCTGTGCAAATTTGTTTCTTTTTGATTCTAAAAGCTTAAAAGTCTACTGAATAAAGAGAGAATGGCAGGGAATTGAGATGGGAATTTCAAACGTTAGGCCAAAGGAGCTGAGTGGAAAACATTCTCCAATGCAGCTAAATGGGGGACTTTTTCCAACTTTACTGATTCACAAAACCTTCACTCACTGAGGACCCATGGATTATTTATATCAATTTATTTAATACCACAAATCAACATGACAATTCTACCTACATGTACCACATAGTGGAGCATTTATACTGGTTCATAGCCTTTAACAACAACTATAGACGCTAACACAGACACAAAAATGACAGTGGCCCTACTATGAAGATAAACTGGCATGTACTAGTATGAGGATACATTGGCATTTACAAGTATGAAGATAAACTGGCATGTACTAGTATGAGGATACATTGGCATGTACTAGTATGAGGATACATTGGCATGTACTAGTATGAGGATACACTGGCATGTACTAGTATGAGGATACACTGGCATGGACTAGTAGAAGGATACACTGGCATGTACTAGTATTAGGATACACTGGCATGTACTAGTATGAGGATACACTGGCATGTACTAGTATGAGGATACATTGGCATGTACTGGTATGAGGATACATTGGCATGTACTAGTATGAGGATACACTGGTATGGACTAGTAGGAGGATACACTGGCATGTACTAGTATGAGGATACACTGGCATGTACTAGTATGATGATATATTGGGATGAACTAGTATGAGGATACACTGGCATCTACTAGTATGAGGATACACTGGCATGTACTAGTATGAGGATACACTGGCATGGACTAGTAGAAGGATACACTGGCGTGTACTAGTATTAGGATACACTGGCATGTACTAGTATGAGGATACACTGGCATGTACTAGTATGAGGATACATTGGCATGTACTGGTATGAGGATACATTGGCATGTACTAGTATGAGGATACACTGGCATGTACTAGTATGATGATATATTGGGATGAACTAGTATGAGGATACACTGGCATCTACTAGTATGAGGATATATTGGCATGTACTAGTATGAGGATACACTGGCATGTACTGGTATGATGATAAATTGGCATGCACTAGTATGAAGATACACTGGCATGTACTAGTATGAGGATACACTGGCATGTACTAGTAGGAGGATACACTGGCATGTACGAGTATGAGGATATACTGGCATGTACGAGTATGAGGATATACTGGCATGTACTAATATGACGATATATTGGCATGTACTAGTAGGAGGGTACACTGACATGTATGAGTATGAGGGTACACTGGCATTTACTAGTAGGAGGATACACTGGCATGTACTAGTATGAGGATACACTGGCGTGTACTAGTATGAGGATACACTGGCATGCACTAGTATTAGGATATACTGGCATGTACTAGTATGAGGATAAACTGGCATGTACTAGTATGAGGATACACTGGCATGTACTAATATGATGATATATTGGCATAAACTAGTATGAGGATAAATTGGCATGTTATTGGATGAGGATACACTGGCATGTATTAGTATGAGGATACACTGGTATGGACTAGTAGGAGGATACACTGGCATGTACTAGTATGAGGATACACCGGCATGTACTAGTATGAGGATACACTGGCATGTATTAGTATAAGGATACACTGGCATGCACTAGTATGAGGATACACTGGCATGTACTAGTATGAGGATACACCGGCATGTACTAGTATGAGGATACACCGGCATGTACTAGTATGAGGATACACTGGCATGTACTAGTATGAGGATACACCGGCATGTACTAGTATGAGGATACACTGGCATGTACTAGTATGAGGATACACCGGCATGTACTAGTATGAGGATACACTGGCATGTACTAGTATGAGGATACACCGGCATGTACTAGTATGAGGATACACTGGCATGCACTAGTATTAGGATATACTGGCATGTACTAGTATGAGGATACACTGGCATGTACTAGTATGAGGATACACTGGCATGTACTAGTATGAGGATACACCGGCATGTACTAGTATGAGGATACACTGGCATGTACTAGTATGATGCTATACTGGCATGTACTAGTATGAGGATACACTGGCATGTACTAGTATGAGGATACACCGGCATGTACTAGTATGAGGATACACTGGCATGTACTAGTATGATGCTATACTGGCATGTACTAGTATGAGGATACACTGGCATGTACTAGTATGATGCTATACTGGCATGTACTAGTATAAGGATACACTGGCATGTACTAGTATTTATTTATTTAGAAAGTGTTTTACCAGGAAGAATAGATTGAGATTTCTCTCAATGTACTTTAATGAGGAGAAAGAAAACCTCAAATGACATTAAAATTTTAACCCAAGCGGGGGAAACACACCCACTCCAGAGGTAATTAGATTATTCACTGAATCAGCGATACCCAAGCTAGATGTAATTGTCATAAGCTTGTCTGCCTGTATTTACTAAAATAAAACACCCAACCTTTTTGAAAGTCCATCAAATCATGAGTAGGCTAGTCAAAAAGCTTACAGGATTTACAGCTGGCATTCAAGATTATGAGACCACGTACTGAAAGAAATAGTCTGATCCATGCTATCTACAGCTCAATAAATGTGTTCCCTAAATCCTTCCATTACCCTCTTGTAGTAATAATAATAATAAAGTAGTTAACCAGGAAGGATGCTTTGAGAGATTCTCTGGTTTTCAAGTACATTCCGTGGATATCGTACCCAACTTAATGGTACTCATTTTAGAAACCTCGGATAGATGAAGTGCTGAGATCACCCTACAACTCCTGAGAACTGAGCAGGATCTAAAATCAATGCATTGGGCCATGAAGCTGCCTCTCCAGCCTGTAAGGTATATCCTCAGCACATTTCTCCTTCCCCTCTACAATCATTGATTGCCTTTTGATTCCGCTAGTGTATTCCTTACTGTCCCGAACATGCAGGCTTTCTCCCGTGCTGTTCAGAGGGAAGGATGAGGCAGTGTGAATCACCAGGATGTTGATGCTTTGTGTTTACAGACACTGCCAGGCTTTTGGTCAGCAGATGCTCTGACGAGATGTAAAAGAAAACTTGAAAGGAGAGTAATTGAATTTTTTTATAGTCTCCAGACATGAAATCCCCCGTTACATTTGGAGGACCTGTGCAGAGAGGATTATTATTAATGATAACTGAGCTTGCAATGAGAGGTGTAGGTGGGAAATGGAGGAGATCTCCAATGTATCCAGGTGTAAGCAATGCTGGGAACTCTTTCATAGGACACAGGCCAAATATTCCCAGACATAGCACAGTCCCACAGAGGCATCTCATGTTAGTGGCTCCAGACCTAATTATGTAGATCTATCCCACCTCCCCCCATTTGGCATAAATATATGTAAGGACTGCATTACTGTATTCCTGAAATGAGTGAACACCTTAGGTTCTGGAATGAGAGAGCACCAATCTGATATATTCTATCTACTGCTCAATAAATGTGTTTCTGAAATCCTTCCACTACACTCTTGTAATAATAGTAATAATAATAATAATAATAATAAAAAAGTAGTTAACCAGAAAGGATGCTTTGAGAGATTCTCTGGTTTTCGAGTACATCCCGTGGATATCGTACCCAACTTAATGGTACTCATTTTAGAAACCTCGGATAGATGAAGTGCTGAGATCATCCTACAACTCCTGAGAACTGAGCAGGATCTCAGAGACTGTTAGTGAATTTCTTAAATCAGCATTAATAGCTCTGGTGGAAAGAGGCAAGTTGGGGAATTTTACTTATGCCTGATTTTTGCAGTTCACCTGGAAGTTCACTTTGTAGCGAATATCTATGTACTACAAAGTGAACTTCCAGGTGACCTGCAAAAATCAGGCATAAGTAAAGTATTAGACACATTTAGTTATAATAAAATATCATGATTTTCAATGATTTGAAATATATATATATATATATATTACATAGAAGAGTGTAGGGCAGGAGATATATAAATACTAGTATTTGTTTAATAACGCCAGGCTCTGTATCTATTTATTGGTCTTAATTGTTTTGCATTTGTTGTAATACAGAGATAAAGCAATGTAAGAGATCTTTACAAAATAGAAAAGCTGTTTGAGGTGCTAGTTTGATGCGATGATAGTTTAAAATAGTCTGTTTCCTTTTATTCGAATTCTAAGTAGTTTACTGCATGTGGCGTTAGGCAGTCCTCTGGCACTGAAAAGGTTAAACCAAGCAGTAATAGTGGCTGCGCATCAATCTGTTTTGGTAGCCAAATGATTGCTAGGTACTTCTGCTACCAAGAGCTGTGTATTACAACAGACCATCACAGCGCAATGAATTACCCGTGGCAGGTTGATTCACAATACGGGTTGGCCAGTGTGGGATTCCATAATGTATTGTGAAACTGTATTCATGGTCATAATATTGCAAACAGTAGTATGCTATACACAGTAACACAGAGCATGTACGGTGCGAGTGTTTTGGAACTACATATCCCATGATGATTATTCATTCTTCAGACTGGTAAGCATCATGGGACATGTAGTTCCCCAACATCAGAAGTGCCAAGGCTAGTTGTCACTGCTATATGCAATGACAGAGTACACTACATACAGTGAGAAAGTATACAGCAATCTTACAAAAACATGGAGTTCTAGGATGTGTCTAGTAACTAGGGTTGGTTGCCACCCAACTGGTATTTTATCGGCAGGCTGGTAAAAAAAATTGGCTTGATGCCAATGTTAAGTCTGTGGGGGCACCAGCAAGGCCGGTCATTTTTTGTAGAAGAGGTGGCAATCCTACTAGTCACAGTAACCTATGAGATATTTGCCCCACAGACAATGTACCCAGGTGCCTATGCTTAGTGTTTTGAAGTAAATTAGACATGAAATTAGAGAGTCTGCTAAATAAAGAGAGAATTGCAGATAATTTACACAGGAATTTCTAACTTAAGTCAAAAGAATCTAGAAAAATCCCCACATTCAGCTGCATTGGAGAGTTTTCCCAACGGGGATGGGACACTTCATCGCGGCTGCAGCCGCTTCGCCGCCGTCACTTCACCACACGACAGCTCATCGCGGGAGATTTTATCGCGGGACATTTCATCGCTAAAGGTGAGTTTTAATGTGTTACAGTTAGAAGATAGAGTGTTAGAATTAGAATTTTAGTATTGGGGTTTAGGGTGGTTAGAATTAGGGTTTAGGGGGTTAGAATTAGTTTTTGAGGGTTTAGGGTTAATTTTAGTATTAGGGTTCGGGGGTTAGTATTAGGGTTTAGGGGGTTAGAACTAGGGTTTAGGGGGTTAGAATTAGTTTTTAGGGTTCAGGGTTAATTTTAGTGTTAGGGTTTAGGGGGTTAATTTTAGTATTAGGGTTCGGGGGTTAGTATTAGGGTTTAGGGGGTTAGTATTAGGGTTCAGGGGTTAGTATTAGGGCTCGGGGGTTAATTTTAGTATTGGGTTTGGGGGTTAATTTTAGTATTAGGGTTTGGGGGGGGATTCATTTATTAGGGGGGTTATTTTATTTTAACTGGTACGTTTGTAAGGGCTGACAGTTCAGCGCTGAACTGTCAGCTCTTACATAGCCACGTCCACGATGAAACGGCCGTGGTATTCTTCATTGCTGACAGTGCAAGACCCTTTCAAAACTTGGCTACATTGGCCTAATGTTTGAAATTCCTGTCTCAATTCCCTGTGATTCTCTGTTTATTGAGCAGATAATGATACATGTCCAACGAGGGAAATTGCTCAGCAGTTTCAAGTGCGTAAGGTGCTCCCCCCCCCCCCCCTTTTTGCCTCTGCTTCTCCCCCTCACTACTTTGTATGGATGGGAAGGGTTGAAAACATACTCTGGTATGATTGGAGTACTTTCACCCATGGAATATCAGTGCTTTATCACCCGTATTCTTGTGGACTGACTGTGTTTTGGTGGAGACGCAGCTTGTTCAATCTATATCCCTATACATCGAGGCCACGATATTCTGGATAATACATTGCTATACGTAGGGAAGACTACGGTATTTGTCTTAATTTGTTTATTGAAGTTGAAAATGCATTATATTGTATGTAGAAGTAAGTTTCACATGGGAATTCTGCAGTTTTTTGTTGTGGATTTGAAATTCATAGCTCCTTGCCTCTATTTGCATGCTTTGATGCTTGTGGGACACGTGGTTTGATGCTTTTGGTGGCGTGTGCTTTGATGTGTGTGGTGCGCGTGCTTTGATGCTTGTGGGAAGCGTGCTTTGATGCTTGTGGGAAGCGTGCTTTGATGCTTGTGGTGCACATTTTTGGATGCGTGTTGGGAGCTTGATTTGATGCTTGTGGGACGTGTGCTTTGATGCTTGTGGGGTGTGTGCTTTATGCCTGTGGGGCACGTGATTTGATGCTTGTGGTGAGCATGCTTTGATGCTTGTGGGGTGCGTGCTGTGATGCCTGTGGGGTGCGTGCTTTGATGCTTCTGGGGCACGTGCTTTGATGCTTGTAAGGCGCATTCTTTGATGCTTGTGGTGCACGTTTTTTGAATCTTGTGGGGCGCTTGCTTTGATGCTTGTGGTGCGCATGCTTTGATGCTTGTGGTGCGCATGCTTTGATGCTTGTGGGGCTCGTGCTTTGATGCTTGTGGGGCACGTGCTTTGATGATTGTGGTGTACATTCTTTGATGCCTGTGGGGTACGTGCTTTGATGCTTCTGGGGTGCGTGCTTTGATGCTTGTAAGGCGCATTCTTTGATGCTTGTGGTGCACATTTTTTGATGCTTGTGGGGTGCGTGCTTTATGCCTGTGGGGCACGTGATTTGATGCTTGTGGGGTGCGTGCTTTGATGCTTGTGGGGCGCATGCTTTTATGCTTGTGGTGCGCATGCTTTGATGCTTGTGGGGTGCGTGCTTTGATGCTTGTGGGGAATGTGCTTTGATGCTTGTGGGGCACGTGCTTTGATGATTGTGGTGCGCATTGTTTGATGCCTGTGCGATGCGTGCTTTGATGCTTCTGGGGCGCATTCTTTGATGCTTGTGGTGCACGTTTTTTTATGCTTTGTTCGGCGCTTGATTTGATGCTCCTGGGGTGCGTGCTTTATGCTTGTGGGGAGCGTGCTTTGAGGCTTTTGTGGTGTGTGCTTTGATGCTTGTGGGGCACGTGCGTTGATGCTTGTGGTGCACATGCTTTGATACTTGTGGGACGTTTGATTTGATGCTTGTGGGGCACGTGCGTTGATGCTTGTGGTGCACATGCTTTGATACTTGTGGGACGTTTGATTTGATGCTTGTGGGGCACGTGCTTTGATGCTTGTGGTGCGCATGCTTTGATGCTTGTGGGGTGTGTGATTTGATGCTTGTGGGGTGTGTGATTTGATGCTTGTGGGGCACTTGCTTTGATGCTTGTGGTGCACATGCTTTGATACTTGTGGGACGTTTGATTTGATGCTTGTGGGGCACGTGCTTTGATACTTGTGGGACGTTTGATTTGATACTTGTGGGACGTTTGATTTGATGCTTGTGGGGCACGTGCTTTGATGCTTGTGGTGCGCATGCTTTGATGCTTGTGGTGCACATGCTTTGATACTTGTGGGACGTTTGATTTGATGCTTGTGGGGTGTGTGATTTGATGCTTGTGGGGTGTGTGATTTGATGCTTGTGGGGCACGTGCTTTGATGCTTGTGGTGCGCATGCTTTGATGCTTGTGGGGTGTGTGATTTGATGCTTGTGGTGCGCATGCTTTGATGCTTGTGGTGCGCATGCTTTGATGCTTGTGGGGCACGTGCTTTGATACTTGTGGGACGTTTGATTTGATGCTTGTGGTGCGCATGCTTTGATGCTTGTGGGGTGTGTGATTTGATGCTTGTGGTGCGCATGCTTTGATGCTTGTGGTGCGCATGCTTTGATGCTTGTGGTGCGCGTGCTTTGATGCTTGTGGTGCGCATGCTTTGATGCTTGTGGTGCGCATGCTTTGATGCTTGTGGGGTGTGTGATTTGATGCTTGTGGGGTGTGTGATTTGATGCTTGTGGGGGAATCTGAGTCACAAGTCCTCATCGAAAAGGCTGGTGTGCTGTTTATTATTTAAGTGGGAATAAAATGGCTGCTACTGTCCCATGCAGTGTTTAAAGGGAAGGGAAGGAAACGGGAGTGAAGGTGTATTTTGATTATTAAAAAAATACACCATTAATCTTATATAATAAATGTGAGTATCTCTTAATGGTTACAATACCATGACAGTTATCATTTAGGCAGTCAGTACAAGAAGCACGTGGGAGATGTGTGGAAGCATGTGGCCATTCAAGTGATTGTGTGATGAAGTAGTGCACACCACCTAGTGATATTGTTGTTTTTTGGGTTGTGATTTATATCACGGCTTCATCGAGATCCAGATTAAGCTGTGAGTCAGTGAAACGCGTTGTGTGTTTGGACCACGATTATCAATTCATCTTGCAGTTTGGACTTTTGTTTACATTGTTGCGTTCTGTAGATTGCTGCAAGCTCTACACAGAGGGGGCTCCTACAAGTACTTGTGTCCATCTATTTATATTTGAATAAATCCTTCTATTTTATAATTGCATACCCTTCACCTGTCTCTTGCTATGATCATGGAGGGGATGTGGACAGACAGCCCAAGGGTCTTTTTCTGGAGTGTGCACATAGAGCAGTACCTGCTCCTTAAAGTGTGACAGTCACTTACTTTTCACACACCAGTGTGGTTCTGATACTGCCCTGTGTGTGTTATTCTATTTTTTCCCCTTATTTACTGAGGACAACTATTCACAAGGAAACTTACAAGCCACTCCCCCCACAACTATTCACATCCTATTTGATTTACAAGTGTACTATTTTTATGCTATGTATATGCTTAGTGCACCCAGTCAACTTTTATTCCCTCCATATCATCAATTAACCCTTTCCCCCCGTGTAGGGCTTTCTATTCCATCCTAAAATACATGAAGAAATGCAGTGACCATCACTCTTAGTGAAAACTGTGTGCTTTATTCAACAAAGAAAGAGTGCTGTTCATTGCATTTCTTTACACGTGTGGTGTCCTGGGTGAGGTCCCGGCCGTGTAGTTGGAGCACACGTTCATATCCTGCCTGCTTTGGAATGTATTCATCCTAAAATACATAGCCCAAACAACCTTAGGACAGCATTGAACATCCTGCAGACAGCATCTCATCGTGGCCGTCTGTGGCAAGCTATACTGTGGACCCCAGTAACCGGAGCTCACATTCCCCTAAATCGTATCCCTCTGTGATGTCACAAGTGATGTTACAAGTGTCACAGGGTCTGTAAAAACTCTGATTGGGTCTCTGCTTCTATGTCCCTGGCTCATGATCACCATTGGGCACCAAGGGGTTCAAGAGTCACCTAAACATTGGATATGCGTCAACGTAGAAAAAAAAAATCTATACACCGCTAAATTGCAAGAGAAATAGAAGAAAACTCTGTTTGAATGGTGTTTGTGTCTCCTGTTTATGACATCACCTTCTGCATATCAAGATGATGTCATAAACTGAAGACACCACAGATACACATAAATAAACCTTTATATTAACATAGGTACTGGCCTGCCATTGCAGATCATTTTTGATTATGTTTTTATTCTCTCCAGTGTTCACAGGGTAGACATTATTTAGGTGATGAAGCCCCATTCTTGTTTATTATGTTGAATATAAGAGTATAAGCCACATCATACTTGGTGTCGATTGACATTACTGTTTATTGTTTCATTGACTCACACTTAAGGATGGGACAGTTGACAAGGGCGACAGCTGCTAACGGCAAATGATACTTTTCCATCCTAAGGACCTGACAGTCTGTTTTGTTGCCGGATAACATTTGAGTTTGAAGCTGATCATCATGTCAGTGGGAATCTAGATTTAAAAAAGCTTTTTTTTTTGGTAAATACAAGATTGTATTGACTTTTTTCTTAATGTACTGTAGCAGAGATAGCTAACTTTGGCACTGCAGGGTTTAGGGTCTACTCAATATAGGGGGAATTGAGATGGGAATTTCAAATTTTAGACTAATGTAGCCGAATGGAAGATTTTTTTTTCCAACTGGCCTTAAACTTGCTTTGCAATTCTCTCTTTACAGAGTGGAGCATTATGTATCCCCTTCAGTCTCACTCAGCCTTAAGGCTGACTTAATATCATGGTATATGAAGTTCATAAACATCTGCAGTGCCAAGGTTGGCCATCATTGCCCTATAGTGTCTAGCGGTTGAGAATGTTCACGCAACACATGCCTTGAGCATCAATCCAGTGAGGAAAAGAACTTTGTTAGGGAGAAAGGTTATTTCATAGATTATACCTTATTAAACATTTTGGGCTTGTATGCCTCCCTAGAGTCTGACCTAAAATACAAACAATCATCCTTTAACATAAAAGGTGTTTTAATGGGTAAAATACTCATTTGCCCCTTTATTCCCTCCATACCAGTGCTCTCATCGTGGGGGATGCGGCACTGGGCATAGTGTTATATACAGACACACATGCAGTGAATGGCGTTTGATGCTTTGCTTCGTGGAAAGTATTACAATAGAGGAGCTGACACTGAGAGCCTGGGCTGAATCAAAGCCCAGTCACGTGTGAATTTCTGGAAGAAAAAAATACTGCAGTTTTTTTCTGGAGTATTTAATGATTTAATTGCTCGAATGGGAATAATTGCTCCATCTCCCCCATAGCACACTTCACTCTGGAATCTTTATTGCTCTTATAATTTTGCTCTCCACATATTAGTGTGGATACTCTAGCAATGTAGATTAGAATTAGTGTTGAGCAAACCCGAAACCGCACTGTTCGGGTTCGTACCGAACATTACTTTATTATTTCACTGTATGTCTGTGTTGGAGTTCGGGGTTCGGCTATAAACGGAAAGTCTATAAACCGAAAGACATTCGGTTTATAGACTTTCGGCTTATGGAATACATGTAATGCTATTGCTATTCTATAAACCGAAATAGAGTCCCCATTCATAAGAAATTCTTATGAATGAGGACTCTATTTCGGTTTATAGAAAGCCAATAGTATTACAGGTATTCCATAAGCAGAAAGTCGGGTCCCCATTGACTTCAGGTTCGGGTTCGGGGTCAAGTTCGTCCCTGAACCCGGACTCTTTTCAGAAGTTTGGCCGAACCCGCCGAACCCGAACATCCAGGTGTCCGCTCCACACTAATTAGAATACCATTACAGCTGGTGCAGATCTCATTGCTATTTTCACCAAGCTATGGGTGTCTTCACATGATGTAGCATCTACATGTGTGAAAAGATTCAGCCTATATAATCTGTCCAATGTTCTGAACACTTTTATTAGTCCCTGGACTTATCTTATATCTAGGAGAGTGTTGTGCCCATCTCATGCATGCTTAAACTCATTCACTGAATTAACCTCTACCACTTCTGCTGGAGAGCTCCATGCATCCACTACCCTCTCAGTAAAGTAACACTTCCTGAATATTTTATCCTTTTAACAATTGGAAACATAAGCGCTACAGTCCCCACTGATAATACTGTGAACTTACAATGTATGAATTATCTACTGTGCCTCTGTCATATGCAGAGGTCTCATTTGGTCGCCATAAACCCATAGTCAATGTTTGTTTTTTTAGTTTTTATATATATTTTTATATATAATCTTTATTTCATTTTCAGTATCAAAAATGACATTGTAATAAGAACATTAGTTTATATAAGTCACATCACATACAATATACATGTTCTACCTTACATAAAAACATTTGTTTATCAACAAGGTTAAATTATTATTATCCTTACACAGAAATTAACTCTGGATTTGCGCTATTAACCCTTTAAGGACCAGGGATTTTCCTGGGCCAAGGACCAGAGCGTTTTTCAATTTTTAATACGCGGTTTTTGAAACATAAATTTCCTCTCTCTCATTTAACGTACCCATACAAGTTATATGTTGTTTTTTAGAGGACAGTTAGAGCTTTCTTTTGATACCCTATACATAAAAATTATTTACATTTTAGTATTAAAAAATACATATAAAAGAGGAAATTTGTGAGGAAAAAAAAGTTTTTCCCCATTATTTTCCCAATAATAAGCTACATAACTAGTGCAACACTAACCCACTTATCCCCCCTAATTAACTAACTAATAAAAACGAAAAATATTGGTTCCCAAACCCCCCATAACAAAAAAGACAGAAAAAAACTCTGAAGAGTGCGATGTCAGATCAGTAAAAATCATGCAACAGGCATGCAGGGGTTAAATGTTATTAAATAAATATATTAAAATTACCTTTATTTATTAAAAAAAAACTTTATAAATTGTAAAAATAAAAAAATCTGTTAAAAAAAAAACTAAATGAGGGCCATAAAGTGGAAGGAAACTGATCACAGTTAAAAACTGTGATCAGCAATGAAAGGGTTAATTTTTTTTTTTTTTACATTTTTTTAACCTCTGTGTATGTAATTAATTTATTTTTACTTACAGGTCACTCTCTGTGCTTCACTATAAGAATGTGAAGCACAGGGAGTGAATTAGAGCCAAAGTCAGTGTGTGAACACACTGACTTTGCCATCTAATTTGCATGTTATCGCGGTGATCACTCAATCACCGCGATCACATTCCCGGAAACTGACCGATCGGGTCCAGGAGCTTTGCCTCGGGTGCGAGGCTTAGTCCTGGGCCCGTTGCAGACTGGCTGGCGGTGCCCACGGAGCGCACCGCCGGCTAGACTGCATGACGAGTTAACTGGCCATAAGGTCGCTAATGCTGCGGCTCTTATGACGAGTTAACTCGTCATAAGGTCGGGAAGGGGTTAATATGTAAATAGGGCTACCTGTCTCTTATTCCTCTTTATTTATCCCCTATTTTCCCCTTTTTTAGTTTCTTCTCTTCCTGTTTTCCTTCTCTTGTCCATCCTCTCTCCCTTCCTCAATCTCTTCCCTTCTCTGTTTAATGTAGATCACATTCATACCTATTTAAAAACCATTTATACTGGGGAGGAGTACACACACGAACTTTGATCTACCACCAGATCCCATGGGGGCCACTCTTGTTCCAAACTAAGAATGTATTATTCAAGATGACCATTGGGTCCATATATTGATGTGTATCTTACGGTAAGATACATACACATCAATATATGGACCCAGTGGTCTCAGAGATTCTTACCCTGTTACATGAAGCGGATTGGCCATCCTGTGGTATGACTTTTTTGCTATATTACTTAAATGTCGTTTATACACTGAAAATTCAAAAAAATTTGTGATTAAGCGCCAGGTGCGCAAAACGCGTCAAGCTTTTTCTCTCGTCTGACTTGCACTGACTGCTGCTGTGGATATACAATTTTTTATGCTACAGTAAACACCCTTTCACCGCCAATTGGCTTCCTGATTCCATCCGCTTCTGGTAGTTGACCCCCATTGTCCAGGAGATAGGATCAGGCTCCCCCAGTGTCTTTCTATGCAAATAATAGCTGCCATCAATATATGTAGTAATATTTGTTTCTGTTCCCATAGTACCTGTTGATTGACTAACATGAGATGGGATCTTCTAATACTAGTCCAGTAATGGAGACAGAAAGTTAAAGCTTCTAAATGTTAGAACCCTGTGCTAATGAACAGATACACAAAGACACATGTAATAGCCTCTGAATCAAAGCTGAATTAATAGGATTTTGAGTTGAAATGCCATTAGGACAGGGTTGAAGAATTAATCCGACAATCCTTGTACTTCCTTGCTGTTTTTATTTAGAAAAGTCTGACATTTTAGCATAGTAGCCATGGTATGCAGATTATATTTTTTAGATATATGTAGACTGTTCACTACATATGCAATACATACCTCCCAACATTTAAAATGTCCAGAGAGGGACAGTTTTATTTTTGTGGGAGTGGCTGAAGGTGTGGCTATGGGTGGGGCTTTATTGGCTACATATGCAATACATACCTCCCAACATTTAAAATGTCCAGAGAGGGACAGTTTTATTTTTGTGGGAGTGGCTGAAGGTGTGGCTATGGGTGGGGCTTTATTGGCTACATATGCAATACATACCTCCCAACATTTAAAATGTCCAGAGAGGGACAGTTTTATTTTTGTGGGAGTGGATGAAGGTGTGGCTATGGGTGGGGCTTTATTGGACAGAACATTTTCAGCAATTTTCTGGTTAATAGGTCACTATTTATGTCATTTTACAAGTCATTTAGAACAGGAATTAAGTATTTTACTTACACAAATGAATACAAAACAAATATTTATTGCAGTTTAAACTCACTTTATTGTAAGTTTTATTGCTCCGGAGCTCTGTGATACGTTATATAAACCAAAAATTCTGAGCTCCCAGAAAAAAACTGATATTTGGTAATGGCATCATCTCATACTTATCTATATTTCTTCTAAAATGTTTTATCTTCTCTTTCAGTAACAGTGTCATATTTACTCTCATGTATTGAATGTTTTCTGTCCAGTAGACTAGTTTAATGAAGAAGCTACACAACCATTAAAGCACAGCTGCAAAACATTATAGAACTAACGGAACCCTGGCTGCAAATACTACCAGCAGATCCCAGGTTCTTTTCAGGAGAGGCTCTCCTGCCACTTGTCTGAGGGCAAATTAAGGTTGGCAGAGGTAATTGAGCTAAACCTACACTGAATTCTCTTCTAGGCTACAATCAATAAAAGATCAGTGTAATCAGATAATCTGCTATAAATCTCATTCGCAAACTCCAGAGAAATGTCTCTGCTTTGCTGATTTAGCTACAAAATATACCCCCCCACATCCTTTTAACTTTTTGTTTGTTTTGTCTGTTTTCTGGATATTAATATTTATTGCATTTCAATGATTTTTTTAAATTTTTTTTTACCATTTTTGTCACATTTTTCCATATGATTAGATTAGGGATAATGATTTCTTTAGCTTGATTAGGTTGGGGATAATGATTAAGTTGTGGATTATGATGTCGGAGTTACAGACAGTAGTGTTTGATATATCACCTTCTATCTCTGGGTCCAGTAATGACTTGGCTTGTACTAAGTTTGTTACCATGGTCACTGCAAAAGCACTACACAGTGGCGACAAGTCAATAAAGTGTGTATTTCTGCCTACAAACCACAGGCAAATCTTTTGCTCTGCTCTCTTTGAGCCTCTTTGACACAGTTAGATTGACAGTGTCAGAAAGTGACTGTATCACCTATAATCTTCCATTAATGACATCACCAGTGCCTTGATATGCAAATTAACTTTTTTACAGTGGGAAATGTATAATTTGCATATCAAGCCACAGGTGATGTCATAAGCAGGAGACTCTGTAGACACATTTTGAAAACACATTTTTCTCCTAATTTAGGCATTTGCTTGCAATTTTGCTAAAACAATGTATAGATCATTTGCAATCATTTTTTATTATTTACATTCACAGTAAAAACAGTGTTTTGGCGTGCCCAGGTTCCCAGGTGATAATGGCTGATTTTTGAAGTTAACCACAAATCATTTTTTGAAAGAGAATTACAGACTATGTTAGACGAACATAGACCGACAGATACATGAGGTACAGAGCCCTGCTCGCAAGCTTACAATCTAGAGTGATGGGCAGCAGATACCCAAGGTTGGAGTTCTAGTTGATGAATTCTAAGATTCTTTGAAGAAATTAGTTTTGAGTGACTTTTGGAAGATTGAAGGAGATGGCTGAATGTTTTGTGAAAGTGAGATCCAGACACAGGGCCCATTAAGTAAAATTACCCAGGTGTGAATGGAAGAGGTAACGAGATTGGAGAAGAGCCTTAGGCCATATGAGGAACCTAGCGGCTGTGAAGGTAGTAACGTAAATTTACATATATATTATTTAATATCATTAAAGGGCAATTGTAACAAAAAGCGCTAAACGAGGGCGGACATGTTGTTTAGAATCTTGGGTCAGATGTTCATTAACTTTGGTTCAGATAAAGGAAGTCATGACCAAAGATTCTAAACAACATGTCAGCCTCCTGATCGAGCTATACAGAGCAAAGAAGGCTCAATGAACTACTTTATTTGTATTTCTCCATTAAAGCATTTCTATTTAAAATGTATACACTTTACGCCATCTTTTAATTGAGCAGAACTTATTTTTTTTTTTTGCTGACAGTTGGCCTTGGCTATCACTTGAATATAGAGAATTGAAAAAGACCTGAATTACAACCCAGAAAGCCTCGCATTGCATCTCTATAGCCTACTGCTTGGCACCTAAAAATATTGGTCAGCAAATGTATTCTCTTTGCAATGTGAAGCTTTTGTTTGGAATCGAAGCAATAAGACCGTGTCATGTAAATATTTATGGTCTGGCACTGAATATTTTTAGGTTCTCACTTTTAGTAAAGTATTTCATATTGGCTGAAGCTAGACGCTGGAGATCTGCCATCAGGATTCTGCTTTCTAATCATACACATAGATCAGAGGCTCCCAGGGTACAAGCTCTAGTGTTCTGAGCTTTTTTTTGTTCTATAGAGGAAAATAGACAGTGTGTAGATAAAAGCCAATCTACTGAATAGCATAGTGAAAAAGTGCTGACTGGTGAAAACTCAGAGACGCTTTATCTTGTTCAACTTTATACTTTTTTTTAAACGGCTTTAACTAAAAATAGAAACAAAGAGTTATTACATAACTATTAGAGTTTTAATTTAACAGTACAAATGAAATGGGTCATTTTTTGGGGTGGAAGAGGTGATGCGGGGGAGGGGGAGGGGGGGGTAACCACTTTAGAAGGGCTCTGATATATTGCACGCCAAAGCAAAGATTAGGGTTTGTACTGTCACACATATATGACATCACCATGTGGCACTATATGCAAATGCTCTCTTTATTGAGTAGACCCTCAAGTCCCTTTAAAGACTGTTTATGGGTTAAAGTGATGTTTATCACAAGTGAAATAACCGGTACTATTAGCATGTTATTCATTGTCAGTGAATGCATTAAACCATGTCGTTCAGATAAAATTATGAGTAGGGGAGAAAATGGCAGGAGATAAGTATTGACTACATTTTATTTGTATTAACTGCACAAATAAAATCCTTTGTTAGATGTCTGAGTGTATCACACGGCTCTAGTGTTTCCAGGGCTGAAACATACCCAAACAATGTTGCTAGGATTTAATCATTGCAATATTAACTAATGTGAATGATTACTGTCAAGCTGGTAGTGCGATAGCACTTTACCTAATACACACAAAGCAGAACATTTGGCTAACTGTTTGTCTTCACTTATCTTCCCCATTGTATCACTGTAATCTCCCATTGTTGTCTAGAATGTTAGACAAACCTGTCTCCTTGTCTGTATGCAGCAGAAGCCAAATACGATCTTTCCAGTTTCGCTTTCGAGGTTGTAATATTTAGACGTTTAGGTTTAAACCTTTAAAGTGTGCCAGATAGAAAAACGATACGTATTTATTATAATAACAAAGGGGAGTCTGTTACCTATATTAAATTAGTCATGTGTTGTATTATTTTAAGCAGGACATTTTATATAGATTTGTATAAAATTGAGTTCTTCTGGCAGGAGAAAGTCCCCAGGTCCCTGCACAATGTCACTGAAATTAAATGTTCAACTCACGTCAACACATACGCTCCTAACTTTTTAAGGGTTTACCGAAGTTGCTCCAGTGTTCCATTGAAAAAGCATAGCTCCGAAATCTCACCAAATTTGGATCACTTCGACATGAAATTTTGGCAGCCGAGCAACTCCCGTTTTGAGCCGACCATAATGGTAGCCTTGATTTTGGCTCATTTCTGGCCAATTTCGGGAGGATTTTGGCTATATTGGAAATAGCCGAGGTCCACCCATAGAACTAAAGATCAGGGGATACTGAGAAGACCCTCTAAGTGAATAGTTGTCAGCTTACACTTTTTTTTAAACTTTTTTTTACATTTCAATGAAGTCACATGCCAATCTGGGCACTATGGAGAACCGCCCCTGGGTGGACTGTGTCATCTGAACAGTGTTTTTACTGTGCATGTAGAGCATAAAAAATAATTAAAAATGATCTATACATTGTGTTAGTAAAACTACAAGCAAATGCCTAAATTAGGAGAAAAATTTATTTTAAATGTGTCTGTGAGAGTCTCCTGCTTATGACATCACCAGTGGCCCGGTATGCAAATTACACATTTCCCATTGAAAAGCGTACCGTGCCAAAGGTGAGGTCGTAAGCAAGACACATTTTCTCCTAATTTAACCATTTGCTTGTGATTTTGGTAACAAAATATATAGAACATTTCCAATCATGAGATGAGCATTTCCTCACTATTGAAAGATTTGGCTATGTATAATACAGGCGAGTTTTCCTCCTCTATAGTTTTAGCAGCAGTATAGACTGCTTTGTGTGCCCAGTAGATGGTAGGTGAGGTTAGGGTCTTTCCCTATTGAAAGTGTATCTTGACAGGGTGCAAAATTATGCTTTGATCAATCCAGTTACAGGCCAACAGGTTCACCCACATATAATATGTGGTAAGCATGTTTCAGTAGGACATTCTCTGACATGCCTTCCCATTCACATTACAGACTTCTAAGGGTCTACTAAATATGTGCAGGGCCAATATAAAGACCTCTCCAGTGACCTGTTCATTAACAGAAATGTACAAAGAACAAGAGGTTACCCCCTCAGACTGGAAGAGCAAAGATTTCATAGACAGCAAAGGAAGGGATTCTTTACACTAAGGACAATAAAGTTATGGAACTCCCTGCCAAGAGAGGTAGTGCTATCAACCACAATAGATGCATTTAAAAATGGTTTGGATGTTTTTTTTTTTAGGAAAGCAGAAGATACAGGGCTATTAATAATAGAATAAGCATTAATAATAGAGCTTATTGATCCAAGGACAAATCTATTGCCTCTTGGAGTCAAGAAGGAATTTTTCCCCCTAGGAGGCAAAATTCGAAATAGCTTCCTTAGGGGTTTTTGCCTTCTTTTGGATCAAAAGCTGGAATGATAGGTAGAAGGTTTGAACTTGATGGACTTGTGTTTTTTTTCAACCTAAATTACTATGTTATTACTCGATAAAGAGAGAATAGCGGGGATTTGAGATGGGAATTTCCAAATTCAGGCCAAAGTAGCTGAGTTGGAAAAATTCTCCTATTCAACTGCATTGGAGAATTTCTCCATTGGCCTAAAGTTTGAAACTCCCATCTCAATTCCCCGTAATTGTCTCTTTATTGAGTAGACCCTCTAGTTGTTTTTGGGTGGCAAATAAAAGGCAGGGCAGATTCTGTACAGGGTGGTTAATAATTGGGGTAGAATCAATTCGAAGGAGATTTTGTGTCTTCTGTTTAGATCAAACATTCCATGAGATTAATAAATACTATTTTTGTATTTTTTTATTGCTTTTTGGAGAGTTTGTACAGTTTTTCTTTTAAAATTTAGTATTTTTTAATGTATCCAACAGGGGACAGGCTTATTATTACTATGTATCATTCAGGATGTATATACTTCACCATTTGCAATAGATGGGCTTTCATACAAGTCGAATTTATGGCAAAAGGCATGATTTTGATTCTTATAAAAGAAATATCTGGCTCCAGTAACACAAAAGGTCAGAAAAGATCACTGAAGAAATTAAATCTGAGAACAGATGGGGCTTGTGGAAGGGCTGATTCTCAGACAATAATTTCACTGATACATTATAATCATCGTGTTCAGGATAACTGACAAGTGTTGCTGTATATTAAAGTTAGACTCTGCATTGAACCTAATACCTTGATCGTTGCATTTCATGTAGGTACAGTCACAAGGGAGAGAGGTTTAAAAAATGTTATCTGCAGTTTTTTTCTGCAGTTCACACTCTGAGTTTTATTGCTGTGGAGCTCTTCTGAGCTCCCAGAAAAAGAGGGACAACAGAGGTGTAAAACAGGGACTGTCCCTCCTAAATTGGGAGAAATGCTGAAACATTCAGATATGTGTTATTGCTGTCAGCAGAGAGCATCCAAAGTAAGAATTTCAGGTTTAATATTTAGCTTTAGCAGCTGCCTTTTCATTTTTCAGAGATAATTGCGATCAGTCAGTAGAGGGAGGCAGTATGCGTGTGTTTCTTAATGTGCTACTTTGATACTCTTGTTGGATACAGTGACATTTAATGTTAAGCTTTGCCCTGTTACAGAAAGAGATGTTATGTAATGCCCCTTTACGTGTGTAGGGGAAAGAAATTACAGAAACTATTTTGATTAAACCCTGTCACAATGATCAGGAACCACAGTCCAAATAGTTCAACATCTTCACAACAGTAAAATAAAAAATATATACTGTATATAAATAAAAATATAAAGAGCATTAGCTCTGTAAACTGTTTATTCTTCTAACATTAGAATCACAGAGAGCCAAGCATTCTACTTTCTTAGAAGCTTCTACATATTTTTTTTTCTATATGTGAAAATTTGAATGTGCCATACAGTGCTGAAGATGATTAGAATGGAGAGATGCATATAAAAGAACTGCTTTGAAAGAGCAATTGGGTTTTGTCTCCTAGGCACAAAGGTATACAAGATATAAACCAGTGTTCAACAGTGTGGGGTCACCCTGCTTTCAGTGAAATCAAATGAGTGTCAAAATCAGTAGGAAATACAGTCAAGACAATGTTAGAATAATGATTCTGATTCTAAAGAAGGCCAGGTTTAATCAGCACAACAGTTTTCAGAAGTATGCTTTATCAGGGCTCGACAAAGCCCAGGCGCCAGGTCGCCATGGCGACCAGGAATTTAGACCTGGCGCCTGGGTGCTGTCAGCCCCATGGTCCCCTTGCCGCTGCCATCAGATTTTTAAAAACTTTTTCTGAGCACGAGGGGGTAAAGTCTGTGCGGATGGCTGCAAGCTCCACCCCCTCGCGCAACGCGTGTCTGAGTGCCGGGTGTCGTCACGTGACATCCTGGCACTCAGCAGGCCGACCAACGAAGATCAGCTGCAGCACGAATGTCCCCCTCCCCTGCAGTGAGGTAAAGCAGCAGGGAGGGGGACACATCAAGAAGAAACCCCCAAGAAAAGACTGTGTGAGGTGGGTGTGTGTTTGTATGTATTGTAAAGTAGGTGTGTGTGAGGTGTTTAGATATTTGTGGATGTGTAAAGTAGGTGTGTGAGGTGTTTGTATATATGTGTATATGTAAAGTAGGTGTGTTTGTATATATGTGAAGTAGGCGTGTGTGTTTATGAATTGCGTTTATGTTTGCGTGATTGTCTGGCTCCTAAAAAAAATTTCTGGCTCCTAAAATCAATAAATTTGTCAAGCCCTGTGCTATATACATACATGGATCAGCCGTAACATTATAACCACTGACAGGTGGCAAGACGACGGAGGCAGTGTGATGCTTTGGTCAATCTTGGGTCCTGCCATTCATGTGGATGTTACTTTGACACGTACCGCCTACCTAAGCATTGTTACAGACCATGTACACCCTTTCATGGAAATGGTATTGCCTGATGGCATTGGCCTGTTTAAGCAGGGTAACCTCTAGTTAATCCCACTTAGTTGGAACACACACAATTCATTTTTGGCCAAACCCACCTAGTGCCAACCATCCACTACAACTACATTCCCTCTGACCGCTTCACTCCCTTATGTGTTTCATGTACCCCATTCCCTCTAGATTATAAGCTTGCAAGCAGGGTTCTCTACCTCATGTACCAGTCTGTTCTAGTTTGTCTAACTTAGTATGTAGTTGCCTTCTATGCTCTGAATCTAGCGCTACGTAAATTGTTGGCGCTATATAAATAAATGTTAATGTAATGTAATATAATGCACCCTGCCACGAAGCATAAATGGTTCAGGAATGGTTCGAGGAGCCCACCAATGAGTTCAAGGTGTTGACTTGGCCTCCAAATTCCCCAGATCTCAATCTAATCGAGCATCTGTGGGATGTGCTGTTTTCACAGGGGGGACCCTGCCCCCTCCCCTGCATGCCATCCCGCCATCCATCGCAATGTTACCCCCCCACACACACACATATGCCATAATTGTTGTGCCATTCAGATGCCAGTAATATTGTGCCTTTCAGATGCCAGTAATATTGTGCCATTCAGAGCGCAGTATTATTGTGCCAGTAAGAGCCCAGGAATATTGTGCCAGTCAGAGCCCAGGAATATTGTGCCAGTCAGATACCAGGAATATTGTGAAATTCAGACCCCAGTAATATTGTGCCAGTCAGATGCCTGTAATATTGTGCCAGTCAGATGCCTGCAATATTGTGCCATTCAGAGCCCAGTAATAATGTGCCAGTCAGATGCCTGCAATATTGTGCCAGTCAGATGCCTGCAATATTTGGCCAGTCAGATGCCTGCAATATTGGGCCAGTCAGAGCCCAGTAATAATGTGCCAGTCAGATACCAGTAATATTGTGCCAGTCAGATACCAGTAATATTGTGCCAGTCAGATACCAGGAATATTGTGCCAGTCAGATGCCTGTAATATTATGCCAGTCAGATGCCTGTAATAGTGTGCCAGTCAGAGGCCAGGAATATTGTGCCAGTCAGATGCCTGTAATATTGTGCCAGTCAGATGCCTGTAATATTATGCCAGTCAGATGCCTGTAATAGTGTGCCAGTCAGAGGCCAGGAATATTGTGCCAGTCAGATGCCTGTAATATTGTGCCAGTCAGAGCCCAGTAATATTGTGCCAGCCAGATGCCCAGTAATATTGTGCCAGCCAGATGCCCAGTAATATTGTGCCAGTCAGATGCCCAGTATTATTGTGCCAGTCAGAGCCCAGTAATATTGTGCCAGCCAGATGCCCAGTAATATTGTGCCAGCCAGATGCCCAGTAATATAGTGCCAGCCAGATGCCTAGTAATATAGTGCCAGCCAGATGCCTGTAATATTATGCCAGCCAGATGCCCAGTATTATTGTGCCAGTCAGATGCCCAGTATTATTGTGCCAGTCAGAGCCCAGTAATATTGTGCCAGCCAGAGCCCAGTAATATTGTGCCAGCCAGATGCCCAGTAATATAGTGCCAGCCAGATGCCTGTAATATTATGCCTGTCAGAGCCCAGTAATATAGTGCCAGCCAGATGCCTGTAATATTATGCCAGCCAGATGCCCAGTATTATTGTGCCAGCCAGATGCCCAGGAATATAGTGCCAGTCAGCCCCCCGCCCCCCCCCCCCCGTCCCCAAGTACTTACATGAACCTGCTCCGTGTCCCCCGCCGGATGTCTCCTCCGTGCAGACTTCCCTCTTGCACGGAGGAGGGAAACAGTCACCGGATGTGACGCGACGTCACATCCGGCGTCAGTTTTTTTTTGGCCGTCGCATCGGAAGCGGCTTGCCGGAAAAAAGCGTTCACAAGCGCAATGCGCTGTGAACGCGGCAAGCAGGGGCTGGGGGCCCACGGGACAGCTGCCTTGGGGTCCCCCAGGAGTAACTGGGCCCAGGGCAGCTGCCCAGTTTGCCCCGCGTTAAAGACGGCCCTGTATTTATGGGCAGGATTAGTGCCGTAGTATCAGTACCTTATCTGTTACACTTTTCTAAGCACTGTTTAAGACACAGGATTGAGAAGTGTTGCGATAAAAACTGGTGAGACAGATCTGTTTAATTCCCTTTACATTACCGGACACAGTCCTGCCTCTTTAAAGTATTGGAGCAATGGGTATACTATGAAACCAAGATTTTTAAAAGGTAAGGTCCTTGTCCCTTAAAACTTGCAATGAAACTGATCTGAAGCCAATGTTTCCTATCAGACATACATATTAGAAAATGCATCTCTATTCACATATCTCTCCAATGGATTGCAATCAAAATGATCTACATCACTAAATGACAAACATGTTTTCCAATGGATCTAATTAATATTTAAATAAGCAATTAACTTTGTGTATCTGTAAGGAATAAATTAACAACAAATTATCCATCATAAATCAGGAGGTATTGATTACCTTTAAAAAATGTGTGGCTTTTGCTGTCAATATTTCCTATTTGTGCAACTGCATACTGTCTACTTATCGAGCATAAAAATTACCAATACAAAGCCCAGGGCCACCATCAGGAGGGGTACATCCAGTGCTCCAGTAAGAAACCCAGTAGTCCTGGGGGGCCTGCAGTCCCCTGCACACAGACAGCGTGCACAGACATCCTTATGTATGAAAATATTATATATTTACAAGCAAAACTTTTTTTCCCCATAGAGTTACCTTGAATTTAGATTTTTTTCTTTTTTCGTAAATTAAGAGTTTGGTAGGGTGACCTTATAATCAGCCATCGCCCTATTTTCAAGCAAATACGGTACGTTTTTGTGTTTTTTTTCATTATGTGGTGCTGGTCAAGTAACCGGCACTAATATCCCTTCAGGAGACCCAGTGACTGACTGTATCTGTGGCCTGGCATAGGCGTATCTGTGGCTTGGCATAGGAGCAGCTGCATAGGTACAGACTGCGCTCCTGTGTGGTGTGCACTCGGAAGAGAGGTCTACATATAAGTAGAGCATCCTTAGCAGTACCCTAGACCAGCAAGGGTTAAGTGTCTGAAGTGGGGGTTACATTTATAAGAAAGGTCCAGGCCATGTGTTCTGTAATCTTCCTTTATTTTAAAACGGTGACTTCAAGAGGTTAACTTTACCTAATTACCATTTGGTAATTACATGTCAAGCATCTGCTTAATGATCATCTGAACCTTTTTTAGGTCCCTTAGAGTAAGTTACGGTTAAAAAAGAGTTTCCCCTCTTCAGTGTCAAGTAAACCTGATGTGCAGGGTCATAATTACAGGATCCTGGTGCAAAAACTGCCATGGGACCCCCCCCCCCCCAACCTCACCACATAAACACCCCCACTTTCCACACTGCCAACTTCTCCCCACATCACTTGCCACAGTAACAGCTGTGCCCCCACGTAACTTGCCACAGAGCCCTATGATACACTCACACACACCACATGTTACTGATAATTTTATTGCTGTGTAGTCTGTAATATTCTCACAAACTGCACATTACTGTGAGTTTTATTGCTGTGTAGTCTGTAATACACTCACACACTGCCCAATACTGTGAGTTCTATTGCTGTGTAGTCTGTGATACACTCAAACACTGCCCAATACTGTGAGTTTTATTGCTGTGCAGCTCTGTAATACACTCACACACTGCCCAATACTGTGAGTTATATTGCTGTAGAGCTCTATAATACACTAACACACTGCCCAATACTGTGACTTATATTGCTGTGTAGTCTGTGATACACTCACACACTGCACATTACTGTGAGTTTTATTGCTGTGGAGCTCTGTAATACACTCACACACTGCCCAATACTGTGAGTTATATTGCTGTGTAGTCTGTGATACACTCACACACTGCACATTACTGTGAGTTCTATTGCTGTGGAGCTATGTAATACACTCACACACTGCACATTACTGTGAGTTTTATTGCTGTGGAGCTCTGTAATACACTCACACACTGCCCAATACTGTGAGTTATATTGCTGTGTAGTCTGTGATACACTCACACACTGCACATTACTGTGAGTTCTATTGCTGTGGAGCTATGTAACACACTCACACACTGCACATTACTGTGAGTTTTATTGCTGTGGAGCTCTGTAATACACTCACACACTGCCCAATACTGTTAGTTTTATTGCTGTGGAGCTCTGTAATACACTCACACACTGCCCAATACTGTGAGTTATATTGCTGTGTAGTCTGTATTAAACTCACACACTGCCCAATACTGTGAGTTCTATTGCTGTGGAGCTCTGTAATAAACTCACACACTGCACATTACTGTGAGTTTTATTGCTGTGGAGCTCTGTTATACACTCACACACTGCCCAATACTGTGAGTTTTATTGCTGTGGAGCTCTGTAATACACTCACACACTGCCCAATACTGTGAGTTTTATTGCTGTGTAGTCTGTATTAAACTCACACACTGCACATTACTGTGAGTTCTATTGCTGTGGAGCTCTGTAATTCACTCATACACTGCCCAATACTGTGAGTTTTATTGCTGTGGAGCTCTGTAATACACTCATACACTGCCCAATACTGTGAGTTTTATTGCTGTGTAGTCTATATTAAACTCACACACTGCACATTACTGTGAGTTCTATTGCTGTGGAGCTCTGTAATACACTCATACACTGCCCAATACTGTGAGTTATATTGCTGTGGAGCTCTGTAATACACTCATACACTGCCCAATACTGTGAGTTATATGGCTGTGGAGCTCTGTTATACACTCACACACTGCCCAATACTGTGAGTTTTATTGCTGTGGAGTTCTGTAATACACTCACACACTGCACATTACTGTGAGTTTTATTGCTGTGGAGCTCTGTTATACACTCACACACTGCCCAATACTGTGAGTTTTATTGCTGTGGAGCTCTGTAATACTCTCACACACTGCACATGACTGTGGATTTCATGAGCCAAAACCAGTGTACATTTACTCAGACATAGTCGGTAGTGTTGCATACCTTCAGCCAGTATCATGCCCCTCTACTGTCCTGCATTATGTGGGACAGTCTCGATTGGGGGCAGCAATACCGAGACACCAGAGAATAAATACTGTGCATGCGCAGTAGCAGTGTCAATTTGAGTAACAGTCCTAATGAAAAATGTGTGGTAGCGCTGATATTCAACTTCCTAACCCCGGCATGTTGAGGCTTCCTGGGGGTAAACAGTTGAGGCCAATGTCTATAGAGGACATAGCAATGTGGGACTTTTTTTTATATTTTTGAAGGTTGCAACACTACTTTGTGGAATGATGGAATGTTTTTACCAAAGTTCGGTGATGTCATCACATAAACATGACCCAGGCACAGATTTGCGGTGGCGTGTTGGTCCATGTGACCAGTGATGGCGAACCTATGGCACAGGTGCCACAAGTAGCACTCGGAGACCTCTAAGATGGCACTCAGCATGTACCCACAGTTATGGAGGAACCAATACATTTTATGATCTAAGACTGACATTACTGGATTTATGTTTTTAACTCTGGGGTGCAAATTATTTTAGGAAGGGAAGGAGAGCAAGAATCAGCAGTGTGGCTGATATTAATGGGCAGACAAATGCCAGCAAGGAGAGGGCACTTTAAGTACTTCATCTTGGCTTGCGGTAGATGGATCAGGCTGTCAAGTTAAAAAATGTTCCCCATCGCTGGACTATACTAATTAATTAGGAATATTTGGGTCATTACCTTTTCTTGGACGTCAAAAAACGTGTAGTTTAACCTTTTAGAACATATTTTTACTCCTATGACACAAACATCTACATTTATTAGTAGAAAAGTATCTAGTGCATTATAGGGTCACCCAACTAACTTTTCATGAGGTGGGCTTTAGAAGGGTGAATGTGAGGTCTGCGGCTTTATGGCGTGAGTTTTATGATACAGGTAGATACATTTTAACAGCGTTGACCTTAAATCCGCAAGATAAAAAAAGACATAAAACCATATTAACCCCATGAAAACTTGCAATATTTTAGTGCCGTCCATTTCACTCTTCTTGCTCTTATAAATTGCTTTAATCCGACTCTGTTACTATAGTGTTAGTAAAAGGATAACTGTGGGCAAAAAAAAAAAAAGAACTTATGTTTAATTGAAAGATTGCACGAAATGTAGTTGTTTTAAACAAAAATACTTCAATTATATTGAAATGATACAAATAAAATACTTTATTGATCCCTCATTGTGCCATATAGTTCGATCAGGGGTGGACATTTTGATCAGAATCTTGCTTCAGAGGAATAAAGATCAGACGGATCTGACCCAAGATTCTTTCATTGAAGGACAACTGTAGCAAAAAAATTACTAATGTTTACTTGAAAGCCCTCTTTACTCTGTTTAGCTCTAACAGGGGGCAGACATGTTTAGAATCTTGGGTCAGATCATCCTTCATCTGAACCAAAGTGAATGAAGAACCGTCCTAAGATTATAAGCAACATGTCCGCTCCTTATTAGAGCTATTCAGAGCAAAGAGGTCAAAATAATGTACATTATTTATATACTTTCATTAAAACATTTCTATTTAAGATTTCTACACTTGATGCAATCTTTCAATTAAACACTACTTATGTTTTTGCTACAGTTGTCTTTTAACTCCTTAGTGACATGACCTTTTGACCTTGTCTTTCCCTTGGTGATTTGGGCTGTTTTGACATTTCTGGGGTGTTTGTGTTTAGCTGTAATTTTCTTCTTTCTCACATTCTGTACCCACACAAAATATTATATAATTTACTGCAAAAAAATCATAAAATATTATGTCAATTTTTAAAAAAAAAAAATCACTTTTTCGGACTTTGACCCAAATAAATTATTACACACATTTTTCCAGAGTTTCAAAATATGCTTGTTTTTCTGCAGTTTTTTTTGCGAGTTATAGGGCAATAACCAAAAATAGTGTTTTTTTTTTCACTTTTGACCCCAACCCAAACCCTAAATTTAACCCTAAACCTAAATGTAACCCTAACTCTAACCCTTATGCTAATCCTTAATGTATTCTAATTTTGGATTTTTAGCTAATTAAGTCTTTTTTTATTGCAATGTTGCTGACTGCCTCTTGGGGCAGTCTAGCAACAGCATCAGAGGGACACAAGTGAATTTCCTTTCCGATGCTCTACCCACAAGAGGGCAGCAACCATATTGGAGGAGCATGCCGGACACCGGATTTCGGGAATGCATAATGCCTCGACCTCGAGGCATTAAAGCAACACCATCTGAGTGGTGTTTGCGATCTTAGATCACAAACACTGCTCATTTAAACCGCAGGACGGACTAGGTCCATCCAGTGTTGGCAATGCTTTGGCAGACAGGATGGACCTAGTCCGTACAATGTCGGCAAGGGGTTAAAGCATTTCTATTTAAACCATCTATATTTGATGCAATCTTTCAGTTCAACATAACTTTTTTTCCCCCCTACAGTTGTCCTTTAAGCAGAGCAAATGTATATTTTCATTTGTTTGAATGCTTAACCCACATTTGTTGCAGGTTCCTCAGTAACTTGCCGACTGTGGCAAAATGGACTAGAAATGTCTGTCTGTGATAATGTGGTAAATGTTATAGAATTTCATTTAATTATCTAAATCACAACTTCCCTGAATAAAGAGTTCCAAAACGTTCTAGATTAACGTCCTTGGTTGAATTTCTGCTGAAATGTTATGTAGTCTTGTCGTATATGCTTTAACGTGTTTTCTTTTTTGATTTTTTCAGTCTGGACATTATCCCATAGACAGACAGGTACAAACAAAAATGGTGCTCCGCAGTTCCACTGTATCCATACAGGCTTCCTTTCTATTCCATTCCTACTGCCATATCCGTTCTGTACCAATCTCTGTTAATTTACAAAACTGGGGATTTTCAAGAAAACAATATTAAAAAAAAACAACAAAAATTGTGATAGAATTTCTGTTTATCCAATGAGAATCTTACATGTTGGTAAACACCGGTTTATGACACTGTTAACCTTTTGCATGCTGGAGGGGTGTTGGGTTGGGCTGCCCACCCCTCTTCCATGCAAAGTGTTAAGGGCTGCAATGTTTCTTCCTGTGCACCTTTGTGTATATTGTCTTATGCAGTGGTTATTGTAAAATAACAAATGTTGGCATAGAACTTTTTGATGTATATATGTGTATATATGTCCCAAGCAAATCCACCTGTAAGTCCCTTGTTATAGTCAGTATGTGGAGTCTATTCAACAGAAAAACCAGACAGCCAGAGCGAACTACATGGCCAATGATAATGGTGTATCCAAGCCCCTAACTGTATACAAATGGGATCAAGTGTTTGAGATGACCCCGCCCTGACGGTACGACTGAACTTCAAAACTATTAACTTCATTATTATTTAACCCTGTAAAAGCCTAAAACATTTACAATTCCTCTGCCATTCAGTGGGGGTGTATGTACTAAGGCCTACACTAGCTGTACACACAGATTGTTGATAGGGCTGGTTATTCTATTCAATCAGTTTCATTATCTAGTTGTGCTTTCCCCATAGTTACATAATACATACCTAGCTGATTCACAATGTAATAGTTAAGTAAAAAAAAAGAAAAAAAGAAAGGCAGCTGGTTGGTCATTGATCTGGTTGATGAATCTGTTAGATTAACTTTTAATATTTTCCAAAAAACAATATGGTACTCTTGGAAGCAATGGACAGGTAGACATGGCAGAAAGCATTAGCAAGGTTGTGTTGGTTGTTAAATATAGCATCTCATTTGGCTGATAATGTAGCCAGCATTTGGAATCTAGCTAATAAATCTGGCCCTGCCAAGTACCATTGACATCAACTGCTCATTTGACAATAAAGTTTGGTTCATTCGACTCAGTTTGAGATCTCATTTTTAACTTTTTGTGTCTTTGTAAATCCTGGAAAGACAGCAAAACCTACTAAAATTATTAGTGCTCTTAATAAATATCCCCCATGGAGTTAAGAAAGCAATGGGTTCTGGTCAATGACCTGAGTATTTTAAATCTGGTTATTGAAAATGTTGAGTTAAAAAACACTGATAATAACTTGGGTCATTGAATATCACTGGGTTTTATCTAAAAATATTCTATCACAGTCAATGGTACTGACTCACATGAGATAAAATAATGGGTCAATGTACAGAGCCCATTATCCTATGTTGTCTTACTGACAGGGTTAAACTGTAACATTCTAAGGAATGTACCACCCTGGGGACATGGGGGGGGGGGGGGGGGGGGAGTTCATGTTCCAGCTAATTTCAGCAATTATTGGGTCTAAATATTTATAACAAGTCAATTGTGTGCATTTGAATTTAATTGCAGGCTGCCTCTATTGTCCCCTGCGTAATCTACACAAACACCCAGCAGTTACAGTTAGATGCTGCCCTTATAAATATGGCCCCGAGGGGATTTCTATTGAATAGACTCATTGTGAAATGCTTTCATTTTGATTCCTGTGTATATTAGACTATCCGGCTCCTTTAGTGCAATCCTCTCAATGTTTTGTTTCTCATCTTTTCTATGTTTTGGTATCCTGTAAAGACAGATTTTTTCCAGGCAGAGTCAGTAACAGTAACATGACATATATTGTTTTATGCAGTAGATCCATATAACAAAATACTTTAATACCCATATTTACCATGCCCCCCATATGAGTAATGAAAACAAAAAAAAAACTTTTTGAGAAAGCAAATGTACTTACTGCCTACTTATTGCCTCCATTGTTCTGTTGTGCTCAAAATGGAATTGACACAATTATTTTCTCTGCTGTCTCTTGGTTATGACATCACTTGATGGCACTAGAGGCAAAGGAGCCACTAAAATGGAGGATACGTCATTTTTTATGTGATGTCACAACATGATGTCATAAATAAGAGACATGACAAAACGAACAGCCCTATTCTTAATAAATTCTAAAGTTCACTGTTAGTTTTGCACCCAATAATTATCAAGTTAGGTGTGAATTTAAGGTAATTTCTATTTTAGTAAAAAAAAAAAGCTGATAACATTGAAAAATAAAAACTAGCAGTATTTGTAGAAATCCCCCCTAGCCAACTTACTATTTCTCTTACTGAAAACGTATCTGCTTCCCTAAAATATGTCAAGTGACATATCTGTAAATTGGTAACTTACCAGTAGGACAGTTTGTGGTGAGTGTAAGGACATTCCGTTATATTTGTGTTAACCTTACCCAACGCATTTGTCCATTTCAATGTACAATATATATTTCAGACTGGTTTTAATTGCATCTCTCCAGCCTTCTCTGCACTAGACAAGTAAAGTGAATTTGAACATTATCCTTAAGTCTTTGAGTTGTAGACCCGTGTGGCATTCGACGGGCTAAGCCTGTCGGCATTAATGGGTGTACGATTTGTGGATATTTCCTAATTTAGTATATTTCTATATGTTACTTAGCAAAGCATACAGGCATATGGAGATTAAACTTTGAATGATCACAGTTATGTCTTTTTTTTTTTTAGTAAATTATATGTATTTATATTTTTTTGCAACAGATACCAATTTTGTCCTGGGTAATGCCCAGATAGTGGATTGGCCCATTGTCTACAGCAATGACGGATTCTGCAAGCTTTCCGGATATCACAGGGCAGAAGTTATGCAAAAAAGTAGCACATGCAGGTATTTGATATGAAATTATTTCTATTTAGAAAGAACACTCTTGTGCTTGTGAAAACATATGCAATAGTTGTAAAGTGTTCATTGTTTAGCACTGATACCATTATAACCACTATTAGTGTCCAATGCATTTTACAAAAGTGAATAAATAAAATATTCTATAATTTTTTTTATTTATGTATAGAAGCAGCCACGATCCAAAAACAGCATTATCCATGTTTATTTGCTGAGTTTTTGGAATTCAGTCCTAGCATTCCTCGATACAGGACTTGACAAATCTCAAGAGCGCTCCCAAAACCCCTAGTGCTGGCTCCTAACTTTTTTTTTTTTGACATAAAGTTCTATGGAAGTACCACTTCTCTGGCTCCTAAAAAGGAGTAGCCTGGCTCCTGAATTGGTCTGCCTGGTTTCTAAAGTTTCTACATTTTTGTCAAATCCTGCTAAATCTTCTGAACATAGGCCAAAGTCATAAAATCACATGCAAATTGTTTGCGTTTGTAATTTTACATACTAATTAGAACATTGTCCCAATAATTGTCAATACTGCTGTTACTACATAAGAAGGACATTCTGTATCTAACCACAAACACATTCTGTTATTGCGCTCAGACTCTCTAATGTCAGGTTTTTCATCAGTTGAGCCAAAACATGTGCATGACATCCCTGTTCAAAATGAATTTTTTTCTATGTATTTAGTCATTTTCTCTAGCACAATGTAAAAAAAAAAAAAGACTTTTCCTGTAAAGTTATACCATGTGATTTTTACAGAACACCTTAAATTCATCAACGCTTGCAATGTGACAGATTGTGCTCATATCTTATGTGCTCTTTTAGCTTTATGTACGGGGAGTTGACGGACAAAGATACCATTGACAAGGTTCGACAAACATTCGAGAACTACGAGATGAATTCGTTTGAAATTTTAATGTACAAAAAGAACAGTAAGTGCGTTGGAATCCACTGATTGTCAACATATTTGGGTTTTGGACGAGCATGTTTCTCAGATTCTCATGCTGTTCTCTCGCAGGACAGCTGACAGCAAAAACTGAAGTTCTGTTTGAGTAAATTTGAAAATAAAAACGCTTTAATGATAAAATATAAATAAAGTTAATTATTGAGACCTCTTTGCTCCGTATAGTTCTATCAGGGAGCAGTAATGTTATTTACATTTTTGGGCCACATAGGTCAGATCTTCCTAAATCTAATCTTAAGTGATTCTTAAACGTGTTCTCAACCCTCAACGGTCCAGCATTTAGGTATTGCCCAGCAGTGTATAACAATATATAAGACTTGAGGTGGTTCCCTAACAGTTAGGGAACCATACCAGGTGTTATACATTATCTTAACAAAATACAACTGGGTAATCCATAAATCCTGGACCACTGAGAGTCCTTGAGGACAAGTTTAAGAAGCACTGAACTAGTCCAAGATGTCATGCCCTGATAGAGCTGTACAAAGAGGGCTCAGTGAGGTGCATTATTCTTTCATTAAAGCACATGTAGTTACAATGCCACACTTAATATTCATGTACACAAAACTTTTTTTTCTGACAGTGGGTACATTTGTGAAAAAGCTCATTTATGTTTCAAAATCTGTTTTTAAACTATAGTCAGAGCAAGTAAAAAAAAAAAACCCAGTTACCAGGATACCTTTAAAGGGATTGTATCACCTAAACAGTGTTTTTTTTTTTACTATGAATGTAAAGAATAATAAATGATTGACAATTATCTATACATTGCGTTAGCAAAATTGCAAGCAAATGCCTAAATTGGTAGATTTGGCCCGATGTGCAAAAGAACTGGTTTTCAATGGGAAATGTGTCATTTGCATATTAGACCACAGGTGATGTCATAGACTGGAGACTCCACAGACACATTTAAAAACACACTTTTGTTCTATTTTGGGCATTTGCTTACAATTCTGCTAACACAATGCATAGATCATTTCCAATCATTTAATATTCTCTACATTCACAGTGAAATCAATGTTTAGGTGATACAGTCCCTTTAAGGGACAGCCTACATTCCAGTATATAATGATTACACTTGCTCTCTGCTGAATAGGTTATCTGCCACTGTGATCATTAAAGAAACAATGCATCTTCCTCTTGGAGAAAGGGGTTCTAAGTACTCAATATAAATAATCTGCCACTGAGATTAGCTGAGAGGGGGATGGGACTCTTCATCGCGGCTGCTTCCACGCAGCCGCTTCACCGCCGACTCTACACAGCAAGACAGATCGTCGCTGGAGATTTCAGTTGTTAATTTTAGTATTAGGGCTCGGGGGTTAGTATTAGGGGTCGGGGGTTAGTATTAGGGTTAGTATTAGGGTTTAGGGGGTTAATTTTTGTATTGGGGTTAATTTTAGTGTTAGTATTGGGGTTTAGTGTTTAGTGTTAGTATTGGGGTTTGGGAATCATTTATTAGGGGGGGTTATTTTCTTTTACTTGTACATTTGTAAAGAGCTGACAGTTCAGCGCTGAACTGTCAGCTCTTACATAGCCGCAGCCACGATGAAACGGCCGCGTTATTCTTCATTGCTGACAGTTCAGCGTTCTAACTGCCGCGCTGAACTGTCAGCGATGAAGATGCAGCGCGGAAGTGTCCTAGACCCGCTGAGAGGTGCAGTGAATCTATATGTCTCTTTTTCAAATCTTATTCAACAAATTCTGTCTATTTGTAAGATCCTAACTGTATTCAAAACAGAGAATAAACATTTTTCTTTAACCTATTTATCTTGGCATAAAAAGTGATTGTATATTTGCTAGGTTAGTTGACAGACAGTGTTGGATTTTAAAGATGGAATAAAAACAAAAATTTTGTTTTTCTTAATATATATGTATATTAAAAACCTAGAGTGAGCAAGAACACCCGAATCCTTTTATTCATGGATTATTTATCCAACACCCACGGCTTTATCCATCAAAGAGAGAATCGATAAAGGAATGGCAGGATTAGGGCCAAAACTAGAGTTTGCATTATGGCTGAATTGGAGAATAGATTTAACTCCGCTATCTAAGGGAGAGACTCCGAAGCACTGCTTTTGGAGGCAACTACATTCAAATTAAATATTAAAATAAACATTTTTATTTTTGATCATAGGCAGCCCTAATGAGTCAATCCCCAAACGAGCAGCTTTATAAGCCACAAGGGAATGTTTGGATACAATGTACGTATGATAAATAAAAATGAAAAGGTCGTATCACGTCTGCGACACTTCCTACCGCCTCGTGTAGAGGCTAGGGATACTGTATCCATTTTAAATCAATAAATCTGTGCGCATTAGTATCTTTTTATACACAGCACGGTCAAATAATCTGTGCTTTCTATCTTTTTTTTTCTTTTTTTTTTCTTTTACCACATCTATTAAAAGTTACATTTTAAATATGAGCTAGACTCCACACCAAGTAATCTTTAAATAAGCAGGTTTCAATGCCTATAACAGAGAGTCTGCTAACACTGCTCAGGGCCCTAAAGGACTACCTCTTTTTTTGTCTCTGAAAAAAAAAAAAAAAACACACACTACTCAATAAAGAGAGAATCACAGGGAATTGAGATGGGAGTTTCAAACTTTAGGCCAAAGTAGCCGAGTAACTCAGCTACTTTGGGCTTAAGTTTGAAATTCCTATTTCAATTCCATGGAATTTTTCACCAATCCGCTCTTTATTGCACAGACCCTATGGAAGATTTTCCATAAAAAAAAATGTTTTCAGCCTACTATATTTGTTACATGGAAGCCACCATCTTATGCAAACCCTTTTGCTTGCATGCACATTCATTGTTACTGAATGCATAGCGATAAGATTAAATGGTCTACTCCGTATGCAGCTAAATGGGACTCCCTGCAATTCTTGGTTTATTGAGTAGACCCTTGTAACTGGCTCACAGCACTTATACTTTAACAGTACCTACAAGCAGAATGGGACTGTTCTTTGTGGCCAGGCGCTCCATTGAAAGGAGGTTCGTTTTAGGGAATGCGGGTTTGTTAGGTTATTAGGGTTAGGAGTTAGTTCAAGGGTTAGTATTAAGGGTTATGTGTTAGTATTAGGGTTTAGTGTTAGTTTAAAGGGACAGTCTAGTCCCTAAACTCACTTTGGTGCAAGATGAAGATCCCTGCTTGTATAGTGCACAGGCTTTTATCCCTGTGTGATTTGATGCAGGCATTCTGTATAAATCACATTTTTAATATTTGACTCAAGCCCTCCCCAGTGATGACTCTGCATGTTTACTGCAGGTGCAGCAGCACTGATTCTATAGACACTGAGGATATAAAGTTTTGTTTCATATAGTCACTTCCTGTGCTCCTCAAATTGAGTCTATTGAGTGGCCTATGAGTGACCTTGCTCTTGTACACAGTAGGATCTCTTAACAGTGCAAAACATCACTAGAGAGACAGGATATTCCATTCATTTGAATGGATTATTCTCATTGGATCCTGCAGCAAAAAAGAAAGAAAAATGAAATGACTTTTACTCATCTAGTGTGGGAAGTCCTTGTTTCTTGCAAACTGCTGTAATTTCACAATTTCTTCTAGCTGTAAGTATTTTATATTTTAAGCAATGCAAAATGTAAGACATGCATTTTAAAGTACTTTAAACATTTTGAAAGCACATTAATATGCATTAACATTTGGAAGATGCATTTTGGGCACTAGGCAGTCCCTTTAAGGGTTATGTGTTAGTATTAGGGTTAGGAGTTAGTTTAAGGGTTATGTGTTAGTATTAGGGTTTGGTATTAGGTATTTGTTTTACAGTTAGTGTTAAGGTTTGGGGTACAGGGTTACTTTTATTTATTTGAGGGGTTATTTAAGTAAGGGGGGTTAGTATTTGGCGCTGACAGTTCAGTGCCAAAACATGAACTGATCTCTTTCTGGACACATATGACATGTACGTACTGTAAAGCAGCATGGAAAAGTAATATGTGGCCAAGTGACCATTAAAGATCTCTACTTTACCCACCAACACAATCATGTCAACTCTATTAAATAACTGCAGATACGTGAATGCTTAATCCCCTTACAGCCTAGCTGAATAAGACCCGATGACCTTACAAGTAACCTAACGGGAACTGTGGGCGGATATATAATTACAGAGAACTTCCACACTGCCCTTTATAAGGAGAGTTCACAGTGGTAAAAGATCACTTTATCCCTTTCAATGTACATTAGGCACTCATGAAAAGTAGAAATGGGTAATGCATTCATTGCACGCAGGAATTTGCTAAAAGGTGAACCAATTTATCCACATATATATTTTAAAGAGTATATATATATATATATAAGGCACTTTGTTTTGCATATTTTATGTGTTACATGAAGATCTTTGGTAAATGCAAAATGCACTAAGGTAGTTGATATTTGAGATATGGGAGTTTATTTTGTGGTCGGGATAGAATATATATATTGTATGGTTTTTATCTGAGTAGGTTTGGTGCAGGGACAGGCAGTCCTGTCAGCCAAGAAGATGTCCAGATTCCCATTGCATTATGCTAGTCTGTTCCATGCTAGGAATAGCCAGTTTCCTGCATGTCAGTCTCAGGAACGTAGACCTGCACAAGAGCTTTAAAGAGCTGTGGCCCACTGATCCTAGCACTTGGCCAAGTTTTGGACTATTCTATGATCACGATGACCACACAGTATTCAATCAAGTGGGGTGTTTATTTTCACCAAAGGGACAACGTTTCTACCCTATGGGGATCTGTTCTCCAGCCATGGCTTTGATTGAGTGCTGTGTGGTTCATTGGTTTTTGGAATTATTGTATGGGACAGGGAGGAGTCCTACACCCGGCACTGTTTGAAAAGTGAGTGCTGATAAACCTTATTCATTTTTATGGGTCATTTAATGGCTTACAGCTCACTTAACGTGCTCTCAGGGGTGAAATCTGTGCTCATATGGAGTTAATTGCCCATCCCTACCAGATGTACAGACACATTCCTTATCATATAGAAGGGCACCACATACAGACAACCCACTGACTTATGGTTAGAGAAAAATATCTTAATACACATCTTTTAACACATTTCCCAATAGTCTATTCTTCTTATGTAATGAAACGTCATATTATACATTGCAGGTGCTTGTACTCTTAGTGTAGGAAATCAATGTACATACTGAGCAGGCTAATAAAACGAGCCAAGGGAGTAAAATATATTATACGCTCTTATTATAGTCAAGTAAATTATTAAAAAGACCAGCAAGGCACGTAGAGTGTCTAGGTTTTAAGTGGGGGATTCCTGTTTTTTTTTTATTTGATAAACTCCAGACACCATGAAAAAAACTAATGCACAGCAGTATAATATAGATTAGAAAAGGATCACAAGAATAGAATGCTAATCACATGCAAGGGAGCATTGGAATTGCTCTCTTCTGCTAGTCTGATCCTAAACAGATTGGACTTCGAAAGACCTTTTGTTGTTGTATTTTCAGGGTTCTCTTAAAAAAGGTTCTTTGATGACAGGTTTTGTCCCATGATTATTTAGGTTTTAATTTCTTCTGATTGCCTCACATTTCCTTTCTGTCCTCTAGGGACGCCTGTGTGGTTCTTTGTGAAGATAGCCCCGATTCGAAACGAACAGGACAAAGTGGTATTATTTCTTTGCACTTTCAGCGACATCACAGCTTTCAAACAACCGATCGAGGACGATTCAACAAAGGGTTTGTAGGCGATGCCTTTAATTTCTCAAGTATTCAAACTGTACCTAGACCGTGAGACAGCAGATAATATGTGACTTACAATAGCTCTATTATTGCTGAAAGCTCTGGTTTACCCTCTCTCTATCTCTGACGCGTTTTAGCTTGTACTTGGTATAGCATTTCTTTCAGAAGATCAATTTAGGCACTTATTTTTTATCCATTTTTCTTTCTATTTTTCTTTCTAATTGTACAACTCAGCCTAACTATTCCTTTTTCAGAAATGCGTGGGGTAAGGATAAAAAGACGGAGATTGGCCTTATGTCCTCACAGACCTGTAAATCAGAAGAAATAAAGCCTATTAAGCAATTACAATACAATGGTTTACTCTAATGATGGTAGACTCCATTAATACAAAAAGGGTGTCATTTTTCTGAAAATGTGTAGGGTAAAGAAAAAAAAGGGACTGGCTCATGATGGCAGCCACCTAGCTGGTGGTTCAAATACAACCCCCATTACGCTTAGCCATGTTGACTGTGTCAGTTGCAGATAGCATTGTTACAGACCAGAATCCCTCATTGCAAATACAAAAAAGACAGATTAGACACTCAGGGGTCGTGGGAAATTCGAGGCCATAGTACTCATTACCACTGGCAAAGCTTCATCACGGAGAAACTTAAAGGCAAAAATAATAATGGTCCAGAATAAAAACTATCATTCTCCTATTCAAAGGCTAATTATTATGTGTTACAAGTAATACAGTCTTATTATCTGATACCCAGTCATTTTATTAAGTGATCACTTGTATTCCTTAGCTTTCTTTGAAGCATTACATTGCTGTAATAAGTGAAGCAGTAAGCAGATCAGTTTGAGTTAAAGGTTCCTTATCAGGGTCAGTATAGTGCAGGTTAGGTGATATAGTGCACTGACATGAGTAGGGGGGCATCAGTATGGGATTGAATATATATATCTATATCCCATTGACTCTCTCCATTTTGTATTAGTATATTGGATGGCCCTTGGAGTTTTATTGCAATTTTGGTTTTCATTTTTGGTGTTTACAGCGTTTCTAATGACATATGAGCCTATTTTATCTATTTTTCCCCCTCACCCCATACACATGGCATGATTATTTGGCACTATCTGAGTGTGCTCTGCTTTTATACATGACCCCCAAAGTGCTAGAAAGATTACCTTATTCCTCCAATGACCCCCTTTAGTTGAGAAATAAGGAAGGAAGGGTGGGGGTGGGGGGGCAGGGACAGTTACTGCACAATATATATTGCAGGGCTGGATTGAAATCAATGCTATTCTAGAGGATGCATTTTCTATAGGTGTCCTCCCTTATTTAGTCATCCTACGCTAACTGCTGATTGGCGTCGTCTTGCTGACTACTGAGATTGCTGCCGAGACACAGTTAAGCTATAAACCTCTGGCAGATTCCTTTATTCCATCGTTTGTGGCTGTCCTCTTCAAGGTCACCATTAGATACCCATTAGTCATCCTGGGGGCCCTGTTTAACTAAGATGAGCGCGAGTTGCCTTAAATTCCTCCCAAGATATTCTGACACCATTTTCTTTCCCTTTTTATTTGCATTGTATCCATTTTGCACAAGTATCTGTTCACTATTCAGAAATAATCTCTTTTGTGATCTGGACCATTAATTGTCCTTGAGCCTTATAAATTAATTATGTTGATTTTAAATGTGCTCACCAGTTTGTTTTTTAAGAGACCTGTATTCCCTGGCATTTGCCTCTGGGTATAGCTGTCATATTTTTTATCATTTACCCCCTTTGTACAGTGGAATGTTGGGAGTAGTTTGCTCAGCACCTGATTGGCTGGAATTTTTTTCTTTTTTCTTTTGTTAGCACACTTGCAGTTAAAGGCCATCTGTCTGCAAAAAAATAAGTTCTGTTTAATTGAAAGATTGCATCAAGTGTGGGCATTTTAAATAGAAATGGTTTAATGAAAGAATATAAATAAAGAACCTTATTGAGTCATATCTGCTCTCTATAGCTCTATCAGGGGACAGAGCAGTGGTGTAATTTGGTTATGTACTGTCCTAGGCAGACACCCATTACATGCCCCATCACCCCAGGACATGCGCCATTATCCACATTGGACACCCATTACATGTCCCATCAGCCCAGTATATGCCCCATCAACAATTTTTCACACGCATTACATGCCCCATCATCCAATGACATACACCATCACCCACACTGCACAGCCATTACATGCCCCATCGACCCAGACCATTCCCCACACATCAAAGCACCACAGGATATGCCCCATTACCCATACTGCACACCCATTACATGCCCCAGCACCCACATTGCACACCCATTAAATGTTCCATCACCCCAGGACATGGCCCATCACCCACATTACACACCCAGTACATGCAACATCACCCACATTGCACACCCATTACATGCCCTATCACCCCAGGACATGCCCCACCACCCACATTGCATGCCCATTACTTGCCCCATCATCCGAGGACATGCCCCATCACCTACATTGCACACCCGTCACATGCACCATCGCTCCAGGACATGCCCCATCATGCACATTGCAGAACCAGGACTTACCCCAGCTAGCACCCATAGCTTCCTGGTGTCTACTGGCAGGCAACATGGTGTATGTATGTTGCCCAGACAACCTACCATGCTGCCTCTCACATTCCCCATGTTGATGGAAGGCTTAGCGCTGGCAGGTCACATGACCCCATGCGCTCTGACATCAGGCCGCATGGTAGGCATATTTAGTAGCCCCCCACACCTCCCGAAGACAAGGCAAGTACCCCCTAGACTCTCGCGTGCCTCGCGCTAAATACAGTGCTGGGTCAGATCTTCATTCATCTGATCCAGTATTCTAAACAAAATATCTGCACGTGATAGAGCTGTGCAAGCAAAGAGGACTCAATAAGGTACATTATTTAATTCTTCATTTAAAGGATTTCTATATAAAATGTCTTCACTTGATTCAATCTTTCAGTTAAACACAACTTTTTTTTTTTTTGTTGTCCTTTAAAAAGACATTTTCAGGAAACAATTCAGCTTTAACAATGGAAAGTAAGTGACAGACAGAGAGAGCAGAGAGACAGACAGAGAGAGCAGAGAGACAGACAGAGAGAGCAGAGAGACAGACAGAGAGAGCAGAGAGACAGACAGAGAGAGCAGAGAGACAGACAGAGAAAGCAGAGAGACAGACAGAGAGAAAGAGAGACAGACAGAGAGAGCAGAGAGACAGACAGAGAGAGCAGAGAGACAGAGAGAAAGAGAGACAGACAGAGAAAGCAGAGAGACAGACAGAGAGAAAGAGAGAAAGAGAGACAGACAGAGAGAGCAGAGAGACAGACAGAGAGAAAGAAAGACAGACAGAGAGAGCAGAGAGACAGACAGAGAGAGCAGAGAGACAGACAGAGACAGCAGAGAGACAGACAGAGAGAAAGAGAGACAGACAGAGAGAGCAGAGAGACAGACAGAGAGAAAGAGAAACAGACAGAGAGAAAGAGAGACAGACAGAGAGAGCGAGAGACAGACAGAGAGAGCAGAGAGACAGAGAGAAAGAGAGACAGACAGAGAAAACAGAGAGAAAGAGAGACAGACACAGAGAGCAGAGAGACAGACACAGAGAGCAGAGAGACAGACAGAGAGAGCAGAGAGACAGACAGAGACAGCAGAGAGACAGACAGAGAGAGCAGAGAGACATACAGAGAGAGCAGAGAGACAGACAGAGAGAAAGAGAGAAAGTCAGAGAGAGCAGAGAGACAGACAGAGAGAGCGAGAGACAGACAGAGAGAGCAGAGAGACAGACAGAGAGAGCAGAGAGACAGACAGAGAGAAAGAGAGACAGACAGAGAGAGCAGAGAGACAGACAGAGAGAAAGAGAGACAGACAGAGAGAGCAGAGAGACAGACAGAGAGAGCAGAGAGACAGACAGAGAGAAAGAGAGACAGACAGAGAGAGCAGAGACAGACAGAGAGAGCGAGAGACAGACAGAGAGAGCAGAGAGACAGACAGAGAGAGCAGAGAGACAGACAGAGAGAGCAGAGAGACAGACAGAGAGAGCAGAGAGACAGACAGAGAGAAAGAGAGACAGACAGAGAGAGCAGAGAGACAGACAGAGAGAAAGAGAGACAGACAGAGAGAGCAGAGAGACAGACAGAGAGAAAGAGAGACAGACAGAGAGAGCAGAGAGACAGACAGAGAGAAAGAGAGACAGACAGAGAGAGCAGAGAGACAGACAGAGAGAAAGAGAGACAGACAGAGAGAGCAGAGAGACAGACAGAGAGAGCAGAGAGACAGACAGAGAGAGCAGAGAGACAGACAGAGGGAAAGAAAGACAGACAGAGAGAGCAGAGAGACAGACAGAGAGAGCAGAGAGACAGACAGATAGATCAGAGAGACAGACAGAGAGAGCAGAGAGACAGACAGAGAGAGCAGAGAGACAGACAGAGAGAGCAGAGAGACAGACAGAGAGAAAGAAAGACAGACAGAGAGCAGAGAGACAGACAGAGAGAGCAGAGAGACAGACAGAGAGAAAGAGAGACAGACAGAGAGAGCAGAGAGACAGACAGAGAGCAGAGAGACAGACAGAGAGAGCAGAGAGACAGACAGAGAGAGCAGAGAGACAGACAGAGAGAGCAGAGAGACAGACAGAGAGAAAGAGAGACAGACAGAGAGAGACAGACAGAGAGAAAGAGAGACAGACAGAGAGAGCAGAGAGACAGACAGAGAGAAAGAGAGACAGACAGAGAGAGCAGAGAGACAGACAGAGAGAAAGAGAGACAGACAGAGAGAGCAGAGAGACAGACAGAGAGAGCAGAGAGACAGACAGAGAGAGCAGAGAGACAGACAGAGAGAAAGAAAGACAGACAGAGAGAGCAGAGAGACAGACAGAGAGAGCAGAGAGACAGACAGATAGATCAGAGAGACAGACAGAGAGAAAGAGAGACAGACAGAGAGAAAGAGAGACAGACAGGGAGAGCAGAGAGACAGACAGAGAGAGCAGAGAGACAGACAGAGAGAGCAGAGAGACAGACAGAGAGAAAGAAAGACAGACAGAGAGAGCAGAGAGACAGACAGAGAGAGCAGAGAGACAGACAGAGAGAAAGAGAGACAGACAGAGAGAGCAGAGAGACAGACAGAGAGCAGAGAGACAGACAGAGAGAGCAGAGAGACAGACAGAGAAAGCAGAGAGACAGACAGAGAGAGCAGAGAGACAGACAGAGAGAAAGAGAGACAGACAGAGAGAGCAGAGAGACAGACAGAGAGAGCAGAGAGACAGACAGAGAGAAAGAGAGACAGACAGAGAGAGCAGAGAGACAGACAGAGAGAGCAGAGAGACAGACAGAGAGAGCAGAGAGACAGACAGAGAGAAAGAAAGACAGACAGAGAGAGCAGAGAGACAGACAGAGAGAGCAGAGAGACAGACAGAGAGAAAGAGAGACAGACAGAGAGAGCAGAGAGACAGACAGAGAGCAGAGAGACAGACAGAGAGAGCAGAGAGACAGACAGAGAGAGCAGAGAGACAGACAGAGAGAGCAGAGAGACAGACAGAGAGAGCAGAGACAGACAGAGAGAGCAGAGAGACAGACAGAGAGAGCAGAGAGACAGACAGAGAGAGCAGAGAGACAGACAGAGAGAGCAGAGAGACAGACAGAGAGAGCAGAGAGACAGAGAGAGCAGAGAGACAGACAGAGAGAGCAGAGAGACAGACAGAGAGAGCAGAGAGACAGACAGAGAGAGCAGAGAGACAGAGAGAGCAGAGAGACAGACAGAGAGAGCAGAGAGACAGACAGAGAGAGCAGAGAGACAGACAGAGAGAGCAGAGAGACAGAGAGAGCAGAGAGACAGACAGAGAGAGCAGAGAGACAGACAGAGAGAAAGAGAGACAGACAGAGAGAGCAGAGAGACAGACAGAGAGAGCAGAGAGACAGACAGAGAGAGCAGAGAGACAGACAGAGAGAGCAGAGAGACAGAGAGAGAGAGCAGAGAGACAGACAGAGAGAAAGAGAGACAGACAGAGAGAGCAGAGAGACAGACAGAGAGAGCAGAGAGACAGACAGAGAGAGCAGAGAGACAGACAGAGAGAGCAGAGAGACAGACAGAGAGAGCAGAGAGACAGACAGAGAGAGCAGAGAGACAGAGAGAGAGAGCAGAGAGACAGACAGAGAGAAAGAGAGACAGACAGAGAGAGCAGAGAGACAGACAGAGAGAGCAGAGAGACAGACAGAGAGAGCAGAGAGACAGACAGAGAGAGCAGAGAGACAGACAGAGAGAAAGAGAGACAGACAGAGAGAGCAGAGAGACAGACAGAGAGAGCAGAGAGACAGACAGAGAGAGCAGAGAGACAGACAGAGAGAGCAGAGACAGACAGAGAGAGCAGAGAGACAGACAGAGAGAGCAGAGAGACAGACAGAGAGAGCAGAGAGACAGACAGAGAGAGCAGAGAGACAGACAGAGAGAGCAGAGAGACAGAGAGAGCAGAGAGACAGACAGAGAGAGCAGAGAGACAGACAGAGAGAGCAGAGAGACAGACAGAGAGAGCAGAGAGACAGACAGAGAGAGCAGAGAGACAGAGAGAGCAGAGAGACAGACAGAGAGAGCAGAGAGACAGACAGAGAGAAAGAGAGACAGACAGAGAGAGCAGAGAGACAGACAGAGAGAGCAGAGAGACAGACGGAGAGAGCAGAGAGACAGACAGAGAGAGCAGAGAGACAGACAGAGAGAGCAGAGAGACAGACAGAGAGAGCAGAGAGACAGAGAGAGCAGAGAGACAGACAGAGAGAGCAGAGAGACAGACAGAGAGAAAGAGAGACAGACAGAGAGAAAGAGAGACAGACAGAGAGAGCAGAGAGACAGACAGAGAGAGCAGAGAGACAGACAGAGAGAGCAGAGAGACAGACAGAGAGAGCAGAGAGACAGACAGAGAGAAAGAGAGACAGACAGAGAGAGCAGAGAGACAGACAGAGAGAGCAGAGAGACAGACAGAGAGAGCAGAGAGACAGACAGAGAGAGCAGAGAGACAGACAGAGAGAGCAGAGAGACAGACAGAGAGAGCAGAGAGACAGACAGAGAGAGCAGAGAGACAGACAGAGAGAGCAGAGAGGGGCTGTTCACTGAAAGGTGAGCTGAGGTTAGGGTTTCCACCTTTTCTACAACAAAAATACCGGCCTTTCTGGTGCCTTCATAGGGTTAACATTGGCATTAAGACAATTTTTTACCAGCCTGCCGGTGAAATACTGTCTGGGTGGCAACCCCCGCTGAAGTGAATAGCAGGTGAGTTGAAGTGAATAGCAGGTGAGTTGAAGTGAATAGCAGGTGATTTGAGGTGAGATGATAATTACATCTCACCAATTCAGCTATACATTGTGCATCGGGTTTGTTCCTGCACAATGTATAGCTGAATTGGTGAGATGTAATTATCATCTCACCTCAACTCACCTGCTATTCACTTCAACTCACCTGCTATTCACTTCAACTCACCTGCTATTCACTTCAACTCACCTGCTATTCACTTCAACTCACCTGCTATTCACTTCAACTCACCTGCTACTTTAGTGAACATCCCTGAGAGAGACACAGAGAGAGAAAGCGAGACAGACATGGAGAGAGAGCAGAGAGAAAGCGAGACAGACAGAGATAAAGTGAGACAGACATGGAGAGAGAGCAGAGAGAAAGCGAGACAGACATGGAGAGAGAGCAGAGAGAAAGCGAGACAGACACAGATAAAGTGAGACAGACATGGAGAGAGAGCAGAGAGAAAGCGAGACAGACAGAGATAAAGTGAGACAGACATGGAGAGAGAGCAGAGAGAAAGCGAGACAGACAGAGATAAAGTGAGACAGACATGGAGAAAGGGCAGAGAGAAAGTGAGACAGACATGGAGACAGAGCAGAGAGAAAGTGAGACAGACAGAGAGAAAGTGAGACAGACATGGAGAGAGAGCAGAGAGAAAGCGAGACAGACAGAGATAAAGTGAGACAGACATGGAGAGAGAGCAGAGAGAAAGTGAGACAGACAGAGAGAAAGTGAAACAGATAGAGAAAAAGTGAGACAGACATGGAGAGAGAGAGGAGAGAGACAGACAGAGACTGGGAGAGAGCCCGACAGGGATTTATTTCAGCTGTTTGCAATATTCACATAACTGTGTCACATTTCCAAAAAACAAACCCAAACATGAATCCAACGAGAGAAGAGAAGTGCCCCTCTGTGACCTGCTGTGATTTTATAAAACCATTTGTGTCCTTTTATCTGTTGTGTTAATGAGATTCAGAAAGAAGCATCTCCATTTATAGAGGATTTGGATAGTGTTTCTCTTTCATGTTTTTTAGCCAGTGAAAAACCCCACATCGTTTGTAATGAAGTAAATCAGTCAGTAGATTACTACCTGCGCTGATCAGATCGCCGTCGACTGATTAAAGCACGCACATATATATATATATATATACATAAATCTTATTGCCAGCATCGTAATGTAAAGTGATGCGCTATCACAAGTAACGGTAACACAAATAATGGTCCATAAAAACAAGATGTATTTGATGATTAAAAAATTGTTTGTGATTAATTAATTTTTTAAAACATGTCTGTGGTGTCTCCTTTTTATGTTATCATTGGTGGCTTGAAATTACAAATTTCCCATTGAAAACTGGTTCTTTTGCATATCAAGCCACAGGTGATGTCATCAACTGCAGACACTTTTAAAACACATTCTAATTTGCCTACAATTTTGACTAACACAAGGTCTGTAGATCATTTTAATTATCTACCTTCACAGCAAAAACGATGTTTAGGTGATAGAGTCCATTTAAATGACCATGTTGATTTCTGATTCATTACAAACTATATATGTATAATATACCTGGTTCTTGGTACAGTTAGCGTGCCATACCCTACCTACCCCCATACTTGTACCATGCCCAGGTAGGGGGGGACAATAAAAAAAATGCCCCAATCCTGATAAAAATAAAAAAATCACCCTTTAAGTGCCACGAGGGTGGACAGTAAAATTAACTGCCCAGCCCTTTGGCACACAAAGGGTGTCCTATAGGTAAAAATATACCTGTATCCAAGTTGCAGCGACGATCCTCAACTCCCTGGGCCCTCAGGCATTAACGCATGCTACTTTCGTGGTTCCTGTTGCAGTTGAATCACATGCTATTCCAAATGGTAGTCTCAATGTCCTGGACGTGGTATTAGTGGGTCATAGAATGTACCACAAATGTCGATTAATGATATGTGCTCCTGTGTCATCCTCAAATCTCTATTTATTTAGGCTGGGGAAAATTAGCAAGATTAACAAGAGCGCTTACGAGCAGCCGAGGGGTCCTCCAGCAGCTTGCGCCCACCGTCCACAAAGGAGAGAATGTTCACAAGCACTCACGGCTTGCCGAGGTAACCTGCATCACAATGACATACATCTTTACAGTGAGGCCACATGGGCAAGTTATAGGGTCAGTTCTCCTTTCTCAGGTCGGCTTACGGCAGAGGTGACAAAATCCAGGTATATTTCAAAGAGATCCATAATTGCTCCCCTTTTTGCCAGTATACTTTCATAGAGGGGGCTTATGTACAAAGATCAATTAAACACCAGGAATAGAGTTGAGCGGACACCTGGATGTTCGGGTTCGGCAGGTTCGACCGAACTTCGGAAAAAAGTCCGGGTCCGTGCTCGAACTTGACCCCGAACTTGACCCCGAACCCCATTGAAGTCAATGGGGACACGGACTTTTGGCCACTAAAATGCCTCTAAAAAAGTCATGGAAAGGGCTAGAGGGCTGCAAAAGGAATTAAAATGTGGGTAAGAGTAGGACAAGTGCCCTGCAAACAAATATGGATAGGGAAATAACTTCAAATAACATAAAATACATACAAATTACAAATACTGTACTATTTAGCACCCAAAACTATTCGAATTTTTCAAAGTGCGCTGTAAGCACAGTATTTGACGGTTCTATTTGACTCTCAGATGTAATACATGTAATGCTATTGCTATTCTATAAACCGAAATAGAGTCCCCATTCATACGAATTGGTCAATTTTCGGTTTATAGACTTTCGGCTTATAGAATACATGTAATACTATTGGCTATTCTATAAACCGAAAGTCTATAAACCGAATGACTTTTGGTTTAAAGACTTTCGGTTTATAGCCGAACCTCAAACTCCAACACGGACATACAGTGAAATGTCCGGGTTCGGGTTCATGGCACGGACACCGTAATGTCCGGTACGAACCCGAACAGTGCGGTTCGTGTACGCTCAACACTAACCAGGAACATTCCATTGGTTTCTGTGGCGATTGCTCCATTTCACAACCTAGCCCTATACTCGCGATCAATAACCAACTTATATGCTGTTCTAGAGGTTCTTTTTGGGACACTTTGATTGGGCAGTGCACTGAGCCATAAATCAGTTCCAAGACATTCAAGGAGTTAACCCCATGAGTACCACAGAGCCAACACATCCTCCGCTATAGTGCATGAATGTAAAGTAAGTAGTTAGTTCTTAGGCATTTGCATTCATGGACACATACAGCATCTTCAGAAACACCCTATATCAGCCACTGATTCACACTTCCTAGGATCATCTATACTTTCCGAAGATGCTACAAGGTAGCAAGACATTACAAGTGCGGCCTAGCTGATTGCTCCATTTTTACATGTGTTTTGTCAGGTTCCCTAACTATCCCTGCCTACTGACTATTCATTCACTAAGTGTGGCAGGATGCAGGTCTATATCATTATTAGTGTCCTATATACACCTTCTCTTCCTTCTAACTAACCATCGGTTACGTTGGGATTTCTCCCCTCAGGGATTATAATGATACTTGATATTCCATCCAATCTTTTTAGTCAGTCCTGTTTGATTCGAAATAAATTCAGAACTCATTACTTGTTTAAATAATTATTACATTTTGCAAACACCATGTCATTGGAACAGTATGCAAAGTTAAATTACTTTTCATAATAATACATATTTTGCCTAAAATAATGCTAAACTATAATAAAATCACTGTTGAATAATTGTTTTTTCATATCATGACTTTAGTTCCATCTGAATTAATTTCTGAAGACATTGGAAGGTTAGAAACATAGAATCCTAGACTGTGTCAGCAGATAAGAACCATTCAGCCCATCTAGTCTGCTTACATTTTCTAAATCCTTTCAGTACCTCCCTTTCCTTATCTTATATCTAGGATAGCCTTACGCTCATCTAATGCATGCTGAAACTCCTTCACTGTGTTTACATCTACCACCTCTGCTGGAAAGCTATTCCATGCATTCACTACCCTTTCAGTAAAGTAATACTTTCATTAGTCCCTGGCCTTATCTTATATCTAGGATAGCCTTATACCTATCCCATGCATACTTAAACTCCTTCACTGTGTTAATCTCTACCACCGCTGCTTGAATGCTATGCCATACATCCACTACCCTCTCAGGACAGTAATCCTTTCATTAGCCACTGGTCTTATTTTATATCTAGGATAGCTTTACTCCCATCTCATGCATGCTGAAACTCCTTCACTGTGTTAACCTCTACCACCTCTGCTGGAAGGCTATTCCATGCATCCACTACCCTCTCAGTAAAGCAATACTTCCTGACAAGATGACAAAAGGATGCATATACTAAGGTATCTCATGAAGGATTCAATAAGCTCGATAGGAAATGCAATAGTTTTACTACCTCTGTTGAATGTTGTAATGATGTATGTAACATGACTGGTTATATAGTTGATTGGTATAGGCAAGTTCAAGACTATGTAGGGCTTAAAAAAAAAAATCATTGATAGCCATAAATGGATGGACAGGAAATTGTGTGACATCACTGGTGATGACATACTGTACATGTTTAGTGGGCATTCCCAAACATCTTTGCATGAGCCGTCTGATTGGCTCCCAAGAGATGATGGGGATTTCCATTTTTTTTCTACAGACCAAGGACAATTAATGGCCAGCAGAAAGGTTATTTTCTAAATACTCCAAATACTAGAAAATAAAACTCGCACAATTGAATGCATATTTTTTTTTAAAGTTCCAGCTTTAAAATGCATTTATTTGCCCAGTTTATTTATTTTTTTCAGACTGGTGTGACTCTTTATTTCGAACTGGTAATAATAATTAGCTTGTGTGCTTGAAAGGTATACATCTGTTCATCCTGTGCATCTTACTTGTTTCATGTATATTATAACTTTTTGGTTCTCAGATACATTCACAAAAGGTTTTTTTTTTTTTTTTACAGAAACACCTTTCTTTTTTAGGGGGTAAGTTTGACCATTGATGCTTTGCATCTCTAATACCTAAAACCTACAGATTACACACAAAATGTTACAATTTATTTTAACATTATTGCAGAATATAAAAAGAGTTTTATAATATTTGGGTATCGCGATATCTTGGAAATAAAGATAACCCTGTGCATATTGACCCCAAATTACCTTTTTTTTTAAATAAATAAACAATACCCATGCCACTTAGTTTTATTTTATAGCAATTCGATGGATTACATTGTATATACCCCCCAAAAAATAATAATAATCGCTTTATAATGCACCTGTGTCATTTTCGAGAAATGTTTTGAGAGGGTAGTTTTTGATTAAGTATTTAGAACCCGAACACAGTACATTCTCTCTGAGGGACCAAAAATGTATGTATTACAGATATTGTCAAGAATATATTTTTTATTCTTCCCTGAGTCGATCAAAGTCTTTTTTCCATAGGATTCTAAGAAATTTGTCAGAAATCAGGGTTTTCTGAGAAAATGGAAAATATAACTAGTGGGTTGTAAGATGCCAAATAATGATGACAATAATTAGGGGTTACTTACTAGACAGACAAGGCGTAGCATTGGGTAAACAGCAGAACGGCATGATGCAATCAATGCTTCGAACGGTTTCATTAGCATTTCTCTATTAGGTAGTTAATGTACTGCAATGTGTAATATTCTTTGCCTGATGCATTATGCTGACGTTAAAAGGTTTTTATTGAGTAATTTTTTTGTTTTTTTTATAAAAGTGAATCTAAAATACTGCAGTGATCATTTCTCAGTAAATGACATGCCATGAGCATAGCTTAATGTTTAAATGTCACTCCAGTGGAATTACTTCTATTACCCTGGTGAATTTCCACAATGTCTCTTGTCTGATGTCTGCTGGACCTTGTCTACCAGTTGAGATTCCATTAAAACTGAAGAGCGCAGTCAGAATGACATGTGTTTAGTCCTCAGAGGGATTTCTCATGGTCGCTTCTGTCAATCCCAGACCATTCCTGCATGTTTAAATGCTGCGTTACATTTGCTCGCTAGAAACTTTATTTTATTTTTTTTCATGAAAAAAATGTTTTCTCCTGAAAATGTTTAACATTCTGATAGTGATCAGACATCTTGGTCTTTCCTTTAACTCTATGACTGCCAAAGTGGGCTTCCCTGGATTACAAGATCAATGGAAGTAATGCATGTCTAAGTGCAAGTAGGGTCCTTTATGAATGGGGTTTAGCCCTCCATCCATTGGAGCAAAATGCGTTATTCTGGAGGATTTTGGTGCATATTTGTATTGGTTTGGTAAAAACATGACACTGTTGGGTCTATTCACACAAATTTGGACTTTGGAAGTGGCCTTTCATTTTGAGACTAAGTCAAATTCGGCCCCTGAGTTTGACTTTGTCCCAAAAAAATGAAAGTCAACCTCAAAAGTCGAATTGTGGCGAATAGACCCATTTCACATTTGTAAAACATAGGTCTTTCTATTCTGTCCTATCGGATATCTTCTACTGGGGACCAGATCTCACTAGCTGATTGGTTGAGTTGTGGGGAAAATAGGGGCCCATATGTGAATGTTTTAGTCTCTCTTTGTGTCTTTTTTTCATACAAAGCGCAGCTAATGCCAGAATAGGACTGGAGAGAATTGTAACGCAATGAATTCATCCTAAATTGGAAACTTTTTTTTATTTTTAATGCATGGAAAAATTGTTATGCTTTAAAGTTAATTGCAGAGTTACTTGTATTATATGCACATAGAGGGGTACTTATCTGGGTACAGAATATCCATCTCTGCACCCTGGCTGGTGGTCTGGCATGATAGAGCAGTGACATCAGTGCCCTTTGATGCCACACACTGATGACTTAGTTAAAGTGATAGAAACCATTATATCCTCAATGTTTTTAGTAGCCACGTTTAAACCTCTCAAGAAACTGTATCTTATCTTGCATCTTTTGCAATGATTCAAGTTGGGACATCAGAACATTCCAAGGGGGTAATCCCTTTATTCAGATGTACTTCCAGTGTAGCACGCTCCAGCCTCCAGCCAGATCTTATAGAAATCTCACAGTTTAAATCCCACATAAGGAGAAACAATTTTTTTCTTTATATATTAGTTTCTCTCTCCAAGAAAATAGTAAGTCAGGTTCAAGGTGCCATTGTAGACTGGTCCTACTCAAAAGACTTACTCTTGCCAGAGCTCTTGCTGGCATCCTATGTATTATCTTTGGCAGGCTGAAGTGCTGAGTCTTCTGACCTTCTTGAATGCTGGCTTCATCTAGAGAATCTTTGCCAAGCAGTTAGAATCATAGTGTAGTCTTATCTCTTTTTGTGATTGAAGTAGCCTTGTGGCTTTGACACCCCCCAGTATACTATCTGCCCAATCTGCTTTCCCTAATGCCGGGAAACCGACCCAAAAATCTAGTATTGCACTCTGTGGTCTACTAGCTCCATTAACTCAGGGAATGTAAGAACATTCAAAAAATCAATACACTCTATTCAGATTATTAATTATACATTAAGCAATCGATGCCCTGCATTGTGTCAGCTAACTAATTTAATGGAACGGGCTTAAAAAACACACACAGAATGTAATATTTTCTTTTACTTTTGTTTAAATAGAAAAACAATTTTACAGGTTATTCAAGTGGGGGAAAGAAACATGTTGGTGCTCGAAACTGGCCACAGGCTCAAATGTTAGACATGTATGCTTGTATGATGCTTGTTAAACAGGTGTGAGTGTGCTGCAAGTTATGTATACAGGTTATTCAAAATATAATGTAAATAAACTAAAGTAACATATAATAAGAATTTGGGGCAATACACAATGACATTTGGACATGTGTTCCAAGATACGCAAGTAAAACTCTAAAACAGAAATCATTTTCTTTTTTTTTCTAGGTATTGCAACTAGGCTCCGAAATTCTTCCTCAATACAAGCAAGAAGCACCGAAGACTCCACCCCATATCATTTTACATTATTGTGTTTTCAAGACCACTTGGGATTGGGTTATCCTAATATTAACTTTTTACACAGCTATCCTGGTTCCTTACAACGTGTCATTCAAGACCAAACAGAACAATGTTGCGTGGCTGGTGGTGGATAGCATTGTGGATGTCATTTTTTTAGTTGATATAGTCCTTAATTTTCACACCACCTTCGTTGGACCTGCTGGGGAGGTGATCTCAGACCCAAAGCTAATTCGTATGAACTACTTGAAGACCTGGTTTGTCATCGATCTCTTGTCCTGTCTACCGTACGATGTGATCAACGCCTTTGAAAACGTGGATGAGGTTAGTGGCCTTCTCATTTGATATCCACCAAAAATGTTCCAAGGGCGCTTTTGACTACCGAATTTGTGCCATGACAAAGGATTTGGTGCACACTTGTTTTTCATGACCTAGAAATATGTTTGTATACTTATTAAAATATAATGTTTTACTGTGCCATGTGCAGTAACCGTGTAACATGGGGCTATGCAGATGCCATTTTAAGGTTGCGTTAATGTATCTCATGAAAATAATTACCCCAGCGTTTTGGTACAAAGTATCATTGGCAGGTGCAGGGGCCTTTCGTGAAAGTAATATCCGAGCTTATGTTCTGGATGACTAGTTGGGCCACTTGGCTCTTAACTGCATCATGGTCAGTATTTCTAGGTTTACTTTCATCTTTATAATTTACTCATATGTTTGTTTTTAATCCCTTCAGGAAGAGATCTGTTATGGGATTCTTTGTTATATGTGTTTAACTGTCATTTCTCATTTAGTTAATCCTGTCATCTATATATATTTTTAGGAAACACATGGCTTTCTTTTGATGCCATGCAGAATTTAATATGATTTCTTTTAAAATTGGAACACACCTCTTGTTTACATTCAGGATGTTCCAGGACAGTCATGTGTCTTTAACCCCTTAACACCCAAAGGTGCTTTTGTCCTTAAAGGGACAGTCTAGTCCCCAAACTCACTTTGGTGCAAGATGAAGATCACTGCTTGTATTATGCACAGGCTTTTTTCCAGTGTGATTTGATGCAGGCATTCTGTATAAATCACATTTTTAATATTTGACTCAAGCCCTCCCCAGTGATTACTCTGCACGTTTACTGCTGGTGCGGCAGCACTGATTGTAAAGACACTGAGCATATAACGTTTTGTTTCATTTAGTCACTTCCTGTGCTGCTTCATTGTGTGGACTGTGACAAACTTGCTCTTGTACACAGTATGATCTCTTAACAGTGCAACACATTGTCTGATGACATCACTAGAGAGACAGGATATTTCATTAATTTGAATTAAATTATTCTCATTGGTTACTGCAGCAAAAAAATAATAATAAAACAAATAAATAAATGACTTTTACTCGGCTAGTGTGGGCAGTCCTGGTTTCTTGCAAACTGCTGTCATTTCACAATTTCATCTAGCTGCTGTTAAAGTATTTTATATTTCAAGCAACGCAAAATGTAAGGCATGCATTTTAAAGTACTTTGAAAGCACATTAATATGCATTAATATTTGTAAGATGCATTTTGTACACCAGACAGCCCCTTTTAAGAACCAGAAGTCCCAAAAGGTGATTTTGTGTTCCTGGCGTTGGTCACAGAGTTTGAGCATGTACTTTGGTTCAAAAGATAAAAAAGCGCTGTCCCATTTGTTTTTTGTAACAGAAGCCATAATGAGCTAATTTATGCATGTTCAGGCATTGTGTAACCTATAAAGTATACATGGTTACTCCACTTTATAAACTAAATCCACCAGTCAACCAGATAATTGTTACCAAACCTATGTGTGTAAAAGCCAGTGAATGTAGCGACCTTATCAAGATTATTTTTTTTCTCGTTTCCCACCAACTGGCGCTTTGTCAAAAGCAGTCTGAGACTGCTTTTGACAAAGCGCCAGTTGGTGCGAAACGCGTCAAGCGTGTGTCGTATCTGTTTTGTTCCTGTCTCCCTGCTCAATGGTTTTATTATTCTTTTTTTGATTTAATAAAGTTACTTTTTACAAACCAACTATGGATTAATGCTGTCTACCTTCCGGATGACTTCAGCTGGCACTACCTCTGTTTGTTCCATTTTGGCTTTTATTACAATCAATAAATGGGTAGTGGGCTTTGTTTTTAATACACAGTTTATTCACATTGCACAAAGTGTTTAACTGGTTAAAATGGTCAATTGAACTATAAAGCCATAACGGATTGGGTGCAGCCATCTTTTGGAATATACCATTCAAAATCTTTAAAGACCAGTTGTTGAGTTGTTGATGAGCTGATGGAGAATTGGAATGCGTTTTCCATAGACTGATTCGGATATTTATTTACTTTTAAAGTGACTGCTCGGCATATATTTGCATGTTATCACGCCACGGACAGAAGAAGGAGTTATGCGTTCGCTCAACAAGGATGTGTTATAAATACGAATCAGCATAAAATAACAGTGGGACATGATTAGTTCTCAGTTACAAGACACGCTGATAATTTACAAAAGCCAATATATATTCAGTATATAGGATTAGACGGCTTTCTATTGCTGCATTCAAAAGAAACAGAAGAAAATGCCAAAATATGTATGTCTCCCTTTTAGAAAGCAAATTACAAGTCATGGACAAACAAACAAACAAAAACAAACATAAGCCATAAATTAATTATAGAGAAAAGTAAATACAATTTATACTGTGAATGCACAGAAGAATAATAAAAAATGATACATTGTGCGAGTAGAATGTTAAAGCAAAGTCATAAGAGAAAAATATGTTTTAAATGTGTCTCCTGTATGACATCATCTTGTGGCTTAATGTGCAAATGAACTGAATTTCAATGTAAAAATGTGTAAGATTCAAATCATAAATGGGACACAGCACAGACACATGTAAAACATGGTTTTCTCTTACTGTAATGTAATCATTTGCAATTGTATACATATTTTTTGATTATTTTTGATAGTCCCTGTAACACTAATCTGGATGTGAATTTAGTATAGTCTGTATATGGCACGGTATCTTCCAACGTCAAACATGCTCTAACAATCAGACCTCTTTTGAAATGTCTAAGCATTTAAGGAATTCTCTTCGAGATTTTTAACCAATAATTAGACTGAGTTGGTCATTACAGATATGATGCCAAGCATGCCAGGAGATAATTAGAATGCCAGTGGCATAAACACAAACCTTTCCACAAACCATAATGTTTCCATTTTTATGTCTCTTACTTATTATTGTTAGTGAAGGGGAAAAAATCTGTACTGCCCCTTTTAATTAACTGTTTCTATCAGTATCCGGTTGTTATGATGTAGGATTAAAGAGCGTAGCAGTGATATATCAGCCAAACATGACTTTGTACATGTGAGAATCAATCTACTTATCCATCCAATGTAGAATGATACTATGTATCTAATAATTAATGTACTTTAAAACAATATTTAAATATAATCTCAAAGAGAGCTTCAGGGTTACCTTGTATGTAGTTGCAAATGGAGTGTGTGACATCCTGATCTAGGTGCTATCGCACAGCTGTATTTTTATCAATTTATGATGCATTCTTTGAATTGCCCAACAGGTGGCATTGTAATTTAAAGCGACTGATTGATCATTTTAGTAAGTAAGTTAATACAGCTACAATTTTAATATATTGGGAGATGGAATAACAATTCACAGGTCAGAATCAGGTCAGGCAGCAGGGGTCATAGGTCACAGGCAGATGTCAAGGCAGGTGGCAGAGAATTAGAGGATAACCAGTGTTAGAAATAGGGGTCGACAGAGATTGGAAAGTCAAGGGGACAGAGCAAAATATTGTAATGTAGAGAAGTATATCTTCCCACAGCAAAGACCCAAGTGATAGCAGAATATATGGCGTTATGAGTATTGAGGCCGAATATAAATTGTAGGAAACTGATTACCTTTTTTCTCCTGCTGCACAGATTATCAAATGATGATGCCAGCCTCATTCGGGGCAACACGTAGCCTATTAAATGTCTGTTCTATTGGTATGATTGGAAATGCTAGCAAGCTGTATTGTTTGAAGATGGACATCTTGAATTCTCAATGTCTCACAAGTGAAGCCCCATCCTTGAACTTTAAGAAATTACGAGTATAACCTGCTGTGCATGGTCCAAGCTAATGTATAATACACAATATCACATAGAAATAACACAGTAGTTTTTGATAAATCTTAAAGTTCACGGTTTAATTTAAAGTGAAAAGGAAACAGATTTGTTTAACTGTTAATATTTTGGCATCTGTAAGTATATACACTGTGTATCATTCCACAGACTCTGCCAATATTACAGCTATGATTCTACAGTATACACTTCCAACACTGTGATTCATTCATTCCTGGTTCAAAAAAATGCATATTTCAGATGATGAAAGGGAAGTTTCTTTCGACAGCAACAAAGTGACAAACTGTGTTAGTGATGAATTGAACGGTCACATGCAACATGAAGGGTTACATGACTGCGTGAAAGCAGGAGTTGTACAGTACCCAGCATGCTTCACATCGCTGCCGCTGTCCATATAGACTCCAAGTACTGACTGCTGTCCATGGTACTGATGGGAGAATACATATATTTTATACATATATTTTGAGTTTGCTATTTTCAACTCATATTAATAGTTCGACTTATAACGTTTAGAGGTGCAGTAGGTAGCAAGAAACAGAAAAATGTCTGTGCGCTAAGCTAGTCACAGGCTCAAATAATATAAATGTATTACATGATGCTTATCAAACAGGTGTGAGCATGCTGCAAATATAGTGTGATTGGCTGTACAATGTATACAAAAAACAAAAACTGTCTGCGCTTCTCACCCTAATAAATATATAAACAAAATACAAATGAGAGGTTTTGGTTATATGAATTGGCCAAAGCATAATTAAGCTCACCCACTTTGGCCAATTCATATAACCAAAACCTCTCATTTATATTATGTTTATATATTTGTTGCCAACCTTATTAGGGTGAGAAGCGCAGACAGTTTTTGTTTTTTGTATACATTGTACAGCCAATCACACTGTATTTGCAGCATGCTCACACCTGTTTGGTAAGCGTCATGTAATACATTTATATTATTTGAGCCTGTGACTAGCTTAGCGCACAGACATTTTTCTTTTCCCTGCTTGCACATATTTGAGGTTGTTGGCTCCTCATTGTCTGGTTGCAGCTTGCTGTTAAGGGGTTAACACATTAAAAAGGTGAGGTTAGGTTCTCACCCTATTGAGAGTGTGCCTTGACGTGGCGGGTGAGCTTAATTATGCTTTGGCCAATTCATATAACCAAAACCTCTCATTTATATTCTGGTTATATATTTGTTGCCAACCTTATTAGGTAGCAAAAAATACTCTTTGTAAGTATATACATAGGCTACTTTGGCCTTAAGTCTAAAATTCCCATCTCAATTGCCTTCAGTTCTCTCTTTATTGAGTAGATCTTCATGTCATTTGGCACTATATGAAATAATTATGAGTGTATCGTGGCTTGTGGTAAAAGGGGAGAGATTGCGTGACCTGCTTTAACCCTTTATGTTTCCAGGGTGATTAACCCCCGGGGTCTATGCAGATGATATTGATGGCCACAACTGGTCCACTCAGGTTTCTTTGATCTGGATCCTTGTTTTATTGAGGTGCTTAGTAACTGAATTACTGTTGTCGTACAGAATCAATAAAGTAAGAAAGAAATCCTTGTAAGCAGGTCTACATGCTCTTCCACACCAAGTTGAGCCCAAGCCATTACTCTGTATGTCTGAGGAAATCCCTCTCAAGATGTATATATCCCAGGACCACATAATATATCCTTCGCCTCCAGTTTATGTTTTGGTCAACCCACAGTGTGTTTTGTCCTGTTTGTCTATAACTACTATTGCAAGTGTTACACTTTTACATTACACACCTGTTTGTTTTCTCATCTTACAAGATTTACAATCCTATTTTTTTTTTTTTTTTTTTTTATATATATTTTTTTTTTTCCCGTAAGGCATAGACGGTTTACATATAAGAAACACAAGATACATATTGTAAACAATAAAACAATATACTTATTCAAAGATACACGATTATATCCATGTATGAGTACAGTACAGTAAGACCTGGGCCGGGAATTCACCCCTCAGCAATGGACTCAAGCAACTAGAAATATGTCGTTCATCTCTCACTGTAGCAACCATGTTGAACTAGCAAAAAAAATATTGCTTCGTTGGTATATGGTCCCTACCAGACTAACAATCCTATTTTTTAACAGCAATTATTTTTTATTTTCATAAACAATTATCTAATGTCTCTAAATAATATGGCTCAAAATATCCCTATGTGTTTAAGGAACCATGGTTCTTTACGGAAGTGTAAGTCTAAACTGTGTTTAATATTTGTCATTTTAATTTATTTTCATTAGCACAATGATCCAATTCTATTTCTTGTCTCTTGTGCTGTGACCTCACTACTTCCCAGCATGCCTCTTAACCCCTGCTTCCTGATTGGTTGCCATATTTATCCTATAAAATCTGTGTAACCTTTTTGATAAAGGTTAAAGAAAATCAGGGTGAAAATCCAATTTTCTGAACTTTTTTTTTTTTTTACTCTATGTGTTATTAAAAGGAATATAGAAATGTTCATGACAGATGTATCAGATATAAACAAACAAATAAATCATACAACTGTGGGTGTGCAATCTCTCTCACTAAAAAATACACACCTTGAAATATAGGCATATTTGTAGAAATTAGGTAATTTATTTTTACAAAACAAAAGCCAGCAGTGATCCACACCCACATAAATTAGCTATCACAGGAGCTAGCTGAAGAGAGATCATTGCCACAGGCATCCCAGTCACACGTAGCATATAGAGAAGATGAAGTATGGCGAAATGTTCCCCCATAGCATATCACCACTCAGATGACAAATTATTTTATACAGAATTTATTCCTTCAATTTCCATCCTCTCACTTGATGATGAATAGACTCCAGTCTATACGAGTTCAGTGTCTGTGTAGTGATTTGCTGTAGGGGATTGTTTCTCCATATTTCCACACAAGGCTTATTTATAGTACATAATTCTAGAGCAAAGTTCGCAAAATGGAATCATCTCCAGGACAGTTTCCATGGTGATTGCTCCACTTTGAGACCTTTCCCTCAGAATTGCTCTTTATAGACAATGTAAAATGATGTAAAAGAAGTGATTGACCTATTCCTCATTTATACAAATGTGTCTGAATATTTTATGTTCCCTGAGAGATTTTCACAGCCACTGCAATATAATATCTATTATTTTGTTTATTTTTGGTCACTACTGCCCTCACTCAGCATTGCGTTCCTTCAAATAATATTTAGTTTTTTTTGTTTTTTTTTTACAACTGCTAGTGAGATATGCCAGTGGGAAAAAAAAGGAATAACATCCTGACTTTGAAAGCCATTTTTGAAATCTATTTTTACAAAGTGTGTGACTAAAATTGTTTTTCAAATCCTATTTTGATCGCACCATCAAAAAAAAAAAAAAATTGTAAAAATAACAGTCTCAATTGCAAGTGACATGCCTCTAATGGCTTTTTCTACAGAAGACATTCCAAGAGAGCGAGTTATTTAATTCATTCTCTCGCAGCTCATGTTAAATGCAGGGAATTTCTATAGCTTTATTATTTGCATCAATTTGACCTGCAGCCCAGCCTTCAAGTCTAGTGTCAGATCCCATAACATGATATTATGGATGAAATTAAACAGGAATGACCAGAGGACATTTGAAAGTTAATATTTAGTTTAGCAACGATCTTTCATTTTAATCACGTCTGAATAATGGAACCATATGCTCTGCAGTATTATTATCTAGCTACAGAGCAGCAGTTATTTACTAACTTCATATGAATGTATGGAGCTGATGAGAAAATCTAGGGCAAGTTGACTGGATATGGCTAATGGAGAAGTCATGCAATAAAGAGAGAATTGTAGGGAATTGAGACAGGAATTTAAAAAAACGAGGCAAATGTAGCCGAGTTGGAAAAAAATCTTCAATGCAGCTGAATGGGAGAAGTTTTCCAACTCGGCTACTTTGGCCTTACGTCTAAAATTCCCGTCTTAATTCCCTGCCATTCTCTCTTTATTTAGTAGATCGTCATGGCATTTGTCACTGTATAAAATAATAAAAAAAAATGATAATCGACTTGTGTTTATTATTATAGTGAGTGTATCGTGGCTTGTGGTAAAAGGGTGAGAGATTGTGTGACCTGCTTTAACCCTTTATGTTTCCAGGGTGATTAACCCCCGGGGGTCTATGCAGATGATATTGATGGCCACACCTGGTCCACTCAGGTTTCTGTGATCTGTTTTATTGAGGTGCTTAGTAACTGAATTACTGTTGTCGTACAGAATCAATAAAGTAAGAAAGAAATCCTTGTAAGCAGGTCTACATGCTCTTCCACACCAAGTTGAGCCCAAGCCATTACTCTGTATGTCTGAGCAAATCCCTCTCAAGATGTATATATCCCAGGACCACATAATATATCCTTCGCCTCCAGTTTATGTTTTGGTCAACGCACAGTGTGTTTTGTCCTGTTTGTCTATAACTACTATTGCAAGTGTTACACTTTTACATTACACACCTGTTTGTTTTGTCATCATAAAAGATTTATATCCTATAGTCTAACAGAAATAGTTTATTTAAATAGACAATAATCTAATGTCCATGAATAATATGCCTTCAAAATATCCATATAGGAACAATCGTTCTTTACAGAAGTGTATCAAGAAGTCAATACTGTGTTTAATATTTGTCATTTTAATTTATTTTAAGTAACACAATGATTAAACCATATTTCTCATCTATTGTGCTGTGAGCTCGCTACTTCCCAGCATGCACCTTAACCCCTGGAGTTAAGCGGCACAGGTTGTCCGTGGACTTGCTTCTAGTGCTAATATTTTTGTTGGCTAATAAAGCTTAATTAGGATATATTTGCTATAAGATGTGCTATGTACAGCACGGAGCTTAACCGAATCTTATGATAGAAGTAATTGAGCTCTGTTCAATGAACGGAGTTATTCAGACTCCAACTCTTGGCGTCATGCCTTTGACGTCATTGTCTATTCCTAAATGACGGTGTCAAAGTCCGGCAAGCTCACTTTCTGCCCTGAATTGCAGAAATGCACTCACTCCAGAGGAAAACAAAAGCAAACATCACTTTATAGCTTATCCAGCATTTAAGAGTCTTGATCAGCCACATGGTGGGCTTACGATGGATGAAGAAATCATAAGGAAGAAGAAAAGTCTTCTCATATGCCCTGGAAGTGATCCGAGCAAGCTCCTGGAAGTGCGCCTTATTTTGAGTCTCTCCTTCTGTGAGCCAGTAGATGTGAGTACACCCACTGCTCACACAGCGAGGACATACATGTAAGTCTGCATGGTCCTCAAGGACCATTCTATTGCAAATGTATATATATATATATATATATATATATATATATATATATATATATATATACATACATCCTTTTGGCACATGAGGCTAAACACCAGTTAGAAAGGATAACTCTTGTCATTAAAAACAGTGGAAACAATTACCTGACTTAATGGTCCTCATCTTATCAACCTCAGACACCTGAAATCCTGAGTTGTCTGGAATGGAACCTGCAACCATAAGGTGTAAAGATATATTACAGCTGGTGCATGCATTAACTAAACCAATGCTACAGGTTTGTTTTTATACCAAATAGACTATGCGTTTGTTTTAGGGTGTGAGTAGATGGTCATCTCTCTGTCTTAAGGCAACAACAACAAAAAAAATAATGCTTTTACAAACACATGCGCACCCTAGGAAATAGAGTTAAAAAAAACCCCCAAAAAGCTATTATCATGGTATGGATTTAACCTTTATTTTACCATTATTTATGGACATATTTTTGGACATAATGCATTTCTTGTTTGTTTTATAAGATTAGGTACATTATTATTTCTCTGTGTACTGGCATTGTTAGATCTGGAATCTAATTCCAGATTTATAAATGGATGTAAGAGAATTGATTTTTTTTTGTTTGTTTCTGTAATTCTCTTTTGCCCTCCATTTTTACTAATGTACACAAAGGGCCTTTTCAGCAACGAAAGGCTCAAGCCTTTCTCAGCAAAACAGAGATTTAACTTTTTTTTTTTACCTTTTGATAAGGCATTTTTTTTTTATTAGAATTGATTCTGTTACATGGTGACAATTGTTGACCCATCTTTTTTCCAGTATAGATAAACTTGCCACATTTTACAGAAACAGACGAGTTGAACATTTTTCATAGTGTCAGACAGAAGTATCATTTAAAAATGTGAGGGAACAAAGGATAGAGCAATACACCTCTATCTAGGGATAAGGCACTGTTTGATTGCAAAGTATTCAATCTCTTTCGAAACACTTAGGGCTTTATTCACGTAGAACAAAATGAGTCAGGGAAATTCAACAAGACAAGATATTGGGGTACCACCAAAATAAACCCTATTTGCACCAAATTTCCAGGCATCGAACCGACTGAGAACCAAATTTCTCAGCTGCTGAATTTACTCAAAATGTTCTGAAATGGCCAGAAATAACATAAGCTGACCCTTTATCCATTGTAGATTTGACTCAAGTTGCCCTTAGTGAAAGGGACCGAGTCTCTACTGAGGGGTCTATTCAGCATATCTCTGGCACACGGCAGTGTATCCTGAATGGTTGGTTTCACGTGGTGGGGTTTCAGACATCACAAGCGCTTGGAGAGAGAATGAGTCAGACACACAAAGTTCGTTCCCAATATCTCTGCTGTTTGATGTAAAGACAAGCACTTATATAGAAGCAAAAAGGTGTTGGCTAGTGTAACATCATTGGTTAATATTTGGTGCATAACAAAAGGTGTAGGCATAGAATACATACGTGTTACATATATATATATATATATATATATATATATATTTATCTAGCAGCAATATATCTTTGGTTCTTTGTAACTACTTGGAAGAATATCAAAACTCCTGAGATGTGGGCAGGAATGAGCCTCCTGTTTACATCCCACATTAGGCCTTCACTAAACATAGATAAGAGCACATTCCTGTACAGGGCCATCTTTAATATTGATTGGACCCTCGCACGCATTTGCTTGGGCCCCTTGACCCTGCCACCCCCTGGCACGCAATCACCCACCCCGCCCAAAACAAACACACACAAATGATGCCTAGAATATGTATGTGCTCTCTAATATCCAGGTATACATTTGTAATATGGGCGCTGAGTACTTTTATTGCAGTGTATAAAAAGTTTATAATAAGGGTATAATTGCAGTGTATAAAATGTATATATGGCTGCAAAATATATACCATCTTATAATGCATCACAGCAATAAGAGTACTCCATTCCTATATTACACTGTTAGTTTTCTTTATTCTTTAAAGAGTTTTTTATTTATTTATGTCCCCCTCCCTGTTTCTTTACCTTGATTTGACTGGCAGGGAGGGGAATGGTCCAGGGTAGCTCAGCTTGGTCTGTGCATTCTCTGTAAGTGCAGACCACAGCGTGGAGTGGCGGAATGTCACATGACACTCGGCACTCCGATAGTTGCATCTAAATGTGCATGTGGGCAGAACGTCAGCATATATATATCTATTTATCTCTCTCTCTCTCTCTCTCTCTCATGTGTGTAGGTCATACACCGTCACAATGTTTCTGTGTTACACATACAAATACACACGTAATAGACGAATTAAAGTAATGTATCTCACCTATAAGCTAGGTCTTCATGATTCAGGAGCTGCTGTTAATGAGTTAATGAGTCTATTATAAAGGACACCTTGCTCCAGACTCTTCCTCTCTTCAAGATTTGCTAGAAGTCCAGATTATTTTTTTAATTCCTTGCAGAAAGTGAGAATTACTTTTGTTTCTTAGGTAATTTTGCCATAATTCCTCCAGCACGTTATGATCTGCTTATCAGAGATCTACAATACGATCCTGTCCTTTTAAATCTGATATGTGATGATCAAGCAGTGCAGAGTGTATTCCACATTATTCATTCATATTTAATAGAACTTAATGCACGTATAATGAAAAAGGAAAACAAATCTGTACCTGCATGAATAATCATTATATAATACATCAGTAAAATCTAATGACCTTATTTGCTGTGCAGTATTTTTTTTTCATTTATTAATCCCTGGTTCTGACGTCAGAAATAATTAATCATTTGTTTGGTAGCGTCCAACACTTCTTGTAATGAGTTAATGACATTGAAACTCGTCTGTGAAGAACATTAATGGCAAACATATTTAAGCCCGAGTGTCGATTGTTCTGCGTGATTCCAAGTTAAAGATCTTAAAGTGCCATTTCCCCTGGGATCATGTTTCCTCTGCCATTTGCATTGTAGACTCATAATTCATTCCAGTTTCCCCTTCTCTCTGTTTTTGTTCTGTTTCCTTTTGTTGCTTGATCTCAGTGTCGCCCATATGCCTCATTTGCATTCAGTTGACGCGAAAAGCTTAAAGTGTCCTGCCTTGCCCAGTGTGTTTTTATTCTGTGGATATCACTGTGGCTTCACTACAATAAACCTTTATACTGTTCTATATCCCTGGAGTGCTGGTTTCTTTAATTTCATGTTCCTGCTAGCTTGGTCAGCCACTTACCAGAGTACCGAGTGTTAAATAAGCCTGAAATAATTATCTCGCCAGTGGGATTTTTGAGCCTCTATGATCCCATTCTGCGAGGGATCAACCTCGTTTTTTTAAATTTCATATACCCCATTTACCTCCATGTATGATGATGCTGACGATGCACTCAGATGCTAAGTGCCATATCAAAAGCTCCTTATTGCCACAGGTGGTACCCGTGCTATGGGTTCGGCATCACTTGTTTAGAAGATGTCACTGATTTAGTAAGGGAGAACCAAACACTTACTTTCTCCAGGGTCCGCTCATGTGGATAGTATGTGCAAATGTCTCTGAGCATTCTGATAGGCTGACATTCCAACAGTGACCACGCCCCTCATAGAGCCAAATTCCCTACTGCTTGGTTTGTTCCATGCATAACCAGTAATAATTTTTAAAGGACAAAAAAGACAATTAAAAAAAAAAAAATACAAAATCAGCAAAACATCCTAAGTGTATTTCATGTATCACAGGTTTGTTGTTGCACCCTGTGTAAAATATACAGATGGTCTAAAGTTTGTCAGACAAATCTTTAGCGCCAATGAAAAATCTAATCTCCTAGCTGCCTGCCAGCACAGATGTACTAACCTTGAGGGAGTGTTTACCACCTGGGTACGAGCCGCAGATGCGGTGTCATCAAGTGCACCCATGGCTCCCCACTACAAACACAATAAGTGTATTAATAGCCTGTGGCTGTTTCGCGGGGTTGTCGCAGGTGCAGCAATGACTTCCCTGCATTGTCCAGGAGATTTGAAATGTTCCCCCTGATGCATCAAATGCAAGGCAACTGCCTGCCAGTGGTCTAACGTGACAGCACATACCCTGCATCTGAAAATCCCTGCCTTGGCCATTTCGTACAAGCCGACCCTAACGTTTGCATGGAAACAAAAGGTGCTCAACACAAACTTCAGGATACTGTTGCTCTACAAATTTTTTTTATTTCTCAGCTGTTTTAGTGCTGGATCAATCAGAAAAAAAGTACTTATAGAACAGAGTCCACTGAGAAAGCTCTTGGCAGCTTAAGGGCAACTCGATCTGAGCTTAGTTTTATACACAATCTCTGTGTTAAGTTGTACAGAATACTCAGCGTAGTCTTTGGTCCCAATCATCATCTGATGCTCTCATAAGAATCCATGCAGGTACAGTACAGTCCTCAATAAATGCTTAGGATCCATTGTTCAAAAATAAGCTTGTTCACGTAAACACACGCATGTGCTATGCACTATAATTACTTGATCACAATCGTTGACTTACATGTGCCTGCCCCAATATAATGAAGTCACACACGGGGCAGGACCTTATGTAATAAATCTAGAACCTATTCAAGTCTATTTCATGTTGCATTCCCTTTGAGTTAACATACATTACAACTTTTGTTGCCATTTTGGCTCGAACCATTAGTTCATTCTATGGCTATAAATGTAGAATGAACCAGATGTAAGTAGCAATTTGTATTATACAGATTTATTATAAGGTATAATTCAAACTCTGCAATTTTGGTCTTAATTTCTCAATTCCCTTTATCGTGAATAAAGTCTATTGAGCTATTATAGTTGTTGAGTTCTCAATTTCCCATGATGCTTCGCATGACAAATGACTGGCTGAGATTCATGGGATATGTTGTCTCAACAGCTGGATTATTATCTAATCCTAGCTGCAATACATGTTTTTAAATACATTTCCTTGTGTCTTTGTCTGGGCAGTGACACTTTGCCTTTGAAGGAACAGCTGCCAGAGTGATAGGGGAGGAGACCAGCTAGAATAAGAGAAAAAGAGAGCAGACCAAACCCCTCTGACAGCAGGGAGTGTAAAGAATTAATTCAAATATTTTTTGCTTTACTACCCTGCCTGCCAAGTGTTTGTCCTGCTCTCTATGTGTGATCAACTACCTTAACAAGGCCACTGTTTCTTTCTCCCTTGCTGCTGCTTCTGATGGCTTGTTGCACTTTTCAGGGGAACAAGTCCCCCCTCTTGCCCCTCCAAAGGCTGTCTTCAATGCAGGTCAAAAAGGGCAGTAACCCAGGCCCAGTTATTCCTGGGGGCACCCAAAGCAGCTGCCCCATGGGCAGGGCCAGCATCAAAAATTGTGGGGCCCCTTGGAGACATAATGGTCTTGGCCAGCCCTCCCCCACTCCATTCCCTCCCCACTCCATTTCTACTTTACATGCCCCATCACCCACATTGCACAGCCAGGATTTACCCCGGCACATGCCCCTTCACCCACATTGCACACTCAGGACATATTCCAGCACCGCAGGACAAGCCCCATCACCCACATTGGACACACTGCACACTCAGGACTGTCCCCAGTGCACCGAGGACATGCCCCATTACACACATTGAACTACCAGTACATGCCCCATCACCCACATTGAATACTCAGGACTTACCCCAGAACCCCAGGACATGCCCCATGACCACACTGCACTCCCAGGACTTACTCCAGGACATGCCCCATTACCACACTGCCCTCCCAGGACATCCACCATCACCACACTGCACTTCCAGTACTTACTCCAGGACATGCCCAATGACCACACTGCACTCCCAGGACTTACTCCAGGACATGCCCCATTACCACACTGCCCTCCCAGGACATCCACCATCACCACACTGCACTTCCAGTACTTACTCCAGGACATGCCCCATCACCACACTGCACTCCCAGTCCTTACTCCAGGACATGCCCCATCACCACACTGCACTCCCAGTACTTACTCCAGGACATGCCCCATCACCATTAATTTTAGAAGGGCTAACTTTGATGGACTAAGGGCATCGATTGAACATTTAGACTGGGAACGATTGTTTTCTGGACTAAACACAGAAGACAAGTGGAATGCCTTTAAGCACACATTACAAAAGTACACATCCCAATATATACCTTTGGGAAACAAATGCAAAAGACACAAATCAAAACCAATGTGGCTTACAGGTAACGTGAAACAGGAAGTACAAAACAAGAAAATGGCATTCAAACATTATAAAAACACGGGATCAGCATTATCATTTATAGAGTACAAAGAGGCCAACAAAGCCTGCAAAAAGGCAATTAAAATGGCTAAATTGGAAAATGAGAAAAGGGTTGCCAAGGAGAGTAAAACTAACCCCAAAATGTTTTATAAATATATAAATGGAAAAAAGCTAAAGAGGGAAAATGTTGGGCCCTTGTTATCCCAAATGGGAAATTTGGTAAGTGAGGACAGAGAGAAAGCAGACATTTTAAATACTTTTTTTTCTTCTGTTTATACTAAGGAAGAGCAGATGGACGAGCCCCTGCTACAGGAAGTTATGGGACATTCGCCGCAAACATGGGATTGGCTGACACAGGAAAAAGTGCTTAAGCAATTACACTCTGTTAAGATAGACAAGGCCCCAGGACCAGATGGTATACACCCAAGGGTACTTAGAGAGTTAAGCATATTTCTGGCCAGGCCACTATTCATGATCTTTAGGGATTCATTCAGTTCAGGTACAGTGCCAACAGACTGGCGAAAGGCGGATGTCATTCCAATATTTAAAAAGGGATCAAAATCTCTGCCAGGTAATTATAGGCCAGTGAGCTTGACATCTGTAGTGGGGAAACTATTTGAAGGATTGCTAAAGGTATACACTCAAGAATACATCTTGAACCAGAATATAATTAGTAAAAGTCAACATGGTTTTGTGAAAGACAGGTCTTGTCAAACAAACTTAATAACATTCTATGAAGAAGTCAGTAAAAATATAGATCTAGGTGTGGCAGTTGATGTGATCTATTTGGATTTTGCGAAAGCATTTGATACAGTTCCACACAAAAGGTTACTCTACAAATTGAGAGAAATAGGTTTGGGGGCAAATGTGTGTATGTGGATTGAAAATTGGCTAAAAGATAGAACACAAAGGGTTGTTGTAAATGGAAAATTCTCAAATTGGACAAGGGTATTAAGCGGAGTACCTCAGGGGTCTGTTTTGGGCCCTCTTCTTTTTAATTTGTTTATTAATGATCTGCCACATTGTGCTGAGAGCCATGTCTCCGTGTTTGCGGACGACACTAAATTAGGTAAGGCAATAAAGACTAATCTTGATGTTTTTTCTTTACAGGAAGATTTGGACAGAGTGGGGGACTGGGCAGTAAAGTGGCAAATGAGGTTCAATATAGACAAATGTAAAGTTATGCATTATGGGAAAAATAATAACAAAGCAACATATACGTTAAATGGTTTTTCCCTGGGAAAAACTACTAATGAAAAGGATTTAGGAATAATTATAGACAACAAACTTGGCAACAGTGCCCAATGCCAGTCAGCAGGTGCAAGGGCCAATAAGATATTGGCATGTATAAAACGAGGTATAGATTCACGGGAGGAGGATATCATCTTGCCTCTTTACAAATCAATGGTAAGACCTCACCTTGAATATGCAGTACAGTTCTGGGCACCAGTCCTTAAAAAGGATATTAAGGAACTAGAAAAAGTGCAAAGGAGAGCTACAAAATTAATAAGGGGTTTGGAGGATCTTAGTTATGAAGAGAGACTTAAAAAATTGAATTTATATACGTTAGAAAAAAGGCGTTTTAGAGGGGATATGATAACATTATATAAATATTTGCAGGGCCAATATAAAGAGCTCTCCAGTGACCTGTTCATTAACAGAAAGGTACAAAGAACAAGAGGTCACCCCCTCAGACTGGAAGAGCAAAGATTTCATAGACAGCAAAGGAAGGGATTCTTTACGGTTAGGACAATAAAGTTATGGAACTCACTGCCAAGAGAGGTAGTGCTAGCAACCACAATAGATGCATTTAAAAATGGTTTGGATGTTTTTTTTTAGCAAAGCAGAACATACAGGGCTATTAATAATAGAATAAGCATTAATAAAAGAGCTTATTGATCCAAGGAGAAATCTGATTGCCTCTTGGAGTCAAGAAGGAATTTTTTCCCCCAGGAGGCAAAATTCGAAATAGCTTCCTTAGGGGTTTTTTGCCTTCTTTTGGATCAAAAGCTGTAATGATAGGTAGAAGGGTTGAACTTGATGGACTTGTGTCTTTTTTCAACCTAAATTACTATGTTACTATGTTACTATGTTACTATGTTACCACACTGCACTCCCAGTCCTTACTCCAGGACATGCCCCATCACCACACTGCACTCCCAGTCCTTTCTCCAGGACATGCCCCATCACCACACAGCACTCCCAGTACTTACTCCAGGACATGCCCCATCACCACACTGCACTCCCAGTCCTTACTCCAGGACATGCCCCATCACCACACTGCACTCCCAGTCCTTACTCCAGGACATGCCCCATCACCACACTGCACTCCCAGTACTTACTCCAGGACATGCCCCATCACCACACTGCACTCCCAGTCCTTACTCCAGGACATGCCCCATCACCACACTGCACTCCCAGTCCTTACTCCAGGACATGCCCCATCACCACACTGCACTCCCAGTCCTTACTCCAGGACATGCCCCATCACCACACTGCACTCCCAGTCCTTACTCCAGGACATGCCCCATCACCACACTGCACTCCCAGGACTTACTCCAGGACATGCCCCATCACCACACTGCACTCCCAGGACTTACTCCAGGACATGCCCCATCACCACACTGCACTCCCAGTCCTTACTCCAGGACATGCCTCATCACCACACTGCACTCCCAGTCCTTACTCCAGGACATGCCCCATCACCACACTGCACTCCCAGGACTTACTCCAGGACATGCCCCATCACCACACTGCACTCCCAGGACTTACTCCAGGACATGCCCCATCACCACACTGCACTCCCAGTCCTTACTCCAGGACATGCCCCATCACCACACTGCACTCCCAGGACTTACTCCAGGACATGCCCCATCACCACACTGCACTCCCAGGACTTACTCCAGGACATGCCCCCATTATATATACGTCTTTCTGCTACTCCCATTGCTGGATTTTTATAGCCATGAAAGGGAAAACCGGGGAAGGCAGCACATTGTGTGGACATTTTTGAAGGGCTCTTGGCCTACCATTTAATGTGAAGATGGTCCTGCTTTATTAAAAACTAAGTTACATTAAAAGAAATTTGAGGTAACAGGCCCGTTTCACTTGATCTACAGACTCTTCTGAGTGACAGAGGAAACAAGGGCAGCATATTAATGCTGTGCTCGTACCATCTGTACAGAAGGTGCCTTTTCTGATGTTTCCTCTTCGTGCTGAGGGTTATAATATCCTTCAAATTGGTACTAAACAAAAAAAAAAAAAAGAAGCTATTTTTAATTTACGACTTAATTACAGATCTTGGTTTATTTTCTTGTCACGGTTAAATGCATTTCAATGTGCACCGTTTTTTGGTTGTGGAAGCAGCGACCAGCAAGCACACAAAATGAGCAAGGAACAATTAGCGAGAATCATCATAGAAACAGAAAGACTGATGGATCTGAAGCTTTATCATATTGGTTTTTAGCTTTCCTGTTAGGGCGCCTGGATACTCCATGGAAATTCAAGATGGTAGAATATTGGGGGCTGCAAGTTATATAAATAGATCTAATTATACTACATTGCACTATGATGATTCTTTTAATTAAACGTGGAATTATTTTGGCAGCTACCCGAGACCAACAGTATGGAAATCGGTCTTCACCCCTGGCCAAAGCCCAATTTTTTCCAGAAAATAAATCGCTTGGCTATTTATAACGGCAGCATTTTCATGGTATTTTAACCCAAGGAATCCTTAACTCTGACAAGAAAATGGGGAGAGATTTGTAACAAAGGTGTATTTAAAAGTGTTCTAAAGCAGAACGAGTGGTGACAGTAGGTGGGTGGCCTTGTATGGAGTGGGTGGTGTTAAATGCCACACTCCCCACTTTTTGCACTACCCAGGAGACAATCACCTGTCAAACCGGTAAATTCCCAGATGTGGATCACTGAGACTATGACCTAAACTACCATGTGTGTTAACATAGTCTAAAATTAGAGGGAGCAACGATTTAAAAGTAATATCAGGAAGTATTACTTTACTGAGAGGGTTGTGGATGTATGGAATAGCCTTCCAGCAGAAGTGGTAGAGGTTAATACAGTGAAGGAGTTTAAGCATGCGTGGGATAGGCACAAGGCTATCCTAGATATAAGATAAGAAACTGGGGACTAATAAAAGTATTTAGAAAATTGTGCAGACTAGATTGACCGAATGGTTCTTACCTGCCGACACATTCTGTGTTTCTATGTGAGTCATCACGCAAGCTGACGTGACAAGCGTGCCCATCGTGCAGCTTGTGTACTTATAACAAGGCTGCAGGGGAGAAATCTCTTATTAGGGCTGTGAGGGAGAGATCTCTTCCTGCTGCCCTGTTACAAGTATACAGTCTGCATGATGCATACGCTTGTCACGACAACATGATCTCTTGTGACGGGGAGGCAGCACGGCAGGTAGCTTGCCAGTGATCCGACCCAAACTAAGGGAGCAAATGGCAGCACCTGTGTGAGCATCAGTAGCTGCCAAAAGTTAGAATAATGTAACATTGTGTATTCAGTTTCTTTCCTGATAACATGGAAGCATTTGCAGCAGAGTTAAAAGATATATATAAAACAATGTTGTGGGGGGCATGACAGCTGTCCTTTAAGGGAAATTGAGCATTGATTTGCTGAAACTTATAAATGGGGGACATGATTCAAATTTAAAAAAAAATTAAACATCCCAAAAGCAACATCTATAGCGTATAGTATTTATAGGATAGTATAGGATTTATATAAAACAAAGTATTTTGCACCCTTCCTTACCTGCGGCATGTACAGTCCAGTGGGTAGCTCAGGCCTTTCCAGATTTATTAGATACCAGTATAATGTTTTCCACTCATTTCATCTCAACGTATACTGCAGGCAAATCTAATATGATGTCATCATAAGTAAAGGATTCCGTACATAGAAACGGTAGCCATGTTTCCTTTCTGAAAGTTCCATGTCCTTTGTGATGCAATGAGGCTCGGAATTCTGACGATAAATGAAATAGGACTTGAAATGAGGACATCTCACCTTCTGGGACTGGAGACCTGACACGTTACAATGAAACAGATGAATGGACATGGTGACTACACTGATCTCATCTTCTCCATATCATCCATACCATCATTGCTGGTTATAATCAAGCCACACAGGGCCACTGAAGTCAGTGACGAGAAAGGTTGAAGGACAGCAGTAAGTTGTAGCTTTTTTTTCATCCTTACACTTTATTACTTTTCGTACAAAAAAAAAAAGAAACATTACAAACATACATTGGACACTACACATGTTGCTAGTATTATAAACATATAATTATATCTCATCGAGGGGAAATTAACAAACACACATTACATGGGAAAAAATGTTCCTCTAGCCAAGGGAGGTGAGAGAAGAGATGTAATATATTATATTGCTGTTATTGAAAAACAAAAGGAGTTATTAAATTAGCTTTTGGACTCTAATCTGCTTAAGAAATTTTTGTACATTTTATATTTGGTTAATTACACTAGTTCAGAACATGTAAGTCCTTTTTACAATCTCAAGTGGTAACAGAGCTGGCTTCTGAAATGTGACTGGTCAGAGTGTTCGATTTCCAACTTTGAGCGATTAACACCTTGGTAGCGACTAGACAGTGGACTGCCGCTATCATGTGGTTTTCCATTTTGCAGGTTCCGGTTCAAATGAAATAAAGCGACCACCAGGGACCATTCAATTTTATACCAGTTAGCTTATTAAAAGCTACGTAGGTCTGTTACCATAGGGGAATTACAAGCGGGCAGCTGCACCATATGTGTTCAAAAGACTGCTGTATACATACTATACAGGCACAAGAGCAAAAACCTAACAGAAGGAATCTGGTTTAGACATAAGACAGTGCCACTAATTATACATAATACCCATTCTGCCTAAAATCTCAAAGGTATAGCATTAGCCCGCTGAGCCATCTCAGTCTGACATACAGAACTTGTCAAAAGTACACTGCTGTTGGGGTCACTTAGGAATCTTAATAAATGAGGAACCAGCACTCAAGTGTAATGTAGTGGATTTATTCCTTCACAAGCTCGAAACAGACCCCTCACAGGGTCGAAACGTTGCTTGTGAAGGAATAAATCCACTACATTAAACTTGAGTGCTGGTTCCTGTGATCATTTATTCTGATTTGGGGGACTAGGGTGAAAGTCCTCACCCTCCACCTGTGATCGCGAACCTTCTCCTTAGGAATCTTGTCTTCTGTGAAAAAATACACCAAATGAGAACACAGTTAGGACATTGACTTATAAAACGATAAACTTGGATTACGTAACGCAATGTGGGATTGGAACACAGGAGTGAAGGTTTTTGATAATGGGCCTCTGTACATCTATGCCCATTAACAATGTCTACACTGTATTTCTAATCCATTTGATGCTAATTTAATGGACAAAATTAGCTTTTCTTTAAAAAACAAGGACATTTCTAGGTGACTCCAAAATGTCGTTTGTTTATATTTGTTTATGCTTGTAAATGTAACAATTAGGCAAAAAACACTCATTGGACTCTACTCAATGACCTTTCACTTATTAATGTGTCCTCTCAATGACCTTTCACTTATTAATGTGTCCTCTCAATGACCTTTCACTTATTAATGGGTCTCCTCAATTACCTTTCACTTATCAATGGCTCTCCTCAATGACCTTTCACTTATCAATGGGTCTCCTCAGTGACCTTTCACTTATCAATGGCTATCCTCAATGACCTTTCACTTATCAATGGCTCTCCTCAGTGACCTTTCACTTATCAATGGCTCTCCTAAATGACCTTTCACTTATCAATGGCTCTCCTCAGTGACCTTTCACTTATCAATGGCTCTCCTAAATGACCTTTCACTTATCAATGGCTCTCCTCAATGACTTTTTACTTATCAGTGGCTCTCCTGAATGACCTTTCACTTATCAATGGCTCTCCTCAATGACCTTTCACTTATCAATGGCTCTCCTCAATGACCTTTCACTTATCATTGGCTCTCCTCAATGACATTTCACTTATCATTGGCTCTCCTCAATGACATTTCACTTATCAGTGGCTCTCCTCAATGACCTTTCACATATCATTGGCTCTCCTCAATGACCTTTCACTCATCATTGGTTCTCCTCAATGACCTTTCACTTATCATTGGCTCTCCTCAATGACCTTTCACTTATCATTGGCTCTCCTCAATGATTTTCACTTATCATTGGCTCTCCTCAATGACCTTTCACTTATCAGTGGCTCTCCTCAATGACCTTTCACATATCAATGGCTATTTACTCAAATCTTCTTTTCCAGTCTCTGGTACCCAATAATCATTGAAAATAGCCCATTATATCCTTGTTTTATATGCCCACTTTTGTATATTGCATATTATGTTTAATTAGTTTTACATACTGGGTGATTTCCTGCTGAAACAGATTAGCCAAATGCCTCGTGTTGGGGGACTGCTATTAAGGGAAGATTTAGTGTCAGTCGTTGATTTTTAATGTTTTTCATGTTTCCTGTTGTTTGTATAAACATATCCTTTGATGTCTAAGGGTTCCAGCAACGTTATACAATGTTAAACATGGTCATTTATAAAGTAAATGTACTTGAGCTTAATTAACTGATTTTTACTTCCTGCCCTCTCTATAATGGAGTCAAGCTTAGAAACCCTTCATAAATGAAATGATGTGTTTGCAAAAAAAGAGTCAACATGCCAATATAATTACCTCCGCATACGGTAATATGTCAGCTGTGCAGTGGTAAAGTGTGTTCTGATCCATTAGTTTCCAGCTTCTGTCTGCATTAACCTGACTTTTTTGTTGTTGTGTTGTCAAGTTGCAAAGATTTAAGGAAAATGGCCCAATATGAAACATAATGTCAAATACAAATGTGCTCTCTCTATGGTGCAAGCAAGCCAGACTGTATCTGACAGCAGGACTGGCTTATCTTAAGGACAATGTGGGCTTTTGCCAAGGGCCCAGTGTCTAAGAATGAGCCACAGGCAGGTTCAGTTTTCCCTCAATAGCAGAAATACATAGAGACCTTAACTAGGTCCCCCCTGCTGATTCCATGCAAAAACGAGGGTCTCTTGCTGCGCTAGCAGAGAGAGACCCTCACATTCAGCTGATTGGCGGTGTGCGTTCTGACGTTTGTCAGCATGCGACAACCAGGAACTGCTGTGTCTCACATGTGAGACACAGCAGTTAGTAAACCCACAAATATCTATTAAGATACACTTTGGTTTTACTTAATTCTACCGGGACATGTATTATTTAATGTTCCTTTAAGGATATGCAATGAGGTACAAGGGTTATTGGCCCACAAAACAGTTCAAAAGAAAAAGAAAAACAGCACAGTCTTAAATATTCAATGAAAAAAGTTCAATACATAAAGGTGCAGGAGAGAAACCAAACCTACGTTTCAGACCCTTAGGCAGGCTTTTGTCCGTCCTTGTCACAGACACAATGGCTCAGTCTTTTTCTGACAAACCCTGACGAAAGCCTGCATAAGGAGCTGAAACGTTGGCTTATTTTCTGTCCTCCTTAGGCATTCAACTTTTTTCACTGAATATTTAAAAAGGGTGGACTGCTGTTGTTTCCTTTTGAACTATTCCCTCAATAACAGACCTGGATAGTCAGGAGTAGGGGAAATAAGATCAGATAAAAACTTCATGTGAGGTAGAACATCTAGGGAAAAGATTCCTCACCACTATCCAGGAGGGGAACAAGGCCGGTTCACATCCTTTATTAATTAATCATTAATCTGGAGCACTATAAACTATGCCTTTTTGGACAAAATAATTTTTCAAAGTCACAAGATGTTGCACCAACGAGTGAATTTTATTTTTTCATGCTTTTAATTGGATATGCCCAGTATCTCAAGTTAGCATAATTTTAACTACCGTATTTGCTCGATTATAAGACGAGGTTTTTTTCAGAGCAAATGCTCTGAAAAATCCCCCTCGTCTTATAATCGAGGTCTCTTATAATCTGACCTCAAATTGAGGTCAGATTATAAGACATGGATCCAGGTCCCCAGCAGAGCTGCAGGGGACCTGGATCCCCCTCTCTAGCAGCAGGGGATGTCTGCGCAACGAGCGCAGACTCCCCTGCTTCTGCCCGGCACGACCGCCGGGGCTTCTGTGAAGAAGCCGGGTACTTCCGCTTTCGTCACAGAAGTCCCGGCGAGCGTGCTGGGCGGCAGCAGGGGAGGTCTGCGCTCATCGCGCAGACTTCCTCTGCTGCCCCACTAGCCACCAGGGTAAATCGGGCAGCTGGGGGTTGTCTGCACGATACGTGCAGACATCCTCCATGCTGCCCGACACGGCAGACTATTATGACGGACAGCTGTCCGTCATAATAGACTGCGTGTCGGGCAGCATGGAGGATGTCTGCAAGTATCGTGCAGACATCCCCCGGCTGCCCCCACTAGCCACCAGGGATTGAAGTACAGGTAAGGGGGGGGGGGTGGGGACAGAGAGACAGGGGGAGGGAGGGGGGCAGAGAGACAGGGGGGACAGAGCAGGAAGGGGGGGAGAGACAGAGGAAGGGGGGCAGAGAGAAACATGTGGGGGGAAGAGACAGGTGAGGGGGGAGTGGGGAGTGAGACAAAGCTGGGGGCAAGGGAAAGAGAGAGGCAGAATTGGCACATAAAAAGAAATAAACACAAGAAATGCATTTTTTTTAATATAATATTTTATTAAAAAAGCAATTTACATGTGAATATATACAAGTTTACCTTTTTTCCTATAGGGTAGTCTTATATTCAGGCTTTTAGTATTTTTCCTAAAGGAATATCCAAAGTTTGGGGGGTCGTCTTATAATCAGGGTCGTCTTATAATCGAGCAAATACGGTAAATCCAGCCAATCACAATGCTTGCAAAGGGGGCAGATCTGACAATATTGGGGCATACACTGCCCTCTGCATTTCAGACAGTTCCCATTTTATCTACTCAGCCTTTAGCATTCTATTTTCTCTGCATTTGTTTTTTTATGTATGGATTTTTATTTCTAGGATGTATTAGTTCCATGACCTGTTGATATGGGGTAAATTCACATCATAATTAGGTTGATTATTCATTTGCGTGTTTGTTTACCCTGCCCCCAATGTACACAGTCACATTACATTACCGTATGGAAGATGTATTGATATAATTATATTTGGTACGGGGGACATACATACATTTTTTTTTGTTTTTCCTTTCTTAATTTTGTTATTACAAAATTTGACAAAATATACCTACATTTTCAACGTCACAATAATAATATACAGAACAAACAATACATTTAATGCATGCATGGTCCTAAATGTGTCATAATTTATATTTATTACACCGTCATTTTTAATCCTGAGATCTCTTGATATTCCGACTCAGTCACCTTTCTGTTAACAGATGTATCCCCGGTGTCTGTGTAATTAAGGCATTGTGACTTCTAAGCTGCCAAATGGGGTGACAAATTGTGCTGACAGGTGTTGTCATTTGCTGTTTTGGCAGCAGTAAAAATATCATAGTTTATAGTGTGTTCATCTTGCTGATTAGCTCTTCATGCCAGCTCTGTGAACCAGCGTCGATAACTATCTGGGTCAGGGAAGAAGTCCACAGAAAGGCAGACCCAGTGTTTCAAATATATCGTTTTAATACACCGCGAATGTGGTAACAACATGAAACACTGGAATCTGCTGATTTACATAGTTACAAAAAAATGTGCAAATCTGATCTGATATGTAAAAAAAATGTTCTGCTCTCAAACAATTGCTGTGTTCAAAAAAAATATGAAGGAAAAACAAGCTAAAATAGTTCCAACTTTGTGGCAATGGTCCTCTTTGTCCAATTTTGTATGAGATATTTCTTGGCCCAGTCTTGACGTTTCAGCTTGTGTGTCTTGTTCAGTGGTGGTCGTCTTTCAGCCTTTCTTACCTTGGCCATGTCTCTGAGTATTGCACACCTTGTGCTTTTGGGCACTCCAGTGATGTTGCAGCTCTGAAATGTGGCCAAACTGGTGGCAAGTGGCATCGTGGCAGCTGCACGCTTGACTTTTCTCTGTTTATGGGCAGGTTTTTTGCGCCTTGGTTTTTCCACACGCTTCTTGCGACCCTGTTGACTATTTTGAATGAAACGCTTGATTGTTCGATGATCACGCTTCAGAAGCTTTGCAATTTTAAGAGTGCTGCATCCCTCTGCAAGATATCTCACTATTTTTGACTTTTCTGAGCCTGTCAAGTCCTTCTTTTGACCCATTTTGCCAAAGGAAAGGAAGTTGCCTAATAATTATGCACACCTGATATAGGGTGTTGATGTCATTAGACCATACCCCTTCTCATTACAGAGATGCACATCACCTAATATGCTTAATTGGTAGTAGGCTTTCGAGCCTATACAGCTTGGAGTAAGACAACATGCATAAAGAGGATGATGTGGTCAAAATACTCATTTGCCTAATAATTCTGCACTCCCTGTAGAACTGTTAATAGTTTTTTTTTTTTTTTTATCAATTAGCATAATGTATAGTGAGTGAACAGAAGAAAAATCTAATTAATGTTTGGTGTAATCGCTCTTTCCCTTCAGAACAGCATCACTTCTTCTAGATACACTCACACACAGGTTTTTAAGGAACCTGGTAGGTAGCTTGTTCCAAACATCTTGGAGAACTAACCCCAGTTCTTCTGTGGATTCAGGCAGCTTCACTTGCTTCTCTGTCTTCGCGTAATCAAAGACAGACTTGATGATGTTGAGATCTGGGCTCTGTGGAGGCCAAACCATCACTTCCAAGACTCCTTGTTCTTGTTTATGCTGAAGATAGTTTTTATTGACTTGGCTGTATGTTTGGGATAATTCTGCAGACTATACTGAGGGCCAATCGGACACCTCCCTGCTGTTATTATATGATGGACAATTATCTGCCTGTACTTCTCAGAAGACCATTAATTATGACCAAATCCCCAACTCAACTTGCAGAAATGAAGCCCCAAACTTGCACCAGCACCAGGCTTCACTCATTCTTGTACCAATTAAACCCAGACGCAATGAGCAAAACACTGAGGCAAATATTGACTACACAAAGCAAAACGATTTTAAAAAATGTTATATGTATCCTGTGTACGAATGTATTTATGTACTGCGTTGATTTTTTCCAAAATGGAACAGTTCTAGTTTTAAATGTTATTAATGAAACTTTGATAGTATCGATGTTCTGTTATTTTACTCTCTGTTTTACTGAGAAGTAATCTCGTAAGCCCTCCTCCCATCCATTCATTAGTTGATTTTTTTGGGCAGCAGCTTTAGTAATTTGTATCTGATATTAGGGGAACCTTTTTAACTCTTGTTTTGTAAAATAATTCTTGTACCGCACTCCTGCTCCCTGGCGAACAATATAATACAGGGAGCTAGGAGTAAAACTTAACTTCTGTTTGGGATTATATTCAGTAGAATTTAATTGAGCATAGTGCATATTATAATCACTAGATCAACAGATACTAAGGGGGGATACTAGAAGTGAGACTAAAAACAAAACACACAAAGACACCTTAAAAATATCTAAAATGGACAAAACAAAACATCAGAAAAGCACTGGAAATACAGCAAGGTGTGCTAATTAAGCTTAAATATATGTTAGAATGATATTAGTTTAATATTATTCATATATTATAATACTTAAATATTAGTACACATTAAACCTCAGTTAGGGAGGAGAGGGAGTTATAAAAAAAAAAAAACGCAATCGCTGTTATACATACCAAATGGTGATTGTGCCTTTTTTAAATAAAACTTTGCAGTGTGGGAGTTTTTATACTTAACTCCCAATGTGCTGTGGGTATATGTAACCAGGTTATATGTAATCACCTGTGTTATCACCCCACTTAGTATAGTTGTTCTTTACTATCATGCTATTTTGTTTTATTGAAGGTCATTTTCATTCTAGTTTATTTATTCAGTTTATATTTTAACTCCTATAACCAGAGTTTCATTTTGAGAGATTACAATGTAGTTTTTACATGAATACTGGATATTGTATGAGAAAATGTATTATCCTTTCAACTTGAATTCACAAAAATGTAGTATTTGCATCAAAACAGGACCAGAAATGTAGGTAGAGTAAAAATAACTCGCCTTACACAATATGTAAGATGAGCAGAGGATGCTGCCCATCCAGAACCCATTCTTACTCCTACACCCTCACATACAAACACATATAGACACTATCTTGTTTCTTTACTAAAAGAAGTTCTCAACATCCAAAGGTATATCAGCTGATGAGATACAGACTCTGCCTCACCTATTAGAGGTACTTTATCAACGTCTGACAAGACTTTATCTTCCATGTTGGAAACAAGCGTCTGATTACGTGTGAAAGTCGCGAGGCATGGCCTGTGTCTTGAGAGCCCATGTATCAGTCGTTACAAGACTTTACCTACAAATTAGGAAGTGAACTCCTGTCGATTTGTTTGATTGTCCTGTGTTGTACGGTTGCTAGAATGTGAACAGTACGTGTGTAACTCCTATAACTACTAGCTTTTCATTTTACCTCACGTTTCCAGATTTCCCATTTCTGTTTTCATCTGTTTTAAAGGGACTGTATATCCTAAACATTTTTCTTTTACTGCGAATGTAGAGAATAAAAAATGATTGAAAGTCATCTATACATTGTGTTATCAGAGTTGCAAACAAATGCCAAAATTAGGAGAATAATGTGGTTTAAATGTGTCTCCTGTTTATGACATCACCTATGACCTGATATGCAAATTAATTGTTATTGAATGGGAAATGTGTCATTTGCATATTACCGTATTTGCTCGAATATAGAACAAGGTTTTTTTTCAGAGCAAATGCTCTGAAAAATACCCCTCGTCTTATATTCGAGGTTGTCTTATAATCTGACCTCAAATCGAGGTCAGATTATAAAACTGGGATCCATTTCCCCCGCAGAGCTGGGGACTTCTATGATGAAGCCGGGTCCTTCCGGCTTCATCATAAAAGTCCCGGCGGAAATGCCGGGCAGCAGCGGAGGATGTCTGTGCGTATCGTGCAGACATCCTCTGGCGCCTCCACTAGGCACTAGGGAGATTTGGGCAGCCGGGAGATATCTGCACAAAACTTTTTTCCTATAGGGTAGTCTTATATTCAGGCTTTTAGTTTTTTTCCTGAAGGAATATCCATAGCTTGGGGGGGTCGTCTTATAATCAGGGTGGTCTTATATTCGAGCAAATATGGTAAGTCACAGGAGATGTCTTAAACTGGAGACACCACAGATCAAATTTAAAACACATTTCTCCTAAATTTGCTTGCACATTGTACAGATAATTTTCAATCATTTTTTTATTCTCTGCATTTACAGTGCAGAGCCTTTAATGTTAGATATATTTCTACATTTATATTATAACAATCTGTATTGTCTAACATCATTATTGCACATAACAATGCATTGTTGAGAGATATGGATTATGAAGGGAGCTCTGAGCACTATGTTAACTGGCCATGAGACTGTAAGTCATCCTCAGCTAACACTATCTATCTCTCTAACAATCTCTCCTGCTTCTATTTAATTGACTTGCCTGTTGTTAATAGTGTAACCTATGTCACTGCAATCATTTTTTTGTGTGCTCGGTTCAATGCAATTATTTAGACGATTTACATAGATCATTGTTCTAAATACAGTCGGCTTCATAAAAGAAACTTTCTGCCATTGAGTTCAGTTTGCAGAAAAACATGAGAAAATCCTAGCAGTGCCGAACTAGACATGACAGCACAAAAGCAGCAGAGACGAGTAGAGGAGGCCACGTGGCTTGTGGCCAATGAGAGATCCAGGATATTACCTGCTGGATTCACATTCTCTGCAAGAATTGTAGAATTCTAATGGGGAGAGAAAGTAGAAACCCCTTCTTACAAAATCACCTAGTTTTAATTTATTTTCCCTTGTTGCTTTTTGTACGGACGTCCTCAAGATAACTTGTCCGATACAGACCCCCCCCCCCCCCCCCGAGAGATAACATGTTGTTTATTTACAAAAACAACTTGTTATACATTTAAAATTACATGGCCTTTCTGGGCGTCCGTAATATTGGGTTGGAATCTTTTCTTCTTAAAATACAAAATACCAGCCATTCTATTGGTTCCATAGACCCAGCATTGGTCTCAAACTCAATTTTTTTTGAGATACAATATGCCATTAAGTCATACAATGTAATTTATACAATAAGCCATGGGAGCAAGGCCCTTCTCATCGTTAGCTCCAGAAAGTGTAAACTGGTATGATACTTGTCATCTATTTATGTTGCATGCCCATTGTACTGAGCTCAATTTTGGTGTTGTAAAAATACATATAATAATGTAATACTTGTGGATTAGATGGCAGCTACAGTAGATGCTTTGAAAAAAGGAGAAGCTTCTTAATATATAGGACAAAACTAAACCTCAGTCCCTTGATCTGTTGGGAATAGTCAGCTGAAAAAAAAAAGAATCATTTCGATATTGCAAAAATGTCTAGTTGTAAAATGATACATTCACATTAACACTGTGTATACATAATCTTGCAAAAAAAAACAAACAATATTATAAATTTGTGGCCACATGTAACAAGCTCGAATAATCCATTAAAATGAAAGAATAAATTCCTAAAATACAAGTCAAAGCTTCGTGATCTGCCATTTACTGTTTAATTTGTCTACTATTAACAACCTATTTTTATATCTATACATTAAACAGATTCATGTCTTTATTGCAAGAACGGCCTTCTATAAATGTCTTTCTACATTTTAGTGCAATTTATAGGGAGATCAAATGTAAAGTTAGTTTTTAGAATCACATACATTAAATGCAATAAACATACATTATATAAATCACAATACCCACTGTGCTTTAGAGTATTTTGTAAATAAATGGATGTTTTTAAATGTTCGAAAGCCTCATGAATCTGTATTGAAGAGTTGGCGTTATGGCTGTATGTGTGGATCTTGGCTGAGATGGAGGACATTTCCCTAATGTTAATTACTAAGTGGCATGTGTGATATGTGTTTTATATCACATAATGTGTTCATTGATGTGTTAATTGCACCATTTAGGCCATAAAGGACTATTTTAATAATAAATTACATTCATAACATTTTGTATTAGTAATAATTATCCTTTTATGGCATATTAAAACTATTATCATGCCAATGAAACATTGATTCATAATTTGTACTTATTATATTATATATGACTATAATATATAACAAGTTAACATAATCGTTTTTATATTATTAATTAATTTGTTTACATTTTCTTTATCTTTATATTTTTTCACATACAAATTTAAAAAAAAGCAATAGCAATACTACAATATCACAGTGAATAGAATAATTCATTAGTTCGATAGACAAATGCTGTTCCATAAAACTATTAACAACAATATGGCATACATAAAATAAACATACCTATCGTCGGGATGAGAAAATATGTAAATGTGGGAGAGAGAGAACTTCAGAAACCATGAGTTTGTATTTATTCTATTACTGAACAGTACATGGACTGTATATGTAGTGCCAATACTTTTTCCAGACATTTCATATCGAGATGAATTTAAGTTCCCAGCTTATACCATATTCCATCTTTAAATGCCATATCAATTGATTTCTAAGATGGAACCAAAGAAGCCTTTATCCTGGTCCCATTGCCTGGCAATAAAGACTTTTGCTGCTGCCAAACAGCGTACAGCCAATTTAAAGTCAGCCAATTTTATATTTAGACGAATTAACTCTGGTTTAAAATGTAGAGAGATGTTGTCAGCTTTTTAGAGAGATCTAAAGCCATCTAATACAACTTTTTAACTCTATTGCAAATAAGTTCCTTCAAACTCCCAACATCTCCAGCACAACTTCGAGGATACATTTTACTTATTAATTTATTTTAATGTTTTTTTTTAATTTAATAGCCATTTCTTTTTATTTATGGTTCTTCATTTTACTTAAATGTTATTATAATTATAATTTTTTAAAACAATTTTATTTTTACTTTATTATTAATTTTATTTAAGTCCGGGCCATTTCAGAAGGACTCCGACTATTTTCGCAATAGCTAGAGTTCTACCATTGACTTTCGTAGGAAGACTTCGGGCTATTTCCATAATAGAACTCTATGGGGAGGACCAAGGCTACCATTTCAGCAGCCAAACTGTGGAGGAGCTGGGTTGCCAAAATGTCGGCACGGAAAATAAACCACATTGGCCTAATTTCGGCTTGTTTAGGGTTTTTCAGTCTGTAGGATGCATATATCCGCATATATACAATCCAATTAAATAATCATGGTAGGTCCTATGAGATCTCCACCCTGATTAATTAATTGGATTGTGTCTGTGAGTATATCCATCTTACTGCCGGACTGCACTTTGCATGGTCTTTATGCAGCATGTGGAACAAATATCTGTCCCTGGAAACATGCACCAGAATTCTGATGACTGTAGTTTCCTGTAAATGCTTAGCGCCAACTTCTGTAAACTTTCTAATCTAGTACGTTTGAGTCAATGATCGCAGTCTTTTTTTTTTTTTTTACAATGTTAAATGTGTTTATTGTGGAAGTTCTAATATTGGACATTATTTTTCCAGGGTATCAGCAGCCTCTTCAGTTCACTCAAAGTTGTCAGACTTCTGCGATTAGGACGTGTTGCCCGGAAACTGGATCATTACATTGAATATGGAGCAGCGGTCCTGGTCCTGCTGGTCTGCGTGTTTGGTCTGGCTGCCCATTGGTTGGCTTGCATCTGGTACAGCATTGGAGATTACGAGGTCATCAACGAGGACACCAACATGATTAGAAATGAGAGCTGGCTCGTTCAGTTGGGAATATCCATCGGCACGCCGTACCGTTACAACATGTCAGGTTCAGGTAAATGGGAAGGTGGCCCTAGCAAGGATTCTGTTTACATCTCGTCGTTGTATTTTACCATGACGAGCCTCACCAGTGTTGGATTTGGAAATATTGCACCAACGACGGATGGAGAGAAGATCTTTGCCGTGGCCATGATGATGATTGGCTGTAAGTACACACAATTTATCACTCTAGTACAATTGTCTCTTTAATACTGGTATTGGTTGTTTGCCATGATCAGCTTTAAATTTTGATGACTTGCTCATTGTTCAAATTAATTTCTATAAAATTTTGTTTAGAATCCAAGCACTAGCATATTTACTTTAACCCAGTGTCTGCATGTAGGGATGGATGGATTTACCTTACTGGTCAATCAGACTGTCATTCATGCCATTAACAAGACACACCCTTTTGGACAGATTCTATGAAGCAAATCTTATGTATTAAAATGGTCCTCTTGTGGCTGAGAATAACGTTCTGTTTAATATAGCTATGTGTTGAAATATTGCTATAATTTGTAGAGATAAAGAATCTTTTTTTTTATTGAAATGTTTCAGAGGATGATGTATTTTAGAAATGAATAATTGGTTTCTTATCTGTAAGTCTTCATTCCATGGAGAGTCAAGGAGAAGATAAGACAGAGAGAGAATAAAACTAATTACCAGTGATTTCTGTTTGATGATGTTGGGTATTGTCATTGTTTCTGTCTTGTCTGGCATTTATCTGGGTAATTCAGTATGACTTGTTCATTTATTAAAATCCCTCTGCTGCAAAGACCTTGGCTCTGCCATTGAGTTTAGTGCAATGTTGTGGACTTAAAGGCAGACTGGTTATTTGTGGTTTGTGGTTTCTGTTTGTAATCTGACACTTAAAAAATACATGCTTCAGGGCTCCGTTTGGCAAAATAAAGACTGCAGACTACCTTCACTTTACTAATCTCAGTCCAGGAGTATTTAATTTTGATAAGTGTAGTGTCTTTGGAATTTCAGTATAGGTACCCAAAATGGATACTTAGGGAATCTATGCATCACCATGTGTAGGTCCCTGGTACAGTGTATACTTAGGGAAGCTATGCATCACCATGTGTAGGTCCCTGGTACAGTGTATACTTAGGGAATTTATGCATCACCATGTGTATGTCTCTGGCACAGTGTATACTTAGGGAAGCTATGCATCACCATGTGTAAGTCTCTGGCACAGTGTATACTTAGGGAATCTATGCATCACCATGTGTAAGTTTCTGGCACAGTGTATACTTAGGGAATCTATGCATCACCATGTGTATGTCTCTGGCACAATGTATACTTAGGGAAGCTATGTGGCTCCATGTGTATGTCTCTGGAACAATGTATACTTAGGGAAGCTATGCATCACCATGTGTAAGTCTCTGGCACAATGTATACTTAGGGAATCTATGCATCACCATGTGTAAGTCTCTGGCACAATGTATACTTAGGGAATCTATGCATCACCATGTGTATGTCTCTGGCACAGTGTATACTTAGGGAAGCTATGCATCACCATGTGTAAGTCTCTGGCACAGTGTATACTTAGGGAATCTATGCATCACCATGTGTAAGTCTCTGGCACAGTGTATACTTAGGGAATCTATGCATCACCATGTGTAAGTATCTGGCACAATGTATACTTAGGGAAGCTATGCATCACATGTGTATGTCTCTGGCACAGTGTATACTTAGGGAAGCGATGCGACACCATGTGTATGTTTCTGGAAGGAGTGTCAAAAATAGGATCCGACACCCCTACCTGCTGGAAAGCAATAGACATGTGCATTGGGACCCCTAAAGGTGAGAAGGGGTCAAGGTCAGTCGTACCAAAGCAAAAACCCTATATCCAAGCATTCATGAATAAAACAGCAATGTGCTCAGTCTATGGTTGCTTCAATGTCAGCTTGGTTGATGACCTGTGTTATTATCATATTGTTATAATACCACCACATTCATCTCTGTCTGAAGACTATGCTACATGTAGATCACACTAACTTTGCTAGGTAGGGAATGCCACATTATCTGTGCAGAAGACCTGACTATATCACCAATCTGTTTGGTGTATCTGTGCAATAACTGCCCTAGCCAATCTAAACCTACACTAGGAAATAGCTAGAGTATAGAGTTTCATGTAGCGCTAGGATATTGCAGAACTCATACACACGGATATAAATCCAGCTCCAAGTCATAGCTCTGTGAGATCTTCTTTGACTCGTTCTGGAAAAATGTATTTAGACCTCCAGAGTAGCCCACTGTAGGGAACATGCCAGATTTAACCATTTTTCTTCTGATCCATCCAGTTTGAGGTCTAATCTTTTTTTCCAGCTGTGAGTTTAGCGACATAATCAAAGGTTCACGTGTGATCTTGAATGGCTTTGAAGTGAGATGCTTTACCCATCAATGATGGAAGATGGGGGAAGGGGGGGAAGGGGGGGGGACACTTAATAATATCAGGTTTCTATTTCTGTATCCACCTGAGCCAGAGTCTAAAGCAGAATCAAATCCATTATTTATTTTCAGCAGGGGAGTGATTGCATAACAAATACAGGAGAGTTCTATTTGTATCCCAGATAAAGTGTAAGTGTTCCTACGTCAGATCATAAAACATGTTAGCGGTTTTACCCATCATGCATTAAGGCAGCAAGAGCGAATTAAACAGAATAAACAATCTGCAAACGCAATAAAAAGTCATTGTTTATTAATCAGCAGTAAAAAAAAAGTATCATAAAATATAACAATATAATAAAAATGGAGTATATAAATGGGCAGGAGTATGTATTGTTTGTTATTTGTATATTTGGGAATGTTTCTACTGTTTGTATGTAATAGAAATGTTGACTGAAAATGACTTTAACTATTTGTGTGCTGGACTGCTCACCCTAGAGAGAAAAACTCTCACTCCCTGTATTTTGTACGCATAGTATTGGATTTAGTTTACATTTTTGGTGCTTTTTATTAGCATTTTGTGGTATGGGATATTTTTAGACCTCTGACTTGAATGCTAAGAAAATTGCCATTTTTACGATCCATTGCATAGGAGAATCCACAAGAGAGCTGTATTTAGTACCCTAATAAAATGCAAAGTATGTAGGTCGCACTGTGATACAATTTAATTATTAGAATGTATTTCCATGTGTTTTTGATTTGTGGTATGAACACATGATCAGGGTAACATTGTTATTGGTGTTTGAGTGTCAGTGGGTTATTTATTACTTTTTATTTCCTTTTTAATATTTGTATTATTTTGGCAACAGTTGGGATAGCTTTAAAGTGCTTAGTTTCCTGTTTCCCCCTGTATATATACATGTTTATTTCAAAGCCATTTCTGCAACATGTAATTATTTTAATTAGTTCACATCCTGCCTTGATGTCATCGTGTGACAGTTTGCCGGAATTCCTGTCCTATTAAAGAGAAATTGTAAAGCATATTGTGTAGACATATTGTACTGTTCAAAAGTTTTAAGCAGGTATGAAAAAATCTTGCAAAGCAAAAATGCTTCCAAAAATAGAAATGTTAATAATTTTTTTTTTTTTTTTTATCAATTATCAAAATGTAAAGTGAGTGAAAAAATCTAAATCAGAACAAATATTTGGTGTAACCACCCTTTGCCTTCAAAACAACATCTTGGTGGGGGATTACACAATTCTACAAAACAGGTGCTAATAATTATCAATGTAATATGTAGGATGAAACACAATGATTAACTAAAACTGAAACAGCTAGGTAGGAGGAATACAAATGGGTGAGGAACAGCCAAACTCTGCTTATAAGGCAAGGTTGCTGAAGACCTTTTTAAATTGCTCCGCCCCTGTTCATGCCACACCTCTTCCTGTTTAGGATCAACCATGTTTGTCCCCAAACACCTTACCGGTGCCCTGTTTGTCCCCCAAAATCTTGCTATAACCATATTTCCCCCCCAAAACCTTGCCAGTGCCATCTTTGTTCTTCCCCGACACTTTTCCAGTGCCACCTTTGTGCCCAAAACATGTTCCCAAAGCTATCTCTGTAGCCAAAATGCTTGCCAGTTTACCTTGCTGAAGATACCCATTGCCTCATTGACATGGAGCCCCCGGCAAAAATAAACGTAGGGATTTGCTGCCCTCTCAGTAAGCATTTACTATTATCTAGCTGCTCAGTTGTTCGGTTGTTATATATGATGTAACACATGCTTGGCTAGGTTACAGGATTTGCGTACACAGATGATGGCTTCCTCCCTGAGTAAATATGATAGGTGCCACATGCACTCTTTAAGCAGGAAGGTAGTTTATTGAAACAGTAGCATCTATTTTCAGCATAGAAACCTGGATTTGAATTGGGAAAGAAGTCCCATTCATTTAGTCTGCCCATATCTCTTCCCACATTAGTTCTTAAACTCAGCAGGCGAGTGATGGTGAATTGTAGATGTAGGGAATCCTGTCTACACCTTCTTGGAGCTGGTGGCCTGCCACTGGTATTGCTCCAGTGCAAGGTACCACTTTAACCTGGCCACTAAAGTCTCCAGGTCTTATCATCTTCAGGGACTACAGTTCTGTAGGATTGTACAGGAGTTAAGAAACCTATGTTTTCTATGACAAGGATGCTTATCTAACCTGTGTAGGACACTGAGGCATACAGTTGGAGAGTTACTCCAAAAGATAATAGGGAAACTTGGTGAGGTGGGACAGTAGTACAAAAACAATGTGCAGTGTCTTAGAAAACTGTTTAACTGGATGGGCTAAATGACCTGTGTCTCCCTGATAAATCTGGTAGCAGTGGTGCAAGAACAATTCATCTCAACATGATGGTGCAAACACCCAACATTTGGTGAACGTTAGTGTAAGGTAGTGCACTATTTGGAGGGTGGCATTATTAGGCACTGTCATCATGTACACCTTTTAATACATAACCTTCAATGTATGGGGTTTCTTATGAGTTATGGGCTTTGAGACTTGTAGCTTATTTGTTTTCAAAATCTAAGTAAAGAATACACTAACTGCTAGCATCGCAAGACGACTGCAGCTTGCTTCCCTTCATCCCAGGTCTATTTCTTTCCCTGGCAAGGGATTTTTTTTAATAAGGACAATTTACTAATACAGTAATGGTTTAACACAAAGAAAAGGCAGATCGGATATATAGAAGACTCTGACAGCATTCCTTCGTCAGAACCCAATGTATCCCATTTCATTTCTTGTGCAAGGGTTGAGATTAAGTGGAACATGACAAGATTGTCCCCACCGCTCAAAGAAAAATGTCTCCCATGCACGGGTAGAGTTCTTGGAAATGTGAAGGAAATCATACTGACCATTATTTTAGGATTTGAAGTTTAGCAGCTGACAGATATTTATTGTGCAGACTTAGTTCTTGGAAATGTCATGGGATATTAATGTAGGCTACAGATTTGATCCCTTTGACCTTGCGGATTTGTACACTGAGAAGACATAGAAATGGGAGTAAAGGATAATACTGCTTTCCGTAGTGGAATGGTCTTCTAACCCCAGATGCAGCCTATGTGCATCAGAAGTCCAAGAAAATAGTAGTGTTAAAATAAATAAATGTATTATTATTATTAGATACAATAGTCCCTTGTGGTTGAATTATTTTTTATTCTTAACCTTAATCAGCAACCCATGTCACCTCTTTTTAAAAAAACGTAAATACTGATTATCTGGATGACTACAAATAAGATTCAAAGAAGAGAGGGCTCCTTGGACTTTTTTTTTTTTTTACAACGCAGTGATTCTCAACATGTCTAACCTCAGGACCCGCATTTGTCCTTGGCCATTAAGTCATGGCCCAAAAATAATTTAATTTCCGAAACATAATTTATTCCACCAACCAATTTGCAGTTTTCCACAATGTGTATACGTACTGTTCAAAACATTGAAAAAAACCCACAAAAAGCTTCCCAAAATGAAGAGTGCATTAATCACTGTGCAAGTGTAAAAGAAAGTGCTATCGGGCTAAAATGTTATTGAAATATATGACAGTAATTTGAACTAATTTGAAAGCTGGGGATGCTTTTTGCTCCTAATAAGTGTCTCAAAGTCTGGAGTGATAGTAGACAAATTAACTCTAAGGTTCTATGTCCATTCTGTTCCTACAGTTTGTCTTCAGCTAAACCAGAGCTGAGAAACCATTCTCACAAAGATACATTACTATCACTGTCATGTATCTGCCACATCAAGCCCAAACTTCACTTGACCTGTCTCAGGTGAATTTTGAAATTGTTTCCCCCAAATAAACAGTGAAGCCTTGGCTGTTTCTTAAAAAGCAGGGGTTACTGGAAGAGATATCAGCAGCACCAGTGACATCCCGAGGGGGGTGCGGACCGAACTGCACGGCAACGTCCGGCGGGGGACATGGAGCAGCAGCCAGGCTGTAAGTACTGGGGACGGGGGAGGAGGGAGGAATGGGCAAGTTGGCTGAGGCATCTGGCACAATATTACTGGTATCTGACTGGCACAATATTACTGGGCTCTGACTGGCACAATATTACTGGGCTCTGACTGGCACAATATTACTGGTATCTGACTGGCACAATATTACTGGGCTCTGAGTGGCACAATATTCCTGGTATCTGACTGGCATAATATTCCTGGGCTCTGAATGGCACAATATTCCTGGTATCTGACTGGCACAATATTACTGGGCTCTGACTGGCACAATATTACTGGTATCTGACTGGCACAATATTACTGGGCTCTGAGTGGCACAATATTCCTGGTATCTGCATGGCATAATATTACTGGGCTCTGACTGGCACAATATTCCTGGTATCTGACTGGCACAATATTACTGGGCTCTGAGTGGCACATTATTACTGGTGCCTGACTGGCACAATATTACTGGGCTCTGAATGGCACAATATTCCTGGTATCTGAATGGTACAATATTACTGGGCTCTGACTGGCACAATATTCCTGGTATCTGACTGGCACAATATTACTGGTATCTCACTGGCACAATATTACTGGGCTCTGAGTGGCACAATATTACTGGGTATCTGACTGGCATAATATTACTGGGCTCTGAGTGGCACAATATTCCTGGGATCTGACTGGCACAATATTACTGGGCTCTGAGTGGCACAATATTACTGGTATCTGAATGTCACAATATTACTGGGCTCTGCATGGCATAATATTACTGGGCTCTGAGTGGCACAATATTACTGGGTATCTGACTGGCATAATATAACTGGGCTCTGAGTGGCACAATAATCCTGGTATCTGACTGGCACAATATTACAGTCATCTGACTGGTACAATATTACTGGTATCTGAATGGCATAATGTTACTGGGCTCTGAATGGCACAATATTACTGGTAATTGAATGGCACAATATTACTGGTATCTGAATGGCACAATAATACTGGCATCTTAATGGTACAATGGTATTGGCATCTGAATGGCACAATAATACTGGCATCTTAATAGCACAATGGTATTGGCATCTGAATGGCACAATAATACTGGCATATTAATGGGCAAATTGGCTGTGGCTTATTAATGACAAAATGATACTGGCATATAATTGGGCAAATTGGCTGTTATATATAGAGAGAGAGATATCTGTATGTATAGACTGTATTGTTTTAGAATTGTACAATTGTCACCTCGTGGGGCTCCTGTGTGTTGAATAATTAAGGGTGGTCCCATGTCTGGCATAATTATGGGGCGCTTGTGTGTGGCATAATTAATTGGGCAGAGGTGAGGCATACATAGTGGGGCTCTGGTGTGGCATAATTCATGGGGAAGTGGTGTGGCATAATTTATGGGGCTCCTGTGTGTGGCATAGTTAATATGCCATCTAACTGGCATTACTAAGGAATCTGTTTGGCATTGTATTGGAGGAAATCCAGGGGGGTGACACCATGAGTTTCCACACCGGGTGACACCAACCCTAGTGACGCCTCTGAGCAGCACTATTGAAACAAATCTATTCACTCCTTGGGGGGCTTCTCAGGTTTGTGCTTCGCTATGTCATTGCTCCTCCCCTCAATTAAAAGTTAGACTTTTTGACGAAGCTAAAGCACATGTCCAACCAGTTAGAAACATAGAATGTGTCGGCAGATAAGAACCATTCGGCCCATCTAGTCTGCATCATTTTCTAAATACTTGTTGAGGGCCATTGCCCTAATGTATCCCTCTCTCACCAGGTATTAGGCTCCTTAAACTAAAATGTTTGTGAAATGATTAGCTAGAGCAGATATCCATTTTACAGAGGACAGGAATATCTATAAAGCAGAGGTATAACTATCATTCTTGTAGCGGGAGTTCATGCAGCCTGGGAAGGATTCTAACACCATCGTGGGGGAGTAAAGACCTTTGACCCCTCAGGCACAGGTCTTGATGGTGATACTCCATCGTGCTCAGCCTAATGGCAGCATTCTAAGGGTCATGATATCAGTTCATGTGCATGCAATTACTAGACATGGCAGGAAGGCTATAATTAAGTTATACCGTGACGGCCTATGTCCATGGCGGCTCAGGTCACTGCTTTTATCCCAGGACAACCTTGCATAAGAGCCATTTTTACCTTCTGCCTTCTAACCCATGTGGCTCGACATGTAGGTCAGCATAATCGTGGAGTTAAACCGCATACACCCCAACCTCTTACCACAACAATGAAAGAAGTCAAGGGGCGGAGCTTGGGAAGGGGAGTGTCAGCGCTTATGCAAAGACTTCAGGATTGCGTTTGTTCCCAAAATAGGACTGTCCCTCTTAAAGCAGTCCAAAACTAGCATACCTGCAGTGTGGACCTCATTTCCCACAATGCTCAGCCAGCTAATCACTGACCTGAACATCAATGTAGTCCACACAACTAAAATCTGTAAGCCAATAATGGCTAACCATGGCACTCCATTATAAACCCACAGTGGAAATTAACATCAGTCGGAAAAATGAGGAGTTACTTAGTTTTGCTCAGGATGTAAGCCTGATAAGAATAATTATTTCATGTTTTAAAAAAAATGGTGTGCACCTTTAAATATTATTGCAAATGTAAATAAAAAAACACTCCATTTTATCACCCTATCATTAAGTAGAAGCCTTGTACTGTCACACAGTATTCAATTTGTAACACTAGCAAAGCATTTCATATCGAAGTGTTCTTCTAAACACTGTCTAGTCTCCTTTTCCTTAAAATGATTAACTCTCACCTTTTTTTATTTTGTGCCTTGGATTGATTACATTATCTGTCCGCACATTGTCTATTCTATGTGTGCACACAGCCACTGCAAAATAGTATTTGTAGTTACTATCATTCTGCAAAATATTTCTCGCTACACTGAGAATCAGCCAGGAGTTCGACTCAATTGGACCAGATTTATTTTAGTCCTTCCCATTTCCCCGTTTTAAATCATTTTTACGGGCGCTATAAAAAAATATACTACACACAGAACACAAAATACAGTCTGCAGCAATGCGGCTCTGTACGGAATACAGAAATACAGTCTCCAATTCTGCCCTTGTGCCTAAGGCATGGAAACTGGTTACTCTCTCTCTACGGAAAGAATATGTTTCATTCATAAACAATTACGAGACATCAGTACAGTGTATGATCTGGCAGAGGTAAGGCTGTATTGCCCTGGGGAATGGTTCTACTGAGACCTTGCTACACAGAACAGATGACGTCTAATAATTACTTAGAGCGCCTTAAATACAATTGTACTTACAGATTCAAGATAGAGATGCCAATCAATGCTAACAAAGAACAGATGCTAATCTTACAGTAACTTGCATTTAAAGAGAACGTTAATTGGCTGTAGAGGTTCTGCCACAAAGCCCCAAGTGCTTATTCTAAACAAAGAAATGAATCCATGGATCCAGCTAGCTCGTTTTCTTATACAGATTGCTTTAACATATCATTAATGTTTATTTTTATAGCACTGACAATTTATAAAGCGCTTGATGCAGCATTTAAAGGGACTGTCTCACCTAAACATGGTTTTTACTGTGCATGTAGAACATGAAAAATGATTGAAAATTCTCTATACATTGTATTAGCAAAATTGCATGCAAATGCCTAAATTAGGAGAAAAATATGTTTTAAATGTGTCAGTGGAGTCGCCTGCTTATGACATCACCTGTGGCACGGTATGCAAATAACTGCTTTTCAATGTGTAATTTGCATATCAAGCCACAGGTGATGTCATAAGCAGATGACTCCACAGACACATTTAAAACATATTTTTCTCCTAATTTAGGCATTTGCTTGCAGTTTTGCTGACACAATGTATTCACTCATTTTTTTGATGCTCTACATTCGCAGTAAAAACAATGTTTGGCTGATACAGTCCCTTTAAGAAGGGTGTTACAAAGTCAATTAGAAGAACCAAAATAAACTGATACAGGCAGAATAGACAAGCGATCTAATTAAAAACATTGTTGCAAGGGATTTTTAAAACATTTTATTGCAATATAATGTTCCACCATCCTTTTCCGCTATTATCTGCATGGCACAAAAAATCTGTGTGACATACAAAAATTGATTTTGAGAATACAAAATTCCCAGTTTTGCCCCCATTTTTTATGTATACAACCCATTTTTAAAAAAAGGAAACTGACTGTACTTCTCAAGCAAGAGTAATTGCTATCACTTTGCAATAAGACCCTCTTGGTTCGCTGGATTGGCTACTTTAATGTTCTCCTTGTAAAGGATATAGATCCTCTTGTGGTCCTGTTTTCTGGCTTATCTGGGTAATTTGAGTGGGTTTTGTCATTTCTCCCCCCAGTTACGGATGTGTAGTAGTTGTGGTTGGATACCTACTATTGATGGATAGAGCTGGGTACAGTTTTAATGTTAAATATGTTTAAATCAGCTCATCAGGTCTAACCATTAAAAATTAATTTTTTTCTGTTCCCAACTCTTGGACTATGAATCCCATTATTATCAGCCTAACGGTTAAGATTATATTCCTTTATCTTTAAATATTGGCAAACACTTTGGAATTGGAAATGATTGCTATCACGACTGTTTCATTACACAATATCTATCATTTATCATAATAGTTTTCAGCTTGTCTGAATTCCAAATCAATACCTCTGTAGCTCCTGAGAGGGGTTGTGGCAGTAATGTATATTATATTCATAGTGAAGCTGATCACATGTCAGAATGAAAGTTTTATGTCTATTGAAAATGAGCCCCAAATTGCAAATTTCCAATTTTGATATGTAGAAAGGTGACCCAAGATAATCTCCAAAATATGATACATGTATTGTGTGCAGAGTAATACATAATCCTAATGACTCTTTAGTAAGTTTAGCAGTTGGAGAATGAATAATGTACAATTCTGTATTTGAATCCAGTTCAGTTCTGCAGGCAGCTCTTGCATCAAACACATCGTATATACTCGAGTATAAGCCGACCCGAATATAAGCCGAGGCATCTAATTTTACCACAAAGAACTGGGAAAAAATATTGACTCGAGTATAAGCCTAGGGTGGGAAATGAGGCAGCTACTGGTAAATAATGCCCCCAATATGCCATTTAATATGCCAGGATATTGCCCCAATATGCCAGGATATTGCCCCCAATATGCCATTTAATATGCCAGGATATTGCCCCAATATGCCATTTAATATGCCAGGATATTGCCCCCAATATGCCATTTAATATGCCAGGATATTGCCCCCAATATGCCATTTAATATGCCAGGATATTGCCCCAATATGCCATTTAATATTCCAGGATATTGCCCCCAATATGCCATTTAATATTCCAGGATATTGCCCCCAATATGCCATTTAATATTCCAGGATATTGCCCCCAATATGCCATTTAATATTCCAGGATATTGCCCCCAATATGCCATTTAATATTCCAGGATATTGCCCCCAATATGCCATTTAATATTCCAGGATATTGCCCCCAATATGCCATTTAATATTCCAGGATATTGCCCCCAATATGCCATTTAATATTCCAGGATATTGCCCCCAATATGCCATTTAATATTCCAGGATTTTGCCCCCAATATGCCATTTTCATATTCCAGGATATTGCCCCCAATATGCCATTTAATATTCCAGGATATTGCCCCCAATATGCCATTTTAATATGCCAGGATATTGCCCCAATATGCCATTTAATATTCCAGGATATTGCCCCCAATATGCCATTTAATATGCCAGGATTTTGCCCCCAATATGCCATTTAATATGCAGGATATTGCCCCCAATATGCCATTTAATATTCCAGGATATTGCCCCCAATATGCCATTTAATATGCCAGGATATTGCCCCCAATATACCATTTAATATTCCAGGATATTGCCCCTTAGTATGCTCATTATGCCTCCCTCCTCCCCCCCTTCCCCAGACCCCAGTACTTACCTCTTTCCTGCTCCATCTCCCGGTGCTCTGAAGGTCCGTGGCTGTGAGGGAAGCATTGTGAACTCCCCTCCAGCTGCGCGGATCAATAAAGTTTGTTTAAAAAAAACACACTTTGTTGACAGCCACGGACCTTCAGAGCACCGGGAGACGGAGCAGGAACGAGGTAAGTTTTAGATTTTTTTTTTTCCAGACACCGACTCGAGTATAAGCCGAGGGGGACATTTTTCATCACAAAAAATTTGCTGAAAAACTCGGCTTATACTCGAGTATATACGGTATTCCAATTAGCTTGTATATGTTTCAATGTCCTGTACTTATTTAGAAACTTAAACTTCAGCCTTGGGTAGTTTTAAATGCTACAGGTTATCTGCATGTGATAGCTCGGTGACACACTACATTAAAGGGTCAACTCAATAAAGAGAGAACTGCAGGGAATTGAGATGGGAATTTCAAACTTCAGGCCAAAGTAGCCGAGTTGGAAACATTCTCCCCATTCAGCTTCATTGGAGAATTGTACCAAATCGGCCACCAGTTATGCCACACACAAGCGCCCCATAATTATGCCAGACATGGGACCGCCATTAATTATGCAACACACAGGAGCCCCACGAGGTGACAATTGTACAATTCTAAAATAATACATATCTATACATACAGACATATCTCTCTCTATAACAGCCAATTTGCCCAATTATATGCCAGTATCATTTTGTCATTAAAAAGCCACAGCCAATTTACCCATTAATATGCCAGTATCATTGTGCCATTCAGATGCCAATACCATTGTGCCATTAAGATGCCAGTATTATTGTGCCATTCAGATGCCAATACCATTGTGCCATTAAGATGCCAGTATTATTGTGCCATTCATATGCCAGTAATATTGTGCCATTCAGATACCAGTAAACCATATTTCCTCTTAGTTTTGGTATTTGTTTATTTGTTTGATTTAGTCCCTATATTCAAGGTACAGACCATGTTTAGGTGAAGAGTGCTTTTAAATTGGCGGTTCTGTATCAGTAAGTACATATTGGTATTTATTTAGTGGGTATTCCCGTCACCCCTGGTCTTGTCGGATATTAATAATCATGAAAAAATGAATACAAGTTATTAATTATGAATCATTAAAACTATGAAACATTGATGATTCATATAAATATATGGGTCTGACCAAACATACCCATATAAAGAATTCGTTATGTATATAGAGAGTTTGGATGACGTTTTTACAAAAGTAAATACAATGCAACAATTATTAATAAAATAATAATGAATTTATTGAATATGAAATAAAGATCAAACAATAAGCAAAGTAGTGTAGTAACAAAATACAATATCAATAGATGTTAATCATAATTCACATGTATGACTTATAACAGATGTGAATAGAATAAAACATGAATTATGCAGCTGTCTCAACATACATGTAGTATAATTCACTATGCAGTTACATTTCTGACCACTAGATGACCATGCATTTTATTTAGATACAACAACACCTACATTGATAATAATTAGTAGTTAAAATTGTTACTGATAGTACACCATAATTACCCACAAATGACCAGCATATACTCTGCTTAGGTAAGGTAATACTACTAAATCATATTACTACTCAAGGTGGCTATTTCTTAATCTGCCCTATAAATGACAATGTATGTATTCTAGCTTAGACTTTAAGAATAAGAATCTTAGATAATCTCTGGAGATTAGATATTACATGTTTGGGTACATTTCTAGACTAGAAGAATTTATGGTTCTTGGTAATATCTATAGGATATTCCTCTGGCTTCCTTCTGCAGAAAGGATGACAGATAAACACCAGGCTAAAACATATAGATCCCAGAAATTGTGGGATTTAAGTTTAATTTACCCAAATATAAATGCTAATGACATCCATAAAAATTGAGATTATGCTAGAAACAAATTACCACATTTATACATTACCGGCAGAGGTTGGTTTGCAGTTGAGACTCCTTCCGTTGAAGAATTGAGTGATGGGAGTTACTCCTGGGACTTAGCTCAATACTATGTGCATGGAGATGTCTATTGTTATAGTGAACATGTGCTATTAAAAGCCTCATATTCCTGAGTTCTCCCCAGAAGGAGAGAGACTCAGCCCTTTTCTAAAACATTCCCATCTCTCACCCCACTATTTGCAGCTCTCCCAAAATCAGTCCCCCTAGGTCTCTCTCAGGTCCCCTTTCTACATCTCCAGTATCCACTTATCGAGATGATGTCATGATTTATAGCTATACCTGGATTGTGAGTATAATGTAAGACAATATATATGTTGAACTGTATAAAAGTGTTAATACAATTTCAAATTAGAGTAAACATTCTTATCAATATCATTCCACACTAGATTAAAACTTATAATAAAATGTATACCCCAATAATAAAACAATAAAAGCAAAATTCTAATTAATATGTAGGATTAATTATACTTTACATATTTATGAGTGAATGTGTGATATAATTATATATTTTAATGAGCGATTTGAATCAACTAGGTGTGTTTATAAGAAACCCTTATTAAATTCTTCAAATATAAAATCCAGGTAATCTCAGTGTGTCTGTGTCTGTCAGTATCTGACAGTTTGGGTGGGCTAGCAAGCTGAAGAGAAACCCCCCTTCTCCTCTTGTATGTATATAGACACAGCTGTGTCTGCATCAATACAATGAGATGTGGCTTAGAGTCATGAACCTTCCACTAACAAATGCCACCTTATCTGTTCCAGTGATACTATGAACTTATCAGTAAAATATTTGGTATCAGATAACAGAGATAAGAATGTGGAAGAGTTTATTTCATCCTCAGGAACACATAATACGATTTGAACACACAGAAGGATGTCCAAAAACAGACACAAAATGGAGGTTGCTGGCATCCATCTTGTTATCCTTTGCTCCTGCTTTATTCATATGTATCTGATTACCCGATTGGTCTGTAAGCTAGAAGACACTGGAAGATATTCAGCTCACCTCAACAGATGTGCAACTCTGTTTTAGTGAACATTTCATTTTACTGACTTAGCTATACATTGTCCAGGGACAGACCTTGGGAATTTCTGCTAGACTAGGGCATCTTTTTTTGGAGAAATGCGTTTCCCAAGGAAAATCGTCTCTCATTTGTCCGAAAACGAATGTAAAGTTGAATGAATGAATGATGACGAAAATGGCATTTGTCCTTTCTGAGGTCGACTCAGGAAACTCAAATTTTCTATAAGATCCTAATCAGAAACAAAACATTTTTTGTATCAAAGTCTAGTTCCTGCTTGTAGAAGAACAGATTTGGCCCTGCTAAATGCATTGTTAAATCTTCTAAAGCCTAGTTGATTTTCAGTTCACTTTCAGTTTAGTTCCCAATAAATATATATATATATTAGACATGTGCATTCGTTTTCGGACGAATGCATTTTCGTCCGAAAATAGCATTTTCGTTCATTCGTTTGAAAAACGAATAACGAAAATGCTAAGCTAAGGAAAGCCGAATGAACGAATGGTTAATAAACAAAAATCATTCGTTCATTCGTCCATTCGTAGTACTATTGGCATTCTATAAGCCGAAATAGAGTCGGTTTATAGAATACAATAGCATAGTACACTACATTCCATAAACCAACATAATGAACGACTTTCGGTTTATGGAATGCATATAAGTCTATTGGCATTCTATAAACCGACTCTATTTCGGTTTATAGTAATGCCAATACTATAGCACCAATAGACGAATGATTTTCGTTTATATTAAACCATTCGTTCATTCGTTCAACTTCTTAGCTTTCAATAAACCGAAACAGAGTCCCCATTCATAAATTTTTATGAATGGGAACTCTAGTTCGGTTTATAGAAAGCCCATAGTATTACATGTATTCCATAAGCCGAAAGTCTATAAACCGAACGTTCGGTTTATAGACTTTTGGCTTATGGAATACATGTAATACTATGGGCTTTCTATAAACCGAACTAAGAATTTCTTATGAATGGGGCTCTTGTTCGGTTTATAGAAAGACAATACTACTACAAGTTTTCTATAAGCCGAAAGTCTATAAACCGAAGGTCTTTCGGTTTATAGACTTTCGGCTTATAGAAAACGTGTAGTACTATTGCCTTTCTATGAACCGAACGAGAGCCCCATTCATAAGAATTTCTTATGAATGGGGCTCTCGTTCGGTTTATAGAAAGCCAATAGTATTACACGAATTCTATAAAACGAACGAATAAAACGAAACGAAACGAAAATAATGAACGAATTTTGTCTGAAACGAATGCAGTAATGAACGAAATTTGTTTTAGACGAAATAAATAACATTTTCGTCCGAATGGACGAAAACGAAACGAAAATTTTAGTTTTGCACATGTCTAATATATATATATATATATATTTATTTTTTTTTACAACCAGTCCTGGAGGTTCTCACATATTCTCATGACCATATTATGGACAGAATTGTTTCAATTCTATACCATCCACTATAAAAAAAATTGCAACTTTTTAACATGGTTTAGATACCATGGAGAAATACAAGCAGTAAAGTGTCCCATTTGAAACTATTAAAGCTTTTTTTTTTTAAGCACTGACAATTGAAGTGAATTGGAAACGATTCAATCATCTGTAGTTCTCAAGGGCAGTAAAAGTCAGAGCAATAAAAAAAAAAAAAAAAAAAAACACCCAGCAGGATCGTAATAGAAGTCAAGACACTGAGCAGATGAGCAAACACATTGTATTCTAAGTGCAGGGCAGACAGCAGCGAAGGACAGGAGGCAACAGAGCCTGAAGCAAAGACTGAGCATGGTGTAAGGCTCATATGATGTAGAAACTAGTGACTAGTCTAAATAGACTCAGAGACAGTGCACCCTGAGGGAACAAGTGCTCCCATTCATACATATAAGTTCTTCCCAGAATAATTTAAGGTGTTGATTAACTAAACAGTGAACTGTGGTGGCTCGACAACCTAAGTATTGCCACATTTAGACCTTTTTTTGCAACTTAGTTGTCAACTCAAAACTAGTTGATTGCTACCTGTTACTATTGGTAAAGGTATTCCATCATCTAAACCAGTGACGGCAAACCTATGGCACGGGGTACCACTTCCGGCACTCAGGAGGGAGGTGGCACTTGGCATCTAACTGCATCGGGACTATCACCATATATGGAGGGATGTGGAGCATATGGAGACAATGAGCTGGAGCAACTAACGTAAAGAAAATAAAAACAGAGAGAAGGGAAATCTAAAAAGTCGAGAGTCTGGAATAAAATGGAAGATGGGTCATTATATAAAGAGAAATGGAATTTTGAGGTTGTTAATTTGGTATATTGCGTAATAATGGGCACTTGCACTCAATAGCTTTTGCCATCACTGACCCAAATATTAGATAGACTGTAAGTGTAGGGAATACAAACATATCGGAAATGATCTATACATTGTGTTAGAAGTATTTCAAGCACATGAATAAATAAGGAGCTCGAAATGTTTTAAACCTTTCTGTAGTGTCGCCTGTTAGTAACATTACCTAGTGGCTTGATATGCAAATCACACATTACTCATTGGAAAAAGGTCATTTGCATATCACAACAGGTGATGTCATAAACAGAAACATTTAAAGGACATGTTTCTCTTTATTGTTTTGCTTGTAATTCTTCAAACGCAAAAGTCCATTTTTTCCACTTCATTCAGAGTACAAACAATAATTACGTAATAATAATGAAGACATGGGCAGCACTTAATTAAATGTGCAAAAGACATTTATCACACACATGTGAATAATAAAAGAAAATATATATTATAAATAAAACCAAAAAAAAAATAGAAATATCAACAGACACTTATGTACTGAGGACAGTACTAATGTACATTGTGCCGAAGGAATAATGTTAGAAGTATAACATAACTATATAAAAATATTATATATAAAATTATGTGTATACAGAAAATAAAACATTAGTTAGAATATTTGTAGGTCTCAGTCAAAACAAGAAGAGTGTAGTATATTTTAGTTCCTAAATATACTGTGACAGACTCCCTTTTATTTCCAAACGGTTTCACTTTTTTGTTTAAAATTTTTTGGAGTAAATGTATAAAATGTATGAATAAAAAAACACTTCATACTGAAGAAGCACCGAGCGTTAATTATAGCATGTGAGGTCACCTGTCAGACTTAAATTGTATTGGTACAATTTACTATATAATAACATACTCTATAGTATAGAAACTATAATCAAACTGCTCATTGTAAAACATTTTCCTAAAAACAAGAGAATTGAGGAACTGTAAACGTCTGTCTAATGTTTTTTTTCTCCGCTGAGTAAAACAAACACTGAACATAAATCCTGAAGCATTGGATGCTTTTGTAATGAACAGTCACTACTGGCAAACACTTCCAACTGATGGAAAGATCTGGGTGCATTTTCCTTGCCAAAGAAATACTTGTTTTCATTTATATATAAAAATAAATCCGAAAAATACTTTTGCAATTAAAGGACAACTGTCGGGCAAAAATGAAGTCATTAATTGATAGATTGCATCAAGTGTAGGCCGTTTAAATATATAAATCCTTTATATATATAAAGGATGTAATAAAATAATACAAATAAAGTACCTTGCTGTGCGCTCTTTGCTTGTACAGCTCTATCCGGGGCAGATACCTTGGATCAGATGAAGGAAGATCAGACCAATATTTTAAACAGGTCTTCCCCCCTCAAAGAGTTATGCAGAGCAAAGAGGGCTTGATGAAGTATTTTATTTAATTTAATTAAAGCATTTTTATTTAAAATGCCTACAGTTGGTGCAATCTTTCAAGGAAATATAACTCATCAAGCTCAACCATTTTCCTATTCCTTGTTTACCATTGTTGATCCAAAAGAAAGCAAAATTCTTCCCCCTTATTTCATAAACTCTGCTTTCAAGCAGCAAAAAAATATATCAGATTTCTCTTTGATTCAACAAGCACTAAAAAAATATTACTTCCTATACTAACATGCATAGCCCCATATGTTCTGCTTCATTAAAAAAGTATCCAGGCCCCTTTTAAAGGCCTCTAATATATTTGATAGCACCTCCTCGGACAGTGAATTCCATACCTTTACTGTTCTTACCGTAAAGCATCCTTTCCGCTGAATCTCGATTCTTCAAGTCTTAGCAGATGACCTTTTGTCCTTTGTACTGGTCTGTTAATGAACAGGTATTTAGAGAGCCCTTTGCATGGGCCATGTACATATTTATTTAACATTATAATATCCCTTCAAAGAAGCTGTATCTCTAATGAGTACAAATTTAACTTTTCTAGCCTTTCTTCATAACTAAAACTTTCCATACCCCTTATTAGTTTAGTCGCCCTCCTCTGCACTTTCCCCAGTTCCGTGAATTCAAGTGTATATTCCAGGTGGGTTCTTACTATGGACCTGTAAAGATGTAGAATAATATCTTCCGCCAGTGAGCCAATAACCTTTTTGCAGCTGCAAGCTGACATTGCACACTACTGATAAGTCTACAATTACTCGAAAATCTTTTTCACTAGTAGATTTCCCCAAAGATGCACCACTTAGACTACAGGTTCCATTTTTATTATTATTATTATTATTTGTCTATACTGAATCTCACTCGCCATTTATCTGCCCAAAATATAAACTTTTTCCCAAACCTCATGCAATAAAGACACTTCGAGTTCAGACTGTATTACCCTACTTAATTAATAAACAAATTAAAAAGAAGGTGACCCAGGACAGATCCCTGAGGTACTCCACTCCACTTCACATTTGTCCCATATCAGAACTTCCTATTTACCACCACTCTTTGCATTCTATCTTTTAGCCAATTGCGAATCCACAAACAAACCTTTGTGTTAGTAGGAAGAGGTGATTGCTATGTTTGTATCAGATCAGCTGATACATGCTATACTTGTTAATTTGAAACTTTTTAAAAGATTGTGACTCAAAATCTGCTTTTAATCTACTAGATTTTCTATTGGAATAAATGTGTAAGTGAATCTGATTGGAGGTCTGTTTGTGCATTGTGGGTATGCATATTAGTGATTAGACATGTGCATTCGTTTTCGGGCCGAATGCATTTTCGTCCGAAAATAGGATTTTCGTCCATTCGTCCGAAAAACGAATAACGAAAATGCTAAACTAACGAAAGACGTATGAACGAATGGTTAATAAACGAAAATCATTCGTCCATTCGTGCTATTGGCATTCTATAAGCCGAAATAGAGTCGGTTTATAGAATACCAATAGCATTACATATACATTACATAAACCGACATAATGAACGACTTTCGGTTTATGGAATGCATGTAATACTATTGGCTTTCTATATACCGAACGAGAGCCCCATTCATAAGAATTTCTTATTAATGGGGACTCTAGTTCGGTTTATAGAAAGCCAATAGTATTACACGTATTCTATAAGACGAACGAATAAAACTAAACGAAAATAATGAACATTTTCGTCCGAATGGACGAAAACGAAACAAAATTTTTAGTTTTGCACATGTCTATTAGTGATACATTTGGGGCTTGTGGCTTCATTTGAAAACTGACTACATTCATTAGAAAATATAATTTTCATATCAAGCTGCAAGATGATATGGTAAACAGGAGGTGCCACAGTGCAAACAATGCAAGCATATTTTTTTTCAAGGGTAGGCAACCTGCGGCCCTCCAGCTTCTGATGGACTACATCTCCCATAATCCTCTTTTAGCTAAGAGGCTGGCAGAGGAGTACGGGAAATGTAGTCCTGCAACATCTGGAGACCCGCAGGCTGTTTACCCCTGCTCTACATTCTCTAAATGAACAATAGATAGGTGAGTCCCTTTAAATAGAAATACATCCACAATTAGTGGTCTTTGGCGCATCAGCAGTCCAGAAAACCTTTACAATGTCTATCAAGAGAGAAAAAGAGAAGTTATGTTTAAAAATGATTCTCTGGTGAAGTTCTGAAGGAAAAGAACTTAGCAGAAAGTTTCCCATTCTCATAGAACTTTCCCCAATAAGCGTTCTTTAAATGTACATCACCCCCAAGATGCCTCAAAGAGTTTGCAGTATCATTACACATCTCATTTTTATTTGTCGCAATACCAAATTTGCAAAGGTTACAGAATCCTTGGAGAACAATACATTCGAAAAGTTCACAAGCATAAAACATTTAGTGCAATGAAGAGGAGATAAAAGTTTGTGAAGTACCATGATCATTGCTTGATTTGTGACAGTCTCATAATGTAACTAGCTCTTTCTGTGTCCAAGGCAAGAACAAGGGATTGTGTAAACCCCCACATCCCCGGTCATTGTCCAACATCCCTACTGACTGCCCCTGATCCTCTGGACAGGGTCTATGACAATTGTACGAGGCTGCTTCACCACTCATGGTTCAATGCGGTAGTTTGAACGCTGAACTGTCAGCGGTGAAGTTCAATGAGGCCACTTAATCCCAGTAATGTCAGCGCTTACAAACAAACACCACCCCAATAAATGAACCCCCTTAATAAATAAATCAACCCGCTAAAAGTGACCCTGAACCCCCATACTAACCCCCCAACCCTAACACTACTCCTGTACCCTAATACTAACCTTAACCCCCCCTGAACCCTAATACTAACATTAACCCCCAAACCCCAACACTAATACCTAACCCCCTTGAACCCTAGTACCAACATTAACCCTCCCGAACCCTAATACCTAACCCCCAAACCCTAATACTAATACCTAACCCCCCGAACCCTAATACTAACATTAACCCTCCCAAACCCTAATACTAATATCTAACCCCCCCAACCCTAATACTAACCTTAACCGCCCCGAACCCTAATACTAATACCTAACCCCCCGAACCCTAATACTAATACCTAACCCCCAAACCCTAATACTAATACCTAACCCCCCGAACCCTAATACTAACATTAACCCTCCCAAACCCTAATACTAATATCTAACCCCCCCCAACCCTAATACTAACCTTAACCGCCCCGAACCCTAATACTAATACCTAACCCCCCGAACCCTAATACTAATACCTAACCCCCCGAACCCTAATACTAATACCTAACCCCCCGAACCCTAATACTAACATTAACCCTCCCAAACCCTAATACTAATATCTAACCCCCCCCAACCCTAATACTAACCTTAACCCCTATTAAACATTTAATAATACTCATCTTCAGCGATCCCATGATGACCTCTCCTGCGATGAAATATCCGGCGATGACCTCTCGCAAGATGAACTGGCGGGGTTGCAGTGGCTACGTTCATGCATCCCCCTCTGGACATAGCCCCATACACTGCCCATCCTGTAAGCCCCCAGCTTCTGGTTCAGTGATAGACCCTCAGCAGACCCCCTGTTGTTGTTCCATAGCCCATTCCTTGGCAGCATAGGGTCTTAGCACTTAGCTGAAATATTGAAATGATAGTTTTTACAAAATAAATGATAGTAGTTATGGTGACACAATATCTTTATGGGGCTGTTGGAAACATAATATCTATAGTCCCTTTTCTACATAACCAAGGATTATCACAGTATGTTCACACTACTTGGATATAAAGAAATCCCTACTCTAATTTATAGGCCTTGGGTATAATGCAGGCGAATTAGGAAAATGATCTCCCTTGCAGAACTGTATTGTCTATTTTAACGAGCTGCAAATAGGATGTAATTACATTTAGCTGCAAGTAATGCTACAATTAACAGTTTGGAAATGAATGGCTCACAGAAGCCTGAATATCTTAATAAACCTCATCAAGAACAAACATGGCTGACGAGAGGCCTGTACATTGTGCAAACAAAATAAAACAACAACAAGATGGATGTCTTTATTTCAAAGAATGTCCTTATTCACATTAAACTCCAGTCATGGATTTATTAATCTACCCTTTTCTACACAATTTCTGTTACATTTCATCCACTTCAGGAATAACAAAGTCCCTTGTTTGATGTAATCTCCCTCTTCCACTTGTCAGTGTTTGCTGAGTTTATTTACTGTTACTGTCTTGCAATATTTAGATTTAAATCTGTGGCCCTTTTCCAATACATGTATGCTGATCCTCTTGTGTATATAATTTTTGGAAATGTTAGCAGCACCCGTTATTGCATGTGCTTGTCTAGGAGATTGCCTTCCTTGCCTCACCCATTTCTTTTCCTTTAGATATTTGTAAGTCTAAACAACCTTTGAATTTACCAACCCAAACATGAGTCTCAGTTTATTGGAATTAAACTTATGGAATATTAACAATACAACAACTATCATGTTCATAAAACTTTGAACCCAAAGTATTATAATAACTCAGCATTTTTTTTATTTTTTATTGTTGCAGTTTTATTTTTAGATTAATTTAACACAAAACTGAAATAATCCCGCAAGGATTAGGGATAGAGCTTGAAACAAAGTAGTTTCCACTTGATGGAAGAAAGTTTTCTAAGTGAACGCTTTGAATATAATATAAGTACACATTTCTAAGGACATATAAATGATTAATGGATGCAATCTGGTGAAACTTTTCTCAAATCTTAAGAGACATCTAGGGACTTATTTAACACGTGGACACATCTTCATTCTGCTCCTTCAATCCCAGGACACAAATAACATAGAAAGAAATCACAAACCTTCTACAGGACTAGTAATTATGTGACCACCTAATAAATTATAAAAGGGCATTTACAAGTTGGAACCAAATATAATCAGAATTCTTAAAGTGGCTTAAGAAGGTCTCCAGATGAGTTCATTCTCAGAGCACACAATTGACTGGTAAATAATTGAGTAAAAATAAGTAAATCAGACTATACTGATATCAAGTATTGATTAATGTGCAGGGCTGGTGCTGACATGAGGCTGCATAGACAGCTGGCCACATGGGCATCCGCAGAAATTTTTTCGGGGGGGGGGCATAATTTTACCGTCATCCTTTCTGCGCCGTGCCTCTTTTTGACATGTTATCATGAAGTGGAGGAGCTTTGTCATTATCAGTGAAGGCATGCAAAGGGTTGATAAACCCTGCCCCAGATACAGATCCACAGCCCCAGATATAAACCAACCACACTAGATATAGCCTCACTGCACCAAATATAGATCCACTGTGCCAGATATAGACCCACAACACCAGATATTAACCCACGGTACCAGCTAAAAACCCACGACACAAGATATAAACCACAGCACCAAATAAATATCCAGAGCTCTAGCTGAAACTCCACAGCAACAGATAGAACAACATAGAAAAGATATAACCCCAAAGCACCAGATACAACACTATAGCACACAATATAACCTCTCAGCACCAGACACAACACTATAGCACACAATATAACCCCACAGCACCAGACACAACACTATAGCACACAATATAACCCCACAGCACCAGATACAACACTATAGCACACAATATAACCTCTCAGCACCAGACACAACAGTATAGCACACAATATAACCTCTCAGCACCAGACACAACACTATAGCACACAATATAACCCCACAGCACCAGACACAACACTATAGCATACAATATAATCTCTCAGCACCAGATACAATACAATAGCACACAATATAACCTCTCAGCACCAGATACAACACTATAGCACACAATATAACCCAACATCACCAGATACAACACTATAGCACACAATATAACCCAACAGCACCAGATACAACACTATAGCACACAATATAACCTCTCAGCACCAGATACAACACTATAGCACACAATATAACCCAACAGCACCAGACACAACACTATAGCACACAATATAACCCCACAGCACCAGATACAACACTATAGCACACAATATAACTCCACAGCACCAGACACAACACTATAGCACACAATATAACCCCACAGCACCAGATACAACACTATAGCACACAATATAACCCCACAGCACCATACACAACACACAACACTATAGCACACAATATAACCCAACAGCACCAGATACAAGACTATAGCACACAATATAACCTCACAGCACCAGATACAACACTATAGCACCCAATATAACCTCTCAGCACCAGACACAACAGTATAGCACACAATATAACCTCTCAGCACCAGACACAACACTATAGCACACAATATAACCCCACAGCACCAGACACAACACTATAGCATACAATATAATCTCTCAGCACCAGATACAATACAATAGCACACAATATAACCTCTCAGCACCAGATACAACACTATAGCACACAATATAACCCAACATCACCAGATACAACACTATAGCACACAATATAACCCAACAGCACCAGATACAACACTATAGCACACAATATAACCTCTCAGCACCAGATACAACACTATAGCACACAATATAACCTCTCAGCACCAGATACAACACTATAGCACACAATATAACCTCTCAGCACCAGACACAACACTATAGCACACAATATAACCCAACAGCACCAGACACAACACTATAGCACACAATATAACCTCTCAGCACCAGATACAACACTATAGCACACAATATAACCCCACAGCACCAGATACAACACTATAGCACACAATATAACCCAACCAGGGCCGGCCTTAGTGGTGTGCGACCTCTGCGAGCCAGTAGAGGCACTGGATTGGGGAGATCAAAAGATCCCCCCTCACCAGTCCTCTGCTGGATCCGACAAGGGGGTGGAGCTAACCGTCTGAGGGGTGTAGCTCCGCCCCCACCCTGTGAAGCAGAGCAACGTCTGCTTCACGGGGAGCAGCGGGGAGCAAGAGAAAGTGCTGCTCGGTTCCCCATGCTTGCATTAAGCATGGGGAGCCTGCATTAAGCATGGGGAGCCGAGCAGCCCTCTCTCTTGCTGCCTGTGAAGCAGACGCTGCTCTGCTTCACAGGGTGGGGGCGGAGCTACACTGCTCAGCCGGTAAGCTCCGCCCCCTCCTTGGATCAACATTTGCAGGCAAAGGGAGGGGGGAGAGAGACACAGAACAGGGGGAGGGGGAGAGAGAGAAAGAACAGGGGGAGAGAGAGACAGAACAGGGGGAGGGGGGAGAGCGAGACAGAACAGGGGGAGGGGAAGAGACAGAACAGGGGGAGGGGGAGAGAGAGAGACAGAACAGAGGGGGGGAGAGAGACAGAACAGAGGGGGGGAGAGAGACAGAACAGAGGGGGGGGAGAGAGACAGAACAGAGGGGGGGAGAGAGACAGAAAAGAGGGGGGGAGAGAGACAGAAAAGAGGGGGGTAGAGAGACAGAAAAGAGGGGGGGAGAGAGACAGAAAAGAGGGGGGGGAGAGAGACAGAGGAGGGGGAGGAGAGAGACAGAACAGAGGGAGAGAGAGAGAAAACAGGTATGGGGGAGTTAGAGAGAGACAGACATGGCAAGGAAGAGGAAAGGGACACATATATACGGGGGGGTGAAAAAGACGGGGGTGAAAGACGGGGGGCGCCGGGACACTTAAGGCCGGCCTTGAACCCAACAGCACCAGACACAACACAATAGCACACACAATATAACCCCTCAGCACCAGATACAACACTATAGCACACAATATAACCTCTCAGCACCACATACAACACTATAGCACACAATATAACCTCTCAGCACCAGATACAACACTATAGCACACAATATAACCTCTCAGCACCAGATACAACACTATAGCACACAATATAACCTCTCAGCACCAGATACAACACTATAGCACACAATATAACCTCTCAGCACCAGATACAACACTATAGCACACAATATAACCTCTCAGCACCAGACACAACACTATAGCACACAATATAACCTCTCAGCACCAGACACAACACTATAGCACACAATATAACCTCTCAGCACCAGATACAACACTATAGCACACAATATAACCCCACAGCACCAGATACAACACTATAACACACAATATAACCTCAAAGCACCAGATACACTATAGCACACAATATAACCCAACAGCACCAGACACAACACTATAGCACACAATATAACCTCTCAGCACCAGATACAACACTATAGCACACAATGTAACCCAACAGCACCAGATACAACACTATAGCACACAATATAACTCCACAGCACCAGATACAACACTATAGCACACAATATAACCCCACAGCACCAGATACAACACTATAGTACACAATATAACCCCACAGCACCAGATACAACACTATAGCACACAATATAACCCAACAGCACCAGACACAACACTATAGCACACAATATAACCTCTCAGCACCAGATACAACACTATAGCACACAATATAACCTCTCAGCACCAGATACAACACTATAACACACAATATAACCCCACAGCACCAGACACAACACTATAGCACACAATATAACCCGACAGCACCAGATACAACACTATAGCACACAATATAACTCCACAGCACTAGATAAAACACTATAGCACACAATATAACCCCACAGTACCAGATACAACACTATAGCACACAATATAACCTCACAGCACCAGACACAACACTATAGCACACAATATAACCCAACAGCACCAGATACAACACTATAACACACAATATAACCCCACAGCACCAGATACAACACTATAGCACACAATATAACCCCACAGCACCAGATACAACACTATAGCACACAATATAACTCCACAGCACTAGATAAAACACTATAGCACACAATATAACCCCACAGCACCAGATACAACACTATAGCACACAATATAACCTCTCAGCACCAGACACAACACTATAGCACACAATATAACCCCACAGCACCAGACACAACACTATAGCACACAATATAACCCCACAACACCAGACACAACACTATAGCACACAATATAAACACAAAGCAACAGATTCCCTAAACACCCAAATTCCTAAATCCATGACATTTCTTTATCTCTTTCCCCCTTTTTTATATGGTTTTATTCCTCCATGTTTGCCATCTCTTTCCCCATCATTTTATGTGTTTTATTCCCCCATGTCAGTGACCTCTTTTCGCCTACATTTTATCTTTTCTGCCCCATGTCACAGTTTTGTCTGTATTCTGCTCCAATCAATCACCTCTTTTCATCCTCTATTATCTTTTCTGCCCCATGTCATCCCATTTTGTTTGCAATCTGCCTCCATCTATCACATCATTTTATCCTCCATTATCTTCTCTGCCCCATCCACTTGTCACCATGTTGATGTGAGCAGAGCCTGGTCAGAGGAGCTGCTCAGACTGGACAAATGGAGACCTCAGGGAAATGGGAGGGACCTCCCTGGATTTAGCCCACTCTTCCATGTACCTTAAAGTTATTATAAGCTCTTCCTACCTGTTACAGAGGCTCAGCTATGGTCTCTGAGTATCTTCCCCTGTTTCCTCCATGATGTTGCACTCCAGGCTCTCTTCTGTCAGTCATGCTGCCACATGGAGGGGCGGGGCTATAACTTCATATCCCCAGGCAACCCTGTCATTGGCTCTCCATGCAGCATGACTGACAGCTGCAGAGACCTGCACCAATGTGGATGGGAGACCAGTATTACAGCAAGCAGAGTTGCAGAGAGCAACAGCTTTGGGTGCCACCTCCTACCCCAGCAACTGGTGTGCAGTCCCCTAGGGACAACTAGAGGCTACATACTGAGAAAAAAATAATAATAATTTTTTTTTTTTAAAGGGGAATTGCAAAGCGCCCCCCCTTGCCCCCCCCTGCGGACGCCCATGGCTGGCCAGCTGCCTTAGGGGGTGCCGAAGCAGGGGGAGGCGGAAAAATCAGAATCCCCTCTGAGCAGCACTGTGTACTGCCCTTGTTGGTTGCCCCCCCTGTAGATAGTAGGGAGTGCGACCTATGGGGAAATATTCTGTGCCAGCGACATTGACACAGACTGCTTGCTCCACTCCCTCATGCACCACACTTATAGAATAATCTGAGCGTTGCGAGTCACATGACATCCCAGCACTCGGTAAAAAGGCTGCAGCAGCAGGGTGTTGGAGCAAGTCCTGAGTGCAAATCTGTGTGCTGGCCGGTGGTCTTTATTTCTTGGTGCAGGGCACACCTTTACTGGAGATTAAATGTTGCCTTCATTTTAGACTCCATTCCTTGGTCCAGGGCACACCTTTACTGGAGATTAAACTCTGCCTTCCCTCTACACTCCATTCCTTGGTACACAGGGCACACCTTTACTGGAGATTAAACTCTGATTCCCTATCGACTCCATTCCTTGGTCCAGGGCACACCTTTACTGGAGATTAAACTCTGCCTTCCCTCTACACTCCATTCCTTGCTACATGACAAATCTTTGCCAGAGATTAAGCACTGCCTTCACTCTAGACTTCATTCCTTGATATTGATTGCTGGAGATTAAGCCCTGCCTTCACTCTAGACTTCATTCCTTGATATTGGTTGCTGGAGATTAAGCCCTGTCTTCACTCTAGACTTCATTCCCTGGTATTGGTTGCTGGAGATTAAGCCCTGCCTTCACTTTAGACTTCATTCCTTGATATTGATTGCTGGAGATTAAGCCCTGCCTTCACTCTAGACTTCATTCCTTGATATTGATTGCTGGAGATTAAGCCCTGCCTTCACTCTAGACTTCATTCCTTGATATTGATTGCTGGAGATTAAGCCCTGTCTTCACTCTAGACTTCATTCCCTGGTATTGGTTGCTGGAGATTAAGCACTGCCTTCACTCTAGACTTCATTCCTTGATATTGATTGCTGGAGATTAAGCCCTGCCTTCACTCTAGAATTCATTCCTTGATATTGGTTGCTGGAGATTAAGCCCTGCCTTCACTCTAGACTTCATTCCCTGATATTGGTTCCTGGAGATTAAGCCCCGCCTTCACTCTAGACTTCATTCCTTGATATTGATTGCTGGAGATTAAGCCCTGCCTTCACTCTAGAATTCATTCCTTGATATTGGTTGCTGGAGATTAAGCCCTGCCTTCACTCTAGACTTCATTCCCTGATATTGGTTCCTGGAGATTAAGCCCTGCCTTCACTCTAGACTTCATTCCTTGATATTGATTGCTGGAGGTTAAGCACTGCCTTCACTCTAGAGTTCATTCGTTGCTAGTGAGCACACCCTTTCTAGAATTTAAACTCTGCCTTGAGTATAGACTTCATTCCTTGATACTGATTGCTGGAGATTCATTCCTTTGCTGGAGAAGTACCGTATTATCATTTCAGGGTCCTCTAAGTCAGGCATTGGTAAAGTCTCTCACTATAGACCATATGATTTGGAGCTGTTTCTTTCCAGGAACTTCGGCATATAACAAAATGATGGAGATGTGTGTGCATTAGTAAGAGCTTGCCTATCTGATATGTCTCATATGGGCCAACAGAAGAGACCAGACAGCAGGCAATCTGTCCTGCTTTTGGTGTTTAGTGGTTACTGAAAGATAAGGTTGTGTATTTATGACACTTTCATCTGATTGTTCCAGCAGAAAAACCTGCTGACAGAGTAATGGGCTAATGCAGCCAGAGTAATGGGCTGATGTAGCCAGAGTCATTTGTCAGTCTGGTCACATTGTGTTCATTGTCGCGTCTCCACATTCCCAAATCATAAAGGATTCAAACCAAGTTTGTCATATTTTCTAATAGATGCTGGGCCTCTTTCATCTCTTGGGGAGGGGACAAAAGCAGAGACTTGAAACTTCGTTCTTATTTGTATTTTAATGAAGGAGAAATCTGTGAATAGTAAATAAAGTAAAACAAAGATTGCTAGTATTCTAGAAGGAAATATCAGAATATCACTGTAATAATCCTAGGAAGATGAGGTGAATTTCGAAGATCACTTAGAATGGATTGAAGTAATTCATCTTGAAGGCATATTTGAAGAGCATTGCAGGTTCTCCCAAAAGTTACACCCAGCTAAATAGGGCAGAACAGCCCAGTGGGACACTCACTGGGTGGCACTGCCAATCTATTCCACCAGTGTTACGTTGAGTGAGTTACAGTAAATAACCCTGTTATAGAGATACATTTTCAGGATTGTTTCATTCATTTCTTGAAAGGAAATCTATTATTGACCTTTTTGTATCTAAAATTTATATATGTATGAAATTAAACTGTTTGACCAGCACCAGAAAGGATAGGCAAAGGGTTGGACATGTTGGACGTAGGTCATTTTTCAACCTTAATTACCATATTATTGTGATAGCGTTATTTAGTGAACTTTGAAAACTGTGATTGCTAATTTGTTCCATAATAACTGTGCCAGGTTTTTATCTTTAATGGTGATCCCATCACTTTTTTGAATTGGGCGGCACCGTGCTTTTTTTGGATTTGCCATGGTATTAATGCACAGTCTAAACATGAGAAAATTATCTGTCTGGAGTTCTCCTGGGTAGCCCAGAGCTCAATGCTTTTGGTCCCTGGACCAGCACATACAATGTTAGCAAGTATGAGTTCCTCATCTCTTCCAGGGATGTTGCTCTGTTAAGAAGGTACCATCCCTGTAATCTGGCACTCTAGATGATGTATTTGATGTTAAGGTAGCCATCTAGCTGGGCTTTACAGAAGCATAAAAGAAGTATAAAAGAACAGCTGGGGTGCAGTATCACTGGTCTAGGGACTGGTGTTAAAGGTGTTAGACTAGTGATTTTACAGGACAGTTAATGTGGAGTCCGGTTTACATGTTACTTAAAGGCAGTCCTAAACATTGCTTAGGCTGTAGATGTAGATACAATGGCCTTTTTGTAACGCATGTTATTCCCAATGGAATTACATACAATTCAATGACAATGCAGAGTGCCACAATACTGGGATCTGCGGTAAGGGCCCTAACAAAAACTTTAATTTTAACGCTAGCGACTGGGAGTCCCCAGTCCTCTAGTGTCTGCCCCTCCCAAACAAAAAAACCCCAAAACATACATATTTTTTTTTTTTTTTTACCTGAATTATGAATTATGTTACTAATTCCAGAAAAATGTAGAGAGGAGGGCATCCTATGCAAGCCTGATAAGACTTTGCTTTTATTAGATTCCTTTACAAAAGTACCCTAGTAGATTTGAATGCACATTATATCATCACTCTTGTCTTGGTTTGTTTAATACATCAATGCAGTATCTGCTACTTTTTTTTAGATACTCACTGATGTCTTTTTTTGTTATTGTTGTTTTTTTTTAGCTGGATCTCCATAGACCTGAAATTCGCGTTTCTTGCATGTGAACTGTCTGCCCTGTAAACTTTCTCTGACATTTTGTTTTGACACCATTTTGACATCGTTTGCCATCCCCCCCTCTCCTTTCCTCACAGCTTATTCTCTGCAGACCCTCACTGACATCACCTGTTCCTTCTTCACAGGCTGGTGTTTTGATTTCATTAAACTCACATTTCTTTCTCACTTTCTCTGTTAATGCCGAACCCAGGAGAGATTCATGAAAATACATTTGTCACCACAGTGTGTAAGCTCGCTCTGTGTGTACATTGAGGAGACAAATAATGAATATATCAGAGCAGGTATCTGAAGTGATTAGAAAGGACAAGCAAAGCACATGTCTAATGTCAGTCTATAGATTTCCTTCACATAGTATCTGTGTTGAATCCTAATTCATTCCATATGTAACATTTCATTATCTCAGTCTTCTCCTTCCTTAAGAACCCAGTGACAGCATTGAATCCTGTATATGTTAACTTGCTGCAAGACCAGCCATAGACATAGTTGCTCACAGTCCTGTATTTGATGAGACAGTTTGTGGTCCTGTCAATTGATGACTCTGTCCCAGTATAACTGCAGTATATTCCCTGTGCTTTGCCTTCTGCACAAGTAGTATTGTGTTTAAACTGTAGGGTCTACTCAATAAAGAGAGGATTGGAAGGAACTGAAGTGGGAATTTCAAACTTCAAGCCAAACTAGCTGAGTTGGGAGATTTCTCCCATTCAGATGCATTGGAGAACTGTTTCATAGTTGCCAACATTTGAAAAAAATTTCTATGGACACTTTGCAGCTTAGCTACCAATTACTTATTTTAAAATTGACCACACCTACTGTCAAAAGCTCCGCCCGCTAAATATAATTAGCATAATGTGACTCCACCTACTTGTCACAGTGTAGATTATGTCACCAAGTTCCCACCAACATTACCAGCATCCTTGGTATACAACAGATACGTTCACAGCACAACATCTACATCAGGCATATGGATATTATCACCTTTACATGAAATATAGTAAGACCTGGTTTATAATTCAGTCAGAGAGCTGTGTGTACACCATAAAACATACATTAGTATGAACCTACTACTTCTGCTGGAAGGCCATTCCTTGTATCCACTACCCTATCAGTAAAGTAATACTTTCATTAGTGCCTGGCCTTATCTTATATCTAGTATAGCCTTATATCGATCCAATGCCTGCTTAAACTCATTCACTGTATTAACCACTACCACTTCTGCTGGAAGGGTATTCCATGCATCCACTACCCTCTCAGTAAAGTAGTACCAAGTTTCTGACCTCCACTGTATTAACCTCTACCATTTCTGCTGGAAGGTTAATCCATGCATCCACTACCCTCTCAGTAAAGTAGTACCAAGTGTCTGACCTCCACTGTATTAACCTCTACCATTTCTGCTGGAAGGTTATTCCATGCATCCACTACCCTCTCAGTAAAGTAGTACCAAGTTTCTGACCTCCACTGTATTAACCTCTACCATTTCTGCTGGAAGGCTATTCCATGCATCCACTACCCTCTCAGAAAGTAATACTTACGTTAATCCCTGGTCTCATCTTATATGTAGAATAGCCTTAGGCTTATACTCCTTCACTGTATTAACCTCTACCACTTCTGCTGAAAAGCTATCCCATGCATCCACTACCCTCTCAGTAAAGTGATACATTCATTAGTCCCTGTCACTATTAGTATGCCACTATTAGCCTGCCCATTAATATGCCACAGTGTGCCCATTAATATGCCAGACAATTTGCCCACTAATATGCCACAGACAATATGACCTTTAATATGCCACAGACAATATGCCTATTAATACACCACTGCCCTCCTCCCCCTTCCCCAGTACTCACCTGGCTGGTCTCCTCCATGTTTTATTTTGCCATTAATATGCTAATATTATTTTGCCCTTCATTTGCCAGTATTATTTTGCCCTTCATTTGCCAGTGTTATTTTGCCATTCATTTGCCAGTATTATTTTGCCCTTCATTTGCCAGTATTTTGCCCTTCATTTGCAAGTGTTATTTTGCCCTTCATTTGCAAGTGTTATTTTGCCCTTCATTTGCCAGTGTTATTTTGCCCTTCATTTGCCAGTGTTATTTTGCCATTCATTTGCCAGTGTTATTTTGCCATTCATTTGCCAGTATTATTTTGCCCTTCATTTGCCAGTATTTTGCCCTTCATTTGCAAGTGTTATTTTGCCCTTCATTTGCAAGTGTTATTTTGCCCTTCATTTGCAAGTGTTATTTTGCCCTTCATTTGCAAGTGTTATTTTGCCCTTCATTTGCAAGTGTTATTTTGCCCTTCATTTGCCAGTGTTATTTTGCCCTTCATTTGCCAGTGTTATTTTACCATTCATTTGCCAGTGTTATTTTGCCATTCATTTGCCAGTGTTATTTTCCCATCATTTTCCAGTATTTTGTCCTTCATTTGCAAGTGTTATTTTGCCCTTCATTTGCCAGTGTTATTATTTTGCACATTAATATGTCACCCTCCTCCCCCTTTCCTAGTACTCACCTCCTGGCTGCTCCATGTCCCCCGTGCTGCACGCTTCCCTCCACGGAGGAGGGAAATTCAGTAGCCACAAATCCGGGACAGTTGGCAACTATGCTGTTCCAACTCAGCTACGTTGGCCTAAATTTTAAAATTCCCCATCTCAGTTCCCTGAAATGCCCGCTTTATTGAGTAGACAATTATCTACGTTTGTAAGTAGAGTTGTCACCTTTTCTTCAAAAAATGGCAGCCATGCTATCACCTCCATAGACATGGCCTCCAGCCAATTCTTTTACTGGCTTGCCAGTAAAATACTGACTGGGTGGAAACCTCATCTGTAATACAACCATATGGGGTCAAGCAGTGTCACATAGCTCCATCCCCTTCCACCCCATCATCTCCAAAGGGATATTTGCCAGGAATAGGTGACATAAACTCAGGGTGACTTAAAAAGAGTATAGAGACGCCAACTAATAGAGCCTTAATACTGTGAGGTCTAAACGGGACCAAATTTCATAGACATTTTTTTTTATATGCCTTATTTCTGTTTTTCCCTTGTCAGTTCACCCCCATTAAGTCTGTACATACCTCAATGTGTTTAGGCTTACAATTACATTGTATTCCTTTGTTCCTATTGGTTGAGAGGAAATCACTGGCTATGTCTCAATTTAAAACATGTACTACACTAGTTCTTTTATTATTTAAACCTGATTTTATTCAGGTGCAAATCAACATTTTACTAATTACTTTATAATATTTGCATTCAATTACTGTATTTTTCGTGTTTGTTTTATCTGTTTTGTCTGTCAAGGAATATTAAAAGGCACCTTATGGTCCTTATATACCAAGTTACCCTATTTTTTTTCAAAACGCACATATATATGATCTTTATAATTAATATTTCATGACTGAAAAATCTTTTTATATCCTTAAGATTCTATTTATAACATGTAACTGCTGGTAGTCTGACTGCTGACAAGACTGTTTTGAACTAGTCTGGCATTTCCATGCAATCAGGGTGAAAGGATGTTACATCACAACTGCACCATCATTAAAGAGACAGTCTAGTCCCCAAACTCACTTTGGTGCAAGATGAAGATCACTGCTTGTATAGTGCACAGGCTTTTTTTCCAGTGTGGTTTGATGCAGGCATTCTGCATAAATCACATTTTTAATATTTGACTCAAGCCCTCCCCAAGTGATTACTCTGCATTTATACTACAGGTCCGGCAGCACTGATTATATAGCCACTAAGGACATAAAGTTTTGTTTTATTTTGTCACTTCCTGTGCTCCTGGAATATAATACACTGTGTGGACTATGATAAACTTGTTCTTGTGCACAAAGTTGGATCTTTTAACAGGGCAACACATTGTCTAATGACATCACTAGAGAGGCAGGAAATTGGTTCATGCAGCAAAAAAAAAAGAAAATTACTTTTACTTAGCTAGTGTGGGCAGTCCTGGTTTCACAATTCCATCTAGCTGTAAGTATTTTATATTTTAAGCAATGCAAAATGTAAAGCATGCATTTTAAAGTACTTTGAAAGTACATTAATATGTATTAATATTGGGATGATGCATTTTGGTCACTAGACAGTCTCTTTAATCATTTTGGTTCTCAGGAAAGAATAAAGGTATCTCCTTAACGCCCAAAAAATATAAAAAAAAGTTTACTTCTTTGCACTCAGCAAAAACAAACTTACAGAGAAAAACTCCTGATCCTTCTGCCAGAATGACAGTTAGAAAGTGCCTGCTCTTCTTGTGATGACTGAGAGGGCTGGATTCTGTTCAGCCAATAACAGTGTTACTTTTATAAAAACAAGTCTGAGATGAGGTGCTTAAAAACCATCCACGAACTACATAAAAACTAGTAATTATTATTATTTTTTAATTGCACCAATATATATTAATATTTTTGACTACCACTTTTCTAAATTCTGATTTTAGAAAAAGATAATATTTGTTTCAATTAGAACATCTCCCTCAATATTTGTTCAGCCCTGCCAGATAAATGGTGAACATTCGCCTGTTTTTTGTGTGGTCTATATATAATTTCCCAAGCTCTTTGTACTGTTGTTTAGTATTTGCATGACACAACATAACAGTAGTCAAATAGATTTGTTCTTCTTTAGCTTTAACATAAAGCATTAAGCTGTCATAATAACAGCTGCTGTGAAAAGAGAGCAAAAACCAACACGGATCACTTCTGTGCCCCTTATACAAGAGAGGCAGTGGATCCCATGCAACACAGAAAGTGATATAATGGGTGCAAAGTAACAATAGGAATACAGTGGATGTAAAGGGCCTGTCAATCGTCTTTCTTGAATGGATCCTTCAACCAGAGTGAGATTCATGCCCAGTTGGTGGACTGAGAAGGCTATAGAAACAGATCATTCTCCCTATAATCTTGCATCCAGACTGGAGATCTGCCTTTCCAACAGAGGACATATGCTCAGGATTGTACCTTTAATGAAAGGGGAACATGACCCGTGATATGTATTTGTGCTGAGGTTACTATTTGCTACATTGTTATTGTCAGACGATCTGTGGGTACAGTGGTGGGTTATATATAAATAATGTTGCTGTTTTAATGTCTAATTCTGATCCCTACAGCCAGATATTTGCCCTTATGTCCATATTTGTGAGGCTGTTAGAGTTTTTCATGCATATAACAAATAAAAAGGTGCAAAATTATATTTTTTACTCTCACTTTTACCCAGTGCAGGTAATACCAGAATTGTAGTGCAATTGTTTTATAACTTTATACATGACCTGCAACAAGATTCATAAACATATTAAATCCCTTTCATGTTTTGGTGCAACCGGGGCACTGTGGTGGTAATCAGTGTACACATACAGACAGACACACATGATGGTGCAATTGCACTACTCTGCTGGTGGCAACACCTTCTATATCTAACCCTCAATGTTGTATTTACCTCTTTTTTGCAATAGTATAAAATATGTTTTGTCAATCAGCTGTCATACCAAGAGGCTTAAAGGCAAATATTTCTCAGCCATAATCCGAAAACAGAGAGCACATTTGTGTTCCAATATGTACCCTTTATTGCTAAAATATTCACCTGCTCAGCAAAATGTGCCGGTGGCACTAAGACGAGGCTGTGCATTATTACCTCCCAATTACCATGCAGAAGTTGCACCATTTTAAGATTAGTACTTACACAAAGAAGAATACCGGCTACTCTAGTGTTAGAACTGAGATTCTCTCCTGCAGAGCTATTTATCTCAGTGTTCTTATCTAACTCATGTTAAGTCAGTTACATACAGCTGGATCACGTTTGTACAAAGTTCTTTGTTTGAGACACTAGGCACAGACTTCAAATTATACATTTCACACTGTGAATTGTATGAAAATCACATGTTTAGTGATGAGACTCTCAAGCAGGTGTCCAAAAGGGACAATTATCCAATTCCAGATTTAATGTATATATACCACATACAGCTTGGTGGTCAAAAACCTAGGTCCTGAGTCTCCCAAGTAAACTCACGTGTATCTTAGTGAAAGTATCACTTTCGGCTGTGACTTATCTCGTCTTACCTGCTGTGTGGGGGGGTCCCTCTCTTCTAGCACAGAGACCATCATTTATTCATGGGATCAGCAAAGGGGACCTAGTTTGCTGATCCCATAAAAAAACGAGGGTCTCTCTCTGGGCTAGCAAAGAGAGAGAGAGTCGCTGACCAGATTGGACTGAAAGCATGGCAGCTGACAGTCCGAGGATAAAATGGCATGTACTGTCAAAAATACATCCCAGTTTATCCTCAGACTAGGGACAACTATATTAGAAGCACAAGGGGTAAATATAATTTAGTTGTCCTTTAACCCCTTGCAGACAAAGGACGTGTCAGGCACGTCCTGGGAGAAACTCCCTTAACGACAAAGGACGTGCCCTGCAGTGAATCAAGCGGTTTTCGCGATCAACGATCGCGAAAACCGCTTTAACACTGCTGGTCTATTTCCTCGATGTCGAGGCAATAACCAGCACCAAAATTTCTGCTCTGGGGCACCCACGATCGCCCCACGGAGCGATCGTGGGAGCCATATTGATGGAGCATGATGCTCCGTCAATATGGCTATGCCCTCTGCCAGTCTGAGCTTCAGAAGTGAAAGTAACTTCACTTCCGTCGCTCTGAATATGCTACTTGACTGCCCCTAGTGGTAGTTAAGTAGCATTGCAATGGAAACATTTTAAAATAAATATTTAATTATTTAAAAACTTTTTATATAGTTAGATTAGCCTATAGGGTTAAAATTAAATAATTTTTAGCATAAGGGATAGGGTTAAAATTAAATTAAAATTAAAACATAATAAGGGATATAATAAGGATTAGAGTTGGGGTTAAATTTAGTGTTAGGGTTAAATTTTGGGTTCGGGTCAAAAGGTCACTATAGGAAAAAACCAAAAAACACTATTTTTGGTTTTTGCCCCATAACTCGCAAAAAAATACCTAAAGGGTAAAATACATTGAAAGAGACAAGGGCATGGTTGTATTTTGTATTTGAAAGATCACAGGAAAAAAGCTACACATACATATACATCAAGCAATGCTTGGCAGCTGAAATGCAGTTATGGGAATTTAGATACCACAAGAAAATAGAAAATACATGCAGTGTGCATTGCTGTTAAACACAATACCAGACCTGGCACGTATATAATAAGGGAGTATATAAGGGTCAGTGATGCTTTAATATAAATAGCTGTAATGTAAGGTTGCACAGCGAGTTCAAATACATATTTTAAAATTGCCTGTGCTGCCGTTTACTGCTGTAAAAATGATTTATTTTATAAGAGTAGAACAAATAATGAGTCTGGCAGAGAGATACCGGTGAGGAAGATAATTTGACACATTTTTAAAACGGCGCTAAACCAATCAGAGTACAGCGGGAGATGAGATCATGGTCAGCAACTAGGAAATGCACAGGTGAGGATGAAATAATGGCTGCCCCCTGACTGCTGTAATATACAGGCTTGCTGGAGCAATAAAAGTCTTTACATGACAACTGTGCACAATAAAATATTTTGACACAAATCTCTTTATATTTATTTTAGGTCAAATATGTTAATGCAGAGAATATTAAACATATGTACCAATTTGGTGCAAAATTCTCCCCTCAGATACCTCTGGTACAGGGCCGTCTTTACTGCGGGGCAAACGGGGCCAGTTATTCCTGGGGGGCCCAAAGCAGCTGCCCCATGGCACATGCTGCAGCAACAGTTGTTATTAATTATACTATGTGAGCAGCATGTATCGTATAGCACAGGGGCCCGCTGGACATCGAGGTGCGACCTGCATAAGATTGGCAGCGGTAACCGCATCTCCAAGTGAACTGCCAATGCTCCACCCCCTCACGCACTGAGACACAGCTTGTCAGAACGCAGGGTCTCATGTAACATCCTCAGAGAACTGTTTGAAAACATTAACTGCTGCCAGCAGACTATGAGTGGCTGCTCCCAGCATTCCAATGCACAAACATAGGTAATGATGCAATATACCATAAAGTGTTGTATGATAATGGAAAGGTTTTGATGATAGGTCCACTTCAAAAAGGGGCAATTCCACCTGCCTTATTTTCTGTGTGATGTACATCTTTCTAATATACGTGACATCTATTTATTTTCACATGAAAGCTATCTACAGTTCTCTTGTCGTTTTATAATTTCTTCGGGCCCTCTGAATTCAGGGCCATCCAATAAGAAGGGGATGTCTCCATTGGCAGGACTGTTGTTATAGCAACAGCAAATTATTATTATTTATTTTTTAAAATATTTACCAGTCTTTATTTTCTTTTTTACAAAAAAAATTCTGTACAAAACAAGGTCAATGCAAAAATGACAATTATTTGTAGTTTTTAGGAGTTGGGTAGGAGTTAATAAAAAAAACTCATGAGACAGATATGTTTATTTTTATTTATCGTACACGTAGCAGTACTTATCTAAAAAATATTATTGCGTTGGAATTCCCCCTTTAAGCATATGCACTTTAAATGAAAGAACTGTGCATAATAAGGTCTGCCAATAACTTCCACTTATCTCATGAGGACACAATAAACATTTTTAGCAACATTATAATTTAGAACAAATTTAGATCCCGAAAACATACGGCACAAATTGATTCAAAACGCAAAAAATGATAGCTCATAAGACACTGACTGTTGTTCTGTTCTTCGGATTCCTTTCTTGTAATTTGCAAGATATGATGTCCAAATGATTCTATTTTTTGGTGGATTTACTTTGTACTGGATGGAACAATCAGTGCTTTATTCTGTTGTGAAGAGACAGATGGTTCTGGCTGATCTGCCATATGTTCTCATTTTACACGAAGGTAGGCATCTCTATGAACTCCTTCAAGTCACCCAACATTATCATATTAACACTAGCGCTGATAAAAATGGTTCTTAGATTTCTCTTTATTGTTCATAGTTGTGCTAATGGGGACTTTTATGGCAAGGGGACACCTTTAAAGGACAATTCAAGTTCTGTTTAATTGAAAGATTACATCAAATGTAGGCATTTTAAATAGAAATGCTGTAATGAAGGAATATAAACACTGAGCCCTCTTTGTTTGCATTGCACATCAGTCGGCGGCCATCTTGGGTCAGATGGGTCAGACCTTCCTTCATTGGATCCAAGGTTCTAAAGAACATGTCTGCCTCCCGATAGAGCTATACAAGCAAAGAGGATTTATTTATATTCTTTCAGTGAAGCATTTATATTTAAAATGCCTGCATTTGATGAAATATTTCAATTAAACATAACTTATTTTTTGCAAACAGTTATCCTTTAAAGGGACAAGTTGACAAGTTTTTTTTTTTTTACTTTAAAAAAAGTTACAGTTTTCTTGTTTTACCTTGAAAATAAATTCACTCGGTCCTCGAAATTCTGTGATACAGGAGTTCATTGGAGGCGGGCTGTCTACCTATGCAGCCATTTCCATGTTCCTATCTGAGACATTTCTTTCATTAGCTTACACTGTGAAATCCATCTGTTTCAAGTGTTTGGAATGCAGGGGGTGTGGTTTCAGTCAGTTTTGTTTGTAACACAAGAAGAAGGGCTTGGAGAGGTATGTCACCTGCAGCAACCCATATAAACTTTATATACAGTTTGTGAGTGATAGGATAATCTGTTTCATATTCTTGACAGGACATAGCACTGTTTATTATAGTGCCCCTATAGAGCTTCCCCTATAATAAACACAAAATAAACAGTGCAAAAAAAAGATTAAACACGCAGTGTTTAAATCACATAAGAAACATAAAATAAGCAAAATGATGTACAAAGTAGTATGGCACTAGGGTTGCCACCTTTTCCTCAAAAAAATACCGGCTTTGGTACTGTCTCCATAGACTTAACATTGGCCTGATGCCAATTATTTACCGACCTGCCGGTAAAATACCTGCCAGGTGGCAACCCTATATGGCACTGCAGCTAAAAAGAATGCATTAGTATAGAAACCCCTAACACAACAAGCCCTATTCATATACCAAGGAGTCAATTAAAACATAACCTTTATTAATATGTATCTAATAGAAGGATTTGTGGTAATGTGTAAACTGTGTAATCTGGACCAAACACCAAGACAGGAGAAACTGCTGTACCTAGTTATAGTGGGGATAGGAGACTGTTGCTAAAAAAAAAAAAAACTCAGATTATTAGACAATGTTGCAAAAAAACAGTTCAGTCGGAAATACTGGAGCAATTCAAAATGTCCCCTGAAGAAGAGAGATCATAGCAGAAACGTTAGCTATGACCATAAATACATATAAACCCTAAAAGATGAAATAACGCTCACCATAGAGCTGAAGAAGGTTTATAAGGCCTGACTTATACTCAGATTGAACCAAATGGTTGGCCATATCCATCCCCAGTGTCACTCCCCTCCAGCCGATTGGCCAATCAGATGGCAGTGCTGGATGTGACTCCTCCCATCATCCCTGCATTGAGGACAGGTCATCAGTATAGAAGCCTGTACATTTAGCTCAATACAAGGATGTTTGTGCAGTCAATTTGATGATATAAATACATGAATAAACAGATGAAGTCATTATTTTGTGGCAGAATATTTTTGTGAGCATTTAGCACACCAGTACACATTGTTTAATGAATGATTGTCATAAATGCGTAGATTTTGGTTGTGTTGCTGCATCGGGCGCAGACTATGTATAAAAAAAACAGGCGAGATTTGTGTGCGGCGATCTACCGCCAAACACAGTTTGACGAAGGTCTCTCTCTCCCTCACAGCAAAGTGTCGGGAGTTATAAAAAAAAGTGCAATCGCTGTTATACATGTCAAATGGTTATGTGACACTTTTTTCTGCCAATATGTCAGAATTATATGGGGCAAAATATCCCATGAAGGTGGAACATGGTATCAAGATGATAATGGTGCCATAGAAAATAAAAAAGAGAGAAGCATGACTGCCCTGAAGCACAATGTAATAATTAAAACAATACACTGTAAAATATGACTCACTAAATTCTGAGGTATAAAGCAAATAATACAGAAATTATAGTCCATTACATTCTGTGTGGGTCTTTCTACGATTTGATGTACTCTGCAAGATACTGAGGATCGTATATTGCAGAAGGTCTTGTTGGCAAAGTATGTCTTTTTGCTGATGATACAAAGATTTGCAGCAGGGTTGATATTCATGGAGGGATAAGCCAAATGGCAAATGATTTAGCTAAACTAGAAAAATGGTCAGAGCAGTGGCAACTGACATTTAATGTGGACAAGTGCAAGATTATGCACCTTGGGCGTAAAAACCCAAAAGCAGAATATAGACTATTTGGTACAGTCCTAACCTCAACATCTGAGGAAAGGGATTTAGGAGTAATAATTTCAGAGGACTTGAAGGTAGGTAAGCAATGCAATAGAGCAGCAGGAAATGCTAGCAGAATGCTTGGTTGCATAGGGAGAGGTATTAGCAGTAGGAAGAGGGAAGTGCTCATGCCATTGTACAGAGCACTGGTGAGACCTCACTTGGAGTATTGTACGCAGTACTGGAGACCGTATCTCCAGAAGGATATTGATACTTTGGAGAGAGTTCAGAGAAGGGCTACTAAACTGGTTCATGGGTTGAAGGATAAAACTTACCCAGAAAGGTTAAAGCATCTTAACATGTATAGCTTGGAGGAAAGACGTAACAGGGGGGATATGATAGAAACATTTAAATACATAAAGGGAATCAACACAGTAAAGGAAGAGAGTATATTTAAAAGAAGAAAAACTACCACAACTAGAGGACATAGTCTTAAATTAGAGGGGCAACGATTTAAAAGTAATATCAGGAAGTATTACTTTACTGAGAGGGTAGTGGATGTATGGAATAGCCTGCCAGCAGAAGTGGTAGAGGTAAACACAGTCAAGGATTTTAAGCATGCGTGGGATAGACACAAGGCTATCCTAGCTATAAGACCGGGAACGGGGGACTAATAAAAGTACTCAAAAAAAATTGGGCAGACTAGATGGACCGAATGGTTCTTATCTGCCGACACATTCTATGTTTCTATGTTTCTATTTACCTATGAATTACTGATCACTATAAAATGATATTTTATTATTTAAAAGATGCCATCGTCTAAGTGGGGTGAAAAATCTCCCAATAGGATTTTTAAAACCCCAACCCTTATTGAATATATTTAGAAATGGGTAATAGAAATGGGTAAATGTCATTTAAAGGTGATTTTTGTAAATCATCTCATGAGATGGATCTCGGGGATCATGAGCTTCTTCACATGTCTGCAGTCCAGCAAACACCCAAAGGAGAGACAAACCCAATAAGAGCATAGAACATGCTCACTGAAGGAGGAGAAGCTCTGTGAAGAGTATGTTTCGGACAGCATAGTGAGGTGGGGAAATGATATCCCCAGCGCAGGGGATGGGACGTTACATCATGGCCGCTTCACCGCGACCTCTCGCGCGATGACCAGTTCATCGCACGAGAGGAGATCACACAAGTCGAGAATTATTAGGGGTTAGGTTTTAGTATTAGGGTTGGGGGGGTTAGTGTTCGGGTTCAGGGAGGTAAGTGTCAGTATTAGGGTTCGGGGGTTAGTGTTATTATTAGTGTTCGGGGGTAGTGTTAATATTATAGGTATTAGTGTTTGGGTTTGGGGGTAAGTATTAGTGTTGGGGGTTAGTGTGGGGGTTCGTGGTAATTTGTTTTGGGTTTAATTTATTAAGGGGGTGTATGTTTGTAAGCACTGACAGTTCAGCAGTGAGCTGTCAGCGCTTACATTGCCACGGTGAAGTGGCACGTTGCATTTCACCGCTGACAGTTCAGTGTTCAAACTGCCGCGCTGAACTGTCAGCAGTGAAGCAGCCGCAAAGTTCTGTACTAGATACTTCACCTTGGTCCCATGAACCTGCCGGCTCTGTAATAAAGGTAAAAAGCAAAATGAACCAGCAGATAATAACGTAACCCCATGATGACACAGTACCATGTCTGCCTGCATTGATGCCACAGGACGTACAAAGAGCACCCTGTGTTAAAACGAGCGGTGGAAGTGATCAGTTATCCCAGTTTTAGACTGAAACCATGTTTTAATGTTTTGCACAAGTATGGCACATATGCAAGGGACCCTTAGCATGATAATGGACACATGTTTAGATAATATATTTCTCGAATGCTTATCACCCATTAAGAGTGGCCCAAACTGGTCAAGGACCTTTTTAACGTGTGCCCATCCTGAGTCGAAGGTCCCTATGCATCTAACAGTGTCTCATTTATTGTTGGACGATACCACTAAATCACCTGTTTGTTGCCTTTTCCCTCTGATAAGCATGTTTTAGGATCTTTCTGGAGTAGCCTCTCTCATGTAAACGTACACACACATGTACCAGTATTTTGTCACTCAATATGCCAGTATTATTTTGCCATTCAATATGCCAGTATTTTGCCATTCAGTATGCCAGTATTATGCCATTCAATATGCCATTATTTTGCCACTTAATATGCTAGTATTTTGCCATGAAATATGCCATTCTTTTGCCATTAAATATGCCAGTATTTTGTCACTCAATATGCCAGTGTTATTTTGCCATTCATTATTCCAGCATTTAACCCCTCAATATGCCAGAATTTTGACACTCAATATGCCAGTATTTTGTCACTCAATATGCCATTATTATTTTGACACTCAATATGCCAGTATTTGTCACTCAATATGTCAGCATTTAACCCCTCAATATGTCAACATTTAACCACTTAATATGCCAGTATTTTTGTCATTATTTGCCATTATTTTGCCATTAAATATGCCAGTATTTTGTCACTCAATATTCCAGCATTTAACCCCTCAATATGCCAGAATTTTGCTATTCAATATTCCAGCATTTAACCCCTCAATATGCAAGTATTTTGCTTGTTTTATACTACCCTCCTCCCCCCTTCCCCAGTACTTACCTTACTTGGGAAACACAGCCACCGGATGTGATGTAATGTCACATTGATTTTTACAAGAAAAAAAAGTTCAGCATTGCGATGCACTGCAGGGGGATGCCAGCAGCAAGGGTGTCACCCCCACTGGGGGTCTCACCTGGTGTGATCCGCAACCCCCGCACTCCCCTCGGGACGCCACTGATTGAGAGAAAACCTGGAATGAAACATAAAGACAGACAGAAAGGAAAACATAACCGTACAGGTCAAGGCAGGAATACTGGGCAAGGCAGGAATAAGCATAAATAAAAAACAACAAAGCAAAGCAAGAGGGATATAGATATGCCTGGATGAGCCTGCACAAGGGTGCATGGTTACTGCAGTTTCTCGGTAGTAGGTTATTTATTGAAGGGGGTTTCTGATATAGAGAGGTAGTAAAATACCCCCTTCCATCTTGGTAATGGTAAGATTCACAGTGGATATATGGACCTTATGGTTAAGTTTTAGATATAAACCATCAGAGTTCAGATATTGCACAAATGAGTGGAATGAGTCCATACTGTCAGCCAAGACAATCAGGATATCGTCTTTATATCTTAACCACTTCTAGACATTATTGGTGAAGTGAAAATAGTTCTCAGTGCATACTGTATACTCCTAACACCAGCCTGGGTTTAAGAGAAATAGATTTGCATAGGATGAGGTATAGCAAGTTCCCAAAGTTCTACAACTTTATTGTAAATATCTGTTGTTGTCAAATAGAAAATTATGGTGGGTGAGTATGAACCAGAGTATGAACCAGAGAATAAACCAGAGTAACTCAAGGCCAAAGGTGGTGTGGCTGGCATGGTCAGGATCTATTAGAAAATGCTATGTCGCTTATGTGCCATGTTTGTGAGGAATGCAAGTATAAAGTCCTCTCCATGTCCAGGGTGCACAATAAGTCATGATCCGGTCTTTCACAATTTAGTAGTTTTGATAATGTGTCTTTTGTGTCCTGCATGAAGGAAGACAGTTGAACAACAGAAGGTCTAAGAATCTTGTCGACATGCAAACGTTTATATTTTCTGTGAGACAGCCATGTCCTGATATTATTGGCTGATCTTTTTGTGTAATTTGAGCAGTCAGTAGAAGGTGGAGATTACTTAGTTACCCATCCCTCATCCAATCAGAGAAAAGAACTGACGGCACCAAAGCAATTTCTCCATCCATCTCCATCGAATCTTTCCCACTGAAAGTAATGGGAGGCCAAATGATCGAAGCTATTTTTGAGACTGAGTCACATCCGGCACCCGAGCTTTGATCATCTGGCCTCCCATTACTTTCAACGGGGGAGATTCCAACCTTGTTTTTTTTCTAACTCGAATTTGACGTTGCCTCAAAACGAAAGTCGACCTCCAGAGTCGACGTCCTCGAGCTATTCTCGAATTTTAGTGAATAGACCCATTTGTCTACAAAGATTTAGTTGACATGAACGCTGAAAATGAAATGAAATTTTACATGCAACCCAGCAAAATCACGTATAGGCCTCTGGACCATTCACAACATCTACTTTGAGTGTAATCTAGCAGCTTTCATATACATGGGTTGATCCTCCGCTCTGCCGCTCGGCAGACTTGCATTTGTTAGAGCCTGTAAATTGCCCTTGTCTTTCACTGCCTCTATACCCAGCCAGTCTCTGCAGAGCGTGAGATGCTCATTATTACATATAATCAATATTTCCATTGACGTTGAGTGTCAGTTGGCAACCAGACCAGCCTGCATGCTTTAGAGTGAATTAAAAGTATAATAGAAAACATGTTTTGAATTCCATAGCTTTTTTAATCTACTGTAATAGAGCATAATCTAAACTACTAATGTGGAGTTAAACATCCCTTCTTCCCGTCGATTGTCTTGCCCTTTAGCTGGTTCAGTATCTTCCATAAAACAGGAGCCCAACGTAAATAATAATGACATCACTGAGATCCAGCAGGGGATCTCTGGCAATGCTTTGAATTTGGGAATCCTTGTTAGCAGTTCCTTTTGATTTATTTTTTTATATTAGCATGCTCCACTGAGAACTGGCAGATGGACTTCGCTGTAGGCTGATTATTGATGCAATTACTCCGCAGAAAGAGCAACGTCTTTCTAGTGGCAAATTTGTTAACACTCCTGTTAGCTCCAGTAGATGACACATCTTAACAGGAGTCTAAACTACTAAATAATGCAATTTAACCACTACAGACCCAGATAATGATAATTGAATGCTTTGTAACTCAGTGGCACGGTATAACATGCTCCCCCCCTTCCCCCCCGGCCTATTCTGTATAGCCACGAAGATTTATTACATGTGTAATATTTATTGCTTAGAACTTGCCCACCGAGGGGAGAGCTGGCAACATATGGCCCAGAGGGCAAAGACATATTAGAGGCCTAGGGAGCAACATGCTAGCCCACCCTTCATTATGTTAAGGTGTAATAGTGACAATTTTCTATCATGTCCTCTAGTGGGTTCTTTAACATGTTCAATACCATAAACCCTTAGGGTCGCAGAGAACCCATGATTTGCACAATGATAGTGAACTGCCATGTCATTCACTGCAGGAATCTGCAAGTAGCAAAAGTATTTTAACTTTTGCTGCTATTAGTGAAGCAAAAGTTATAGGCGCTATAGTCTACACCCGTTGGAATGTCAACACTTAGCCATTGCTAATTAATAACAAATTGATTAATGATTAAATCTGCCTCCCATTGGGGAAGCCCTCTCCCGAGCCAACGAATGTAGATAATCGGAAGAGGGTAGGACGTATTCGGGGGGGAAATTTCTTCTCACCTAACCCTGGAAAAAGTCCTGTGGATGCCAATGACTCAACCTGATCAATTAAATCTTGTTTTGGGTATTTAGACCCTGTCAGATCAATAATTTATAGTTTAAATTTGCACTTAAAGATTATACATCGCGAATTAAATTACAATGCTATAACCCGATCATTTTGACCCAGTGCAACATTGTGTCATCAACACTGGCAAGTTTTTAATTTCCCAAACCATTTATATTTGGTGATCGATATATTACAATTGTCTGTATCACATTTATAAATGCTAAACAGCTCCAGACATAATTCTCTTTATTCTTTTTCAATTCAAGGCAGCTGGTTACATGTCAGACTATTCACCCTTGTATTACCCTTCATAATTCATCTGAAATAGTAATCTCTTGAGGCAATTAAGAGACCTTTATCCTCAATATCATTATTCCATCAGGCATAATAGCATTGCGTTAATCTCCACTTCAAAATATGAATAGAGGCGCGCAAAATAAATAAAAAAAAAGAAAACAGAAATATAAACAATAATGCAGCTGAACAATCAATGAGTCCTTCTGTGAAATGGCATGCAGATAATACTTTTATATCAGGAGTGTCAAAGTGCATCTCCTCAGCTGTCAGTGTACTATATTTCCCATAGTTCCCTGACAGCTTTTTAGCAGACAGAGCTTCTCACAAGCAATGCTTTGTAACCATCCAAAGTAGTCACCATCAAATATATTAGAAGTATTAGTAGACTTTTTGACCCACAATTGTCCTTTATAGATTAGCCCTAGAGTTGGCAACATCGGCCATGTTTCCAGGGACACATATATGTTCCACATTCTGGATGAAGACCATGCAAAGTGCAGCCCATCAGTATGTAGGATGGATATACGCACAGAGAGTATCCAATTAATTAATCATGGCAGGTCCTTTGAGATCTGCACCCTGATTAATTATTGGATTGTGTCTGTGCGTATATCCATCCTACATACTGCCGAGCTGCACTTTGCATGGTCTTTCTGCAGCATTTAGAACAAATATGTGTCCCTGGAAACATGGCCAATGTTGGCAACTATGCAATGGAAGGTTCCTGTGGTATCAGTTTTAGAACTTTGCCACAGAAATTACCTTTATTCATAACCCCGTTTTGCAGTCCCATTCTAGTTCATCAGATTACCTGTTTGTGCCAATGCATTTCACCACTTGGGCTTCATCCTTGGCTTTTCAAATGTGTTCTAACCATACCGCCCAACTTCTGCCCCTGGGAAATCACTCAATCTGACAGCGCTACATGCATGCGCGATGGTACTGTCAGTCAATCTGTGCGCAAGCGCGCTATGCATTCTGTGGTGTCCAAAACATTGAAGCATGAGATAAAGACTGCATGATTGCAGTCACGAATCCCACTGAGCTCTACCTCTGTCATGAGACAGAAATACAGAGATAGAGCGTGGTGTGACAGAGCCTCAAATCCAGGACTGTACCCTATATAGCAGGCATATTCTGACATAGGAGAATAAACAATAGTAAACAAACACTAGTAGATGTGTTATTACTGAATTAGAATGCTAACATGTGACAACCATACCATGGAATCTGTTATGACCCACCATATTACAACCAAAGGTAGAGACACCCATCAGTTGGCCATGGACTGAGATCATGGTGGGGTGGAAGCAGCAGAGGAAGCAAGCAACCATAGTCTGGTTATGGATATATTCTAATATTTACACTGCATATTTTTGCAAGTGTCATTCCTATGTTTGTCTTGTGGATTGGGATGACAGCTGGCACTAAGACTCTCATGCAGCACAGGATACAAGGGGGGAGAGATCTGTGAAGTGCTGGGGCCACAGAGCTTGCCACAGGCTGCAAATATGTCTGGTCTAGTTAGTGCAGATCCCCTCTACCAGCGCAGCATTAAAAATCAACTTCAGCAGCCACTGGGAACAACATGCCCACATTGGAAATTAGCAAATGTTGTGCCCATTCATTAGAAATGTAGTAGGGAGGAATCGGGCAACTATAGACCAGTAAGTCTTACTTCAGTAGTGGGGAAAATAATGGAACCATGTTTAAGAATAGGATTGTTGAACATCTAAAATCGCTTGGATTTCAGTATCAGAGACAACATGGGTTTACTTCAGGGAGATCATGCCAAATGAACCTTATTGATTTTTTTGATTGGGTGACTAAAATAATAGATCAGGGTGGTGCAGTAGACATTGGTTACCTAGATTTCAGTAAGGCTTTTGACACTGTCGCACATAGAAGGCTAATCAATAAACTGCAGTCTTTGAGTTTGAATTTCAATATTGTTGAATGGATTAGACAATGGCTGAGTGACAGGCAACAGAGGGTTGTAGTCAATGGAGTATATTCAATGCAAGGTCTTGTTACTAGTGGGGTACCTCAGGGATCTGTACTTGGACCAATTCTATTTAATATTTTTATTAGTGATATTGCAGAAGGTCTTGTTGGCAAAGTATGTCTTTTTGCTGATGATACAAAGATTTGCAGCAGGGTTGATATTCGTGGAGGGATAAGCCAAATGGCAAATGATTTAGCTAAACTAGAAAAATGGTCAGAGCTGTGGCAACTGACATTTAATGTAGACAAGTGCAAGATTATGCACCTTGGGCGTGAACACCCAAAAGCAGAATATAGAATATTTGGTGTAGTCAATGTAAGAGGTTGGAGAGGTATTAGCGGTAGAAAGAGAGAAGTGCTCATGCCATTGTACAGAGCATTGGTGAGACCTCACTTGGAGTATTGTACGCAGTACTGGAGACCGTATCTCCAAAAGGATATTGATACTTTGGAGAGAGTTCAGAGAAGGGCTACTAAACTGGTTCATGGGTTGAAGGATAAAACTTACCAGGAAAGGTTAAAGCATCTTAACATGTATAGCTTGGAGGAAAGACGTAACAGGGGGGATATGATAGAAACATTTAATACATAAAGGGGACTAATAAAATTATTTAGAAAATTGGGCAGACTAAATGGACCGAATGGTTCTCATCTTCTGACACATTCTATGTGTCTATGTTTCTATCCCCCCCATTATGCTCATGATCACAGTCATTTTGAATGGGTTGTTACTTCATCCATCAGTTATGGAATCAGAGCTACGTGTTGGTTTATATAGTGATGGGATAGACATGCCAAGGGCAGCAGAAGACTTCTCACCACCTTTCTCCTGCTTGTTTGACTCTTCATGTAGTAATTAAGCAAGTGCCCTGGGACAGAGGCCAGCTGTCAGAGTCTGCTCCACATGGACTATTCTTGTGTATTAACAGTTTAATTGGTTTATAAAGGTCCTTGCCTCTGTGTTTGGCATTATTCTCTGCCAGATTTGTGGACGTATTTATTCTCTGCCATCAGAAGACATTACCAATACATGGAGGATGATATATTCAGTTGAATGGCAGCTGACATTTTCATTGCCCGTATCTATAGTAAAAAAAAATGTATGTTGGATTAGTCTTATTGCAACAGTAGAATTTTGGAGTAACTTTGATAAAATATTGTCTAGTAGCAGCCAACATGTACATCAACATATTTAGCTGAATTACACTTCTCTGAAGTCCTTATATTACCGTAATCCAGCAATTTGAGAGAAACTGGTTTCTAGAAGTTAATGAATGACCTACATGTCTGCCAAGCATATATATCAAGAAAAGGTTATCACAATGATTTAATATTGCACTATAGACAGTGGTGTATCTTGATTTTGTGCTGCCCTAGGCAGACAAAATCCGGGCACCCCCCTACCCAAGCTGTACACCCACGTTACACACCTAAGACATGCCCCATCATTCAGACTCACATCAAGCTCATACTCCCATCACACACACACTCCCATCACACTCAGTCACACACTCCTACTCCCATCACATTCAGTCACACACTCCGACTCCCATCACACTCCGTCACACACACTGTCTCCCATCACACACACTCTGACTCCCATCACACTCAGTCACACACACTGTCTCCCATCACACACACACTGTCTCCCATCACACACACGCTGACTCCCATCACACTCAGTCACACACACTGTCTCCCATCACACACACTCTGACTCCCATCACACTCAGTCACACACACTGTCTCCCTTCACACACACTCTGACTCCCATCACACTCAGTCACACACACTGTCTCCCATCACACACACTCTGACTCCCATCACACTCAGTCACACACACTGTCTCCCATCACACACACTCTGACTCCCATCACACTCAGTCACACACACTGTCTCCCATCACACACACTCTGACTCCCATCACACTCAGTCTCACACATACACACACACACACACACACACACACACACTCTCTCTCTCTCTCCCATCAGCACTTACCTTTCCCTGGTGGCAGGCAGGCAGAGCGATGGTGAGGGGGTATCTTCCGATCCCTTCTCACCTCCGTCTCTGCCTGCAAGCGCGGTCTTTTTTTTTAAATTTTTTTAAAGGGCCACGTTTTTTCTTTTTTTTCTTTTTTCTTTTTTTTTCTTTTCAGTTATTTGCCGCCCTAGGCATCCACCCTAGGCATCCGCCTAGGATGCCTCGCGGTGAATACAGCACTGACTATAGAGGCATCATGGGTGTCCATGAATGCAAATAACCTGTTACAATAGAGAATAATTAATTTCCATATGGGGTTACATAGAAAGGTCACAAAGGAGGTAGAAAGAAAAGGTTTTTTTAACCCATGCTTTGCCTTTGAGTTATACATTTAATTAAAATTCTTCAAATTTTTGGAGTACCTGTCCCAAACACAAAGTAGCCTCTAAACAAAGGTTCATTCTTCTATGGTACTGGTGCTCGAGGTGGTTTAACCCAGAGAAATCTTACACACTCAAAACAAATCTCAACTGACCTGCAAAAATAACAAATATGTTATTGTATTTTTTTTTTTTTTAGCACTTCTATATGCAACCATTTTCGGTAACGTGACCACCATCTTCCAGCAAATGTACGCCAACACGAATCGGTACCATGAGATGTTGAACAGCGTTCGGGATTTTCTTAAACTGTACCAAGTCCCCAAAGGCCTGAGTGAACGCGTCATGGATTACATTGTCTCTACGTGGTCAATGTCTAGAGGCATCGATACTGAGAAGGTAAGGGACGACACATTTCTATTATTCTTGGTGAACAAACATGGATCTCAAGGCAAGACAAGGTGGCAGCTTTGTCAAGGAGTTAGTCCATATCAGATTAAACCCCTCACCCTTTAAGAACAGTGATCAGGCTTTTACAACACTATTTCATCATGGGATGTTCTACTCAAAAAGCACAGTCTCCCCAAGAACCTTTCTAGTTCTCTATAAACAGCAATTCAAATGAGAGATAGAAACAAATGCAAAACAAACACTATACATATAGTCTGTAGAACAAAGACTAAAAACCAGATAGGAGAAGAGAGGAGTCTATACAGTATCGGAATAAAAAGTGAAATATTTATTAGACTCACATCACGGTACTGCGAGAGAGGCCAGCTCTCTTGCAGAAAAGGTTCATGTATGCACGGTCAGTTCTTTGGCCTCTCTCTTTCACATGGCAATACACATATCACTTCTAAGGTCTTTTTTTAACCAACTGACGGTAATGGATTTATAGATTGGTCCAGTTGCCATTACCTGTTTGTTTTGCATTTGTTTCTATCTCCCATTTGGATTTCTAGAGAGAGAGAGAGACTGCTGATGTAGTTTGAAGCTAATCTAAGAAATTACTTTTAGAAGTAACACCCCCATAGTGTCTGAAAGGACAATATTGGGATGACAGCATAGTATACCAGTGCACACTCTACAGCTCCACTTATTTAGTCACAATCTTTAGGGTGCACAGTCTTTAGGGTTAGTCCCTTTAATAAAACCCATTTACTTTTAATTTTATGATATGTAATATGGGATCCTATCCAACTCATTTTCTACCTATATGCCTCTAACAAAGCCGTTAAATTATTATGTTGTTTTTTTTGAGGGGGGAGAGAGTCATGGTCTTGTAGCCTCTCTGCCTTGGGTTAGCTACAATTCATCATTACGCATATCTTTTAAACACATTCTACATAAAGCCTTTAAAAAACAAAGTAGACTTGAGGCTCTCCTAGCAGTACCCCGGTTAACGCATCGCTATTCAGGTCTTTGTTATTAATTGGTAGCTTTGCTATTATGTCATTTATTGTTTTTGTTATTATAGTACAGAATGTAGTCATTACTCACAACCTGGTACCTACTTTATTCCAGTAAGGGGAGGTGTCCTAGAATCTAATGTGTCTTTCTCCAAAGGGGCACCTGGTTTAAAATCAATAAAGGGCCCCTCCTCAGAGACACTAGTATATTGATTTTATTCTTTGGTTTCTACTTTAGACGCAGTTTGTGGAATACATCTATTTCTAAGAGTGACATTGGTAATGTGCCACTCTATCTGTGGCTCTTAATGGGTAAATAATTCATCCTGTGTATGACTTCCTCTGAAATAAGCACAGAGGAACAACACTTATTTACTATGTTTAAAGTATCTTATGGCATTGTATTGGAAAAGCTATAATCAGGTTGAGTTCGTTGTAATTATAGTGCGTGAAAAGATGGTTTTTAGGAAGATAAATGGTTATTATGGATCAGCATGAATTGCTCTTTTCGGGTTCTTTAGCTATTTCTATTATGTACTGTGATTTTATTGCATGGATCCTGTTTTTATTATTTTATTAATTTTACTGATTTAAATGTAGCAAAGGCAATTTCATTCGTAATATAGAATTCTACTCACTTACCAGTAAACAATTGACAACCTACTTAAAAAAAAACTCAGGTATTAATGAATAAGAAAAATTCTTACCTGTATTTCCTGCTCCACTATTAAAGTCTGATATCTCAAAAATGAAATAGTTCCTCATAAACTGACCCTGGCTGCCTTACATAAGGAAGTCTGGTCTTTGATATACTATAGAGCCCCCATGTTCATTCCATCCCTTGATTGACAGACACACCAGCTAATAGCCTGGGGCTGGGAGAGTTCTCAGTCATGTTTAACCAATACTATAAACATGGTATTGGAGATCCCAGCAAAAGATCTTTGATGATAATTTTCACACAAAAAAAGGGCTGAAACCCTTCCTCCACATTGGCCTAATGATTGTGCCATCAATCTACTCCCTGGCCCATCTCCTCTTCGAGGAGGCACCTATCAAAACAGGATAACCAAGCCCTCACCCAGTATATATAAGAAAACATTAAAAAGGGTTATCTGGCTGATGCAGAATTTTCCTTTGTGTTCAAGAAGGCTGATCTCCTTCATTGCAAGGGATCTGCAATAATATTTTACACCCTTTTAAAAGGGGTATAATGTGAAATTCGGCCACTCTTAGGAAGTGTGCTGAAATTATGTATGAAATTAAGCCCTTCATTTTCATATTATGCCTTTGTATAAGCTGCATTCTGTTTTGGGCTTCTTGTAATTAAATACCTGTATTTGACCTGGCCTTCCTGACCCCAGTGACCTCTCTCATCCTGACCTATGGATTTATTGATTTGCTGCCTGTCCCAACTTTGGGTTGTTTTTTGACCATGACTTGTTTCTTCCTTCTGCCTGCACTGATTTATCAGTTCTCGTCTGAGCTGCTCCACCTGTCTATTTGCCTTCAGTCTGTACTACACCAGTACCATGGTTCTCAGCTTTCTGAGGTCTGATCAGTGCCACACAAGTCCCTGGTGGCTGGTATCTCATACTCAATCTAGGGGTACCTGGCTATTGGGGTGTAGACCCTGTCGATATCTCTGATTCCAGGTTCTTCCCCCTATTTCAGTGGACTTATCCCGCAAAACTTTGCATTGGTTCTAGAACCATCTTTTGGTTACTCCTGTCTTCTGTGATCAGGCCCGGAAACAAAAAATCACAGTTTGTTTGTTTTTTGTCCTTGAGGAACGAAAACACCCCGGACATTAAGGGGTTTAAAGTTATATTAATTAATAATTATGTATTTTTATTTTATTTTAGATATCATTGTCATTGTATTTGGCGGGGGGGGGGGGGGGGGGGGGTTCCATTAGTCATTTTAATGGCTAAAAAAAGATGCTCTTATATTTTTCTAGAGTAGAGAAGCCAGGCAGGAGGTTATCATTACATCATTGATCTATGACAATAAGTAACCATTTATGTTGTCTTAGGTTCTGCAGATTTGCCCTAAAGACATGCGAGCAGACATATGTGTGCACCTGAACCGCAAAGTGTTCAAGGAACATCCTGCATTCCGATTGGCTAGTGATGGATGCCTACGCGCCCTGGCAATGGAGTTTCAGACTGTTCACTGCGCCCCTGGGGATTTAATTTACCATGCTGGCGAGAGTATAGACACGCTCTGCTTTGTGGTTTCTGGCTCCTTGGAAGTTATTCAGGATGATGAGGTTGTTGCTATTTTGGGTGAGTCTCATTAATATTTCTCTTTCTTTTGGGAACGGTTTGTGTTAGTCTTGGAATTCTCTTCAAATCATTTTTTTATTGAGTTTTAAAAGACATAACAAGTTACAGAAATGATAAAAAAAAAAGTTTTTGAATATAAAATTAACAAGATATATATCTATAATAGTTAGGAGAAAAGATAAATATATATACATATGTTTTTTACATAAAATATAAAAACTAATATAATATCATAAGTATATATACAGAAGATAATAGAAATATATAAAAATGTAATAAAATAAAAATAATAAATAAAAAGAAAATTTAAAAAAAATTGGGCAACACCCCAGACTGTACTTTTTTTACTATCTTGGAAGTCTTGGAATTCTCCATCCAAGTGACACAAAGAAATTAAATGTCAGATAAAAAAAATATATATATATATTAACATTTGCTATTTTGTACTTTTTAAATGCTTTAAAATATGGATGCCATCACTTGATAAATAATGTAATTTCACTAATGCATGACATTTTCATCACCAGACAGATGGCAAGTCTAATCTATTCTTAGGGACAGTTCAGGTAGAGAATGTAGAGAATAAAATATAATCGACAGTAATCTACAAAATGGGTTAGCAGTATTGTAAGCAAATGACAATTTTAGCCGTACAGTGCTTGAAATGTATCTGTGATGTCTCATGTTTATGACATCACTCTCATGTTTATGACATCACCCTGCATGTTTATGACATCACCCTGCATGTGATGTCATGAACAGAAAACCCCACAGACACATTTAAAACATTTACTCTTACTTGGTGTAATGCTGCTGACGCAATAGGGGTTATTTATGAAGTGGGTACACCGTATAGAGTAATTATTGGCGATGCTATCCCTGTGTTCGCCTATGTGTAAAACAGACTCCCAACAAATGTCAGCAATCTTCTTAGTGTGACTTTTTTTAAGTTCCCAACACATTTTTTTTTTGTGCAGGAATCATTTTTACATAATTCCAGTGTACTGACAATTTTTGATCATTTGGAATTTTTTAAAAATTCACAGTATGAACAATGTTTAATATGCAGCTATTTCAGAAAATTCTCAGATTGCTAAAAACCCTTTGGTTTACATTCTACTCATAGAACTCCATGTTCAGTAGAAGACTGGGTGGCAAACTGGCAATTGCTACTCATGCCACTCTCCTCGATTAGCCAGGGCTGCACCCATTTTCACTTCTACATGCACCCACCCAGAGGTTTGTAGGTCAGGCTGCCCTCATCCTCAGATGAGGTTCTGGCTGGGGTCAATAAGGATAAGACCGAAAACTTTGAGGTGAGATAAACTCTGTATTCTGGCCTTAAACTTAGACACATGCAGACATATTAGAGGAGAGTCTTTTGATATATCTACCTTCACAGCCTTCCTCTCCTCTGTACATACACAGGACTGGTAAGTCAGAGTAGACAGATAAGAGTGAAACATGCCAAAGTCGAGGCAGGTAACAAATATAGACAAAATACAGAAAAGGGGTGGTAGGTGCGCTCTGTAAACCTCACCAAAAGAAAAGGCAAAAAACCAAAAAAGGGAATATTGATAATTGCCTGAAAGGATGTTCTTAAGCAGGTATTCATCCAATTACACATGTAAAAAAAGGAGAACAAGAAAACATAGCACAATACTGCTACAAATAAAATAGTGATATGTACAGGATATGTCTTTGCACTCACAAAACTTTCAGATAGACAGGCTCATCTGTTGTAGGTAGTTGCACCTTCTCCCTCTTCCTCCAGTATATGACGTTGTTCAGTAGGAAAAAGATACAAACGGGAGGAATAAATAGTAAATGTAGACAATTTTAATATAAAAAAAACAGTAGTACCTTACATGTACTATACTGGAACAACAGCTCCACGATGTCTTCCAGGATGTAAAATAGATATAGCATAAAAATAAGTAAAATAAATAAAAGTCCAAAGTTAGCCAGAGGTGGCTGGTCCTGATAAGTACAGTACACGAACGCGTTTCGCCTAAATCAAAGGCTTCCTCCTGGCGTGTCCTAGGTAACAAATATACAAATCAATTAAACAAGGCAAGGTCAGTATAAGATAGGCCAGAAGACGTCAGTATATAGAGGTACCAATAGAAGAAACCCAAACAGGAAAACCCTCATATACAGGCAAGGGCTCAGTGACAAATGGAAGGTTTTTATAGTCCCAGCATTAGACTTGGGCACACCCCAAGGACAGAAGAAGTAGAGAGACAAAATACATTAATTCCCCTTTAAGGAAAATTATAATTGCTGATTCCTCACAATTTTGAGGGATTGGGTTTAGAGCATTCCAGGCATGTTCTGGCTCCAGTGGATATTGTAGAGTGTGACTGGTCTCCAGAAGTGCCATGAAGCATGAAGGCTGGAACCATGTTGCTCGGAGGTCCTCGAGAGCATGGTGATGCCACGCTGATACTAATGTCAAGAAGCTATGACAGAAGAAGCTTTCATAATGAGAAACTTCTTATCTGTAACTAAGTGACAATTCTCTTAACGCACTGGTAAAGGATACTTGTATACAATGCTATAGCAATAACTTTGTTAGTGATGCACAACCTGTCAAAGGGACCACCCCAACTCTTAAAATAATACTGTCCACCTCTGCCATTTTGTGTATTTTGCCCTAAAGCTGCTTTTTATGAAATAGGAAGTGTTAGGGAAAAAAACTGATCAGGCACACTTTTTCTTATCTAAGGATATATTTTCAGACACTGTAGGTGGCACTGCCCCTTTAAGATCCAGCTAAGCAATGTGCTAATGGGAGAGACCTGTACCGTTAGTGGACTTGCTGCTCGGCCATGAACGGTTCTTCCATCTAGTGGGAAACTTGTGGCATGCCTGTGAAAATTTTGACTGAGCTGAATTGGTCAGGGCTTGAAATCTCATCAGGTCTCAAGCAAATGCAGTCCTTAAAAAATAAATAAAAAATGAAACAGAAAGGGTTAGATCTATAAAATGCTGGATGTCAGTGGCATCTGAGAAATAAGGTTATGTTAATTAGAGAGTCTGCATCACTGGAGTAATGCATTAACCAAGCAACTTTATTACAGACAGAGAATACTTACCTGATGGAAAAGATTGTCTCGTCACAGTCTGTCATTAACCCTTTGAGCTCCTGACACATGTAGAGTAATGTTTTGCCCACCCCTCTGTAATGTAAACAGTAACATGCGACACAAATACCAAATGTATCCAGATCTTGTATTTCCTTCCTTTTTTTGTCCTGTTTCATATACAAATGTATCATTTAATAGCAATTTTGTGATCTCAAATTTAATTTAAAAAAATCTATTTGTTTTATTCTATGAAGGGGCAATAGACTCTCCGCTGCACTCGCTAAGTCCATTAGTACATCCAACATCACACAGTTAATTTGTTTGATTTGTTTTCAAAGGCTCTGTATTATTATTATGCTTGGGACACAGTAGCGCCTCTTATTGATCTAAGCGTCTATTTTTAGATGTATTATAAATATTAATTTCAAGGGCACGCTTTCTTTGCTGTATTAAAGTAACAACGTGCCTTTTTATTGAATTGGCTGATTTAAATAAACATCCACTGTCCTGGTTATGTACTTATATAGCAACTATATCAGTAATTAGCATTTACCACATCTGTAGGGTATACAGCTAAATAAAGCCAGCGTTTCCCTTGTACTCTGGGAGCCTCGTTAACAAAAACATCCAACTAATTTCTCCAACCAAACTCACCTATATAGCTTATATTAATAGCTGATTTTGTGGACTACATCTCCCATAATGCTGTTACAGCAGTAATGCTGGCAAAGCATCAAGGGAGATGTAGTTCACAATGTCTGGAGAGCCAAAACTTGCCTACCTCGTTCTAGGTTTTTTTTCCAACTCCACTATTTTGGCCTGTTTTTTTTTTTTTTTCTTCAATATTGTTGTCAGTTCACCATAGTTAGCTGTTTACTGAATATAGCTTGTTTATTCTTAGACTTACAGATGTAGCCACATTAGCTACACAGAGCAAACATTTCTTAACAATGTATTATATTTGTATCCTTTAACAATTGTGGGAACAAATTGCTATATTTAGTTGAAACAATGGATTTTAAATAGAATTGTAAAGCTCTGTCATGGAGTCGACATCTTGTGTCAGATCTTCCTTAATCTGACCCAAGATTCTAAACAACATGTCTGACCCCCTAACAGAGCTATTCAAGGAGAACAGCTTCAATATGGTTCTTTGTTTGTTTATTATTTCATATAATCATTTCTATTCCAAATGCAACTTAATGCAATCTTTCTATTAAAAATAACTTCATTTTTTGGCAGACATTTGTCCTTTAAAACATTTCTGTATAAACTGTATACATGTAATTCAATTGTCCACAGAGGGATACTTTTATTTTGTGGGAGTGGCCAATTGGGATCTATATATGTAATTTTGGAAGTCATTTAAAAAATTAATATACAAACACATTTACTGCAGTTTAAACTTACTAAATTGTGATTTTATTACTACGGGCACTGTGATACTCATACATACTAGTTCAATAGAGGAGGAAATAGGGGCAAGGGGATTTGGGTGCAAAATTGGGACTGTTCTCTATATTGAAAATATGTTTGTTATACTGTTAAAACTGTGTTTTTGCAGCTACCTAAATTGCCTCAAGGTCCTAGATCTCAAAATCAATGATGTAGTACAATGGGACCCTTGTAAAAACTAGACTATGAGGGGAAAAGGCTCTAGAGAAGCCCACTCATATACCTATCTATTAATATATTAAAAAGAGCTGTAATAGATTTAAAAAAGTATTTTTTACAACAGTATAATTCTTTATGCTGCATAGGATGCACACTGACAATTTTATTTTAATTTACATTTTTCATTATGTGGTCCTATTCACAAAACTGTGACTTTGGAGGTCGACTTTCATTTTGAGACTAAGTCAGATTCGGGACCAGAGTTTGAATCATTTCCCCTCCCATTACTTTCAGTGGGGAAGATCTGGCTGGTTTTTCTAAGTCAAACTCGGGTCTCAAAAGGAAAGTCGACCTCCAAAGTCTCCCTCCTCGAGCTATTCTCAAATTTTACTGAACAGACTGAATAGTGCCCCATTAAAATGTCATTAATATACTTATGACAGGAATATTAATACTGTGGTTAGTTAGTGTCACTTCTGAATTTAACAGTACATGGAATTTAACGGTACCGATCCGAAAAGCAGACCCCCGTGTTCACTGCACTCAGGAAATGCTGAACAGACCTAGGAAATAACATCATGTTCTGTACCATTCTCAGATTTTGTGAAAGTCAGAGATATTATCTGTCTCGACAAACTCATAACTCCCCTGCTGCTTTCATTTTGTTTAATTACAATGTTATAGTATAATAATTATTTGCGGCTGTTGATTTACTGTACGCTTGAAGCTTATTTATTTTTTTTCTAGTACATTCAGGATTTCAGCATGTTGGATGTACATTGAGGCACAGGATGATCTGGCATTGCTACATCCTACGCCATGCAGTCAAATGATCATATATCTATGTTAAAGCACCTCTCCAAGTCCCTGCCTAATACATGTTCCTCCTCCCTATATGCAGGCAGTCCCAATGGTACAGATTTTGGTTTGCGGATGTAGCACAGTAGCGCTAGCACTGACACTTGACCTCCTGAGCCCCACCTCCCGCCATCCTGGGTTGACGGGGAAAGAAGTTGGAAGGCATGCTAATAGAAGATAGTTGAATACATATCAAAACTAACACTTTAACTGTAAAAAGGCATTCATTATTTTATTGTTTTGTAGTTACTTTAATCCCATGGTAGGATGTTCTGTGCTTAAATTACGGGACTTAATCGTCAGTAGGACGGCATAGACGGCAGGTCATTTCAATCCCCGTGATGAGCTGAGCTTCCAGCGGGAGCCTACCTGTCAGATGAGGCCTCAGTCTGATGCTTAAAATGTAACCGACACTCAAATCATATAGATTGCTTCAAATTAAATGATTGGCTTTCACCATCCTTAAAAAGACACCATTTTTAATTTCTAACCCTTAATTTTGCTGACTGTTGGCGCAAGGATCCCAGCCTCTTAATTTATTTATTTATACACAGCAACAAAGTTACTGACATGCTTTTTTCTTCCATAATTGAGAAATGAATCACTCATTAGTCAATACATTAATTATACCCAGCGACTCATCCACTCACATCCCACCGTCAAGAGAATTATCATGTGTATCCATGCCTCCACTAATTCAGCTACTGCACCCTTGGAAGTGGTATGTATCAGCACTGTATAATAAATATATATATATATAAAAAGTCCAAACCTGAAACTTTCTGATATTTTGCGTATGAGGCAAAGGAATATACAAAAGAAACAAAACAAATAGAACAGATCGTCAGGAATAAAATAAAAAGTACAACATTGAATTTAACTCTGTGAGATCTACTCATATTTGGGACTCGGGAGCCCCCCTGAGGTTATGTATTTTTAAGGGAAGTATTTTTCTATTTTGCCTGCATATATATATGTTTTTTGTAGAGTCCTATCCTATTGTTATTTTGTTTATAAGCAATATTAATTCAGTAATGATATCATCCCAGAGAATATCCTGGAACACCTTTCCTGGTTAAACACTTTACAGTTGTTACTAATAAATAACCTAATAAATAGCTGTATAATTAAACAATTTGGGTTCCAGATGCCCAATCATCCCTTTTACCCCTCTCTGGCTTTAACTAAAAAAAAATATTTAGAACAATGATGTACACAGAAACACAAAAAACATTTTTTTTTGCCTGAGCTATTATACAGATATCTAATTTATAACGAAAGCTTCCTCTGTGTCTAATTAAATTGTATTAAGAACTCGTAATAACGGTCAGACTGTGAAAACGACCTCTGTGAATATATGATCCTGTCACTGTTCTGTGCAGTCAGTGTAGACGAAAATTATTATGAGGACATCTCAATCTTTGCGGAATTGGAAACCTCTGTGGGTGTCGGTTACTCAAGGTCACGATGTTTGGTTTCAAGCCGTTTGTGGAAGATATAAGTACACTGTAATTCCACGTGTTTTCCAGCGAGAACGTCACGTCTATGAAGGTGGGAGTCAGAAATGACAAAGAGCATATTTGCCAATCAGGGTGGGTCGTGCTAAATCCGAATGGGGCATGTTCCTTCATTAGAGGGTCTCCTTTTCTTGCACCAGCCGGAATCACAGACAATCCATGCTTATCAGTTTATGCCTGAAGCCCCCTCATATTTCCCATACAACACATTGGGGGGTCATGTATAAACACGGCGAACATGCAGATTGCGCCAAATACTGTTGCATTGGGTGTGTCAGCCAATGTATAAAGCAGACTCCTGACAAATTTCGGGAGTCTGAGCTGCCTCCTTTCGAATACGGAGATTTAAGTTGTATCGGAGGAACCTTCGCCAAACACTACTTGGCAGAGGTCTCTCTCCCTCACTGCAAAGTGTTGAGAGTTAAAAAAAAAGGCGCAATTGCCGTTATACATAACAAATAGCAATTCCGCCTTTTTATAAAACTCCCGATACATGCGGGTTTTTACACGTAACCCCCATTGTATGTGTAGTAATGTAAGATCATGATCATATTAGTAACCAGGTTTTAAAGTACCGGTACATCCTGGGGATGTTATTATTACCCAATTTATTGGTACTGTTTTTTTAATGGAAGGATGAAGGGCTAAGTAGACCCTGCCTGGAATTTAACCTGCAACACCGAGCACTGAACAGATTCTACAGATGGCGCATTAACTTGCTAAGTTATCTTGCTGGATTTCATAAGTGAATTGCAGTCACAGATTTACGTTTGGAATCAAAATGAAATGGTCTCCCGAAGCAAATGCAATTTGAGTCCAATTTAAAGTGTTTTCTATTAGTATTCTGGGATCTTGCTGAAACTTGCTAACCAATTGCCTCATGACTGTGATTAAGGCTTGGAGTGAATATTTTTGGGGAATGCTATGTTTGTGAGCAATGCTTTGATATCCCAGAATGCTTTGTACATTGTAAAACTCTTATCACATAAAACCCTGTCGGATATTAAATAATTCCAGTATCCTGACAGTGCGCTCACGTCTGACACTGTGTATACGATCTGTTGTAATGTAAAAGTTTAGACAGACTGGGGTAAAGGGGAGGATCCTGTTTGTAATAGTTTATACTGTAGAGCTCTGCTTGGCCCAAGGCATGCCTCATGCAGTATGGAAAGTCTCCAGGGAGAGTGAATAATCCATTTCATGTATCGGTGTCACAAACGGAGGGGGCAGAAATGTCTTCATAAAGGGTATCTAATGCCCGCGTCACTGAGGACTTAGTCAATAGGGTTTGAAGAGCAGAGGGGAGGTGGAGGACCTTGGAAGGGGAGAATGATCTCTTGCCACCTATATCCTACTGCTTGGCTATCCTCTACTTCAGCATGGCTGACATGTATCTGCACGTAATGTTACTACAAATACGAAGTTCCCATGAGAGCAATTACTGTGTGTGGCATAGTTTAGGTGGGATATTAGCAGAGCCGGGTTGATTGCTGCCAATCATGTTGGTATATACATCAGACTGTTGGTAAGTAGGCTTTGCACTAGCATGCAGCAGTAGAGAGAACCAGCAGCAGCTGGATATATCATCAGGGTAGCAAGGATAGCAAAGATCTGTGCTGCCTACTATGGACTACATTTCCTATGATGCTAAGGTAGCTCTTGGCTGGCTGAGCATGATAGGAAATGTACCTGCCAAAACAATACATGACATTTCCATGTTTCATAGCTGCAATTACCATATCCCAAATTTGTCCCTGTACCTGCCACATAAACCTAGCAAACCTATGCAGTATCTCTATACTCAGGGGAAGTTGCTGAACAAGCACTAAATGGACAAAAGTATTGGGACATCTGACCATTAACCCACCAGGGACAACAGGGACTTTTATGACATCACATTCTATATACATAGACATTAATATGCCCCTTCATCCAGTAGAGCATTTGTGGGAGCTGATGTTGGATGCGAAGGCCTGACTCATAATCCTCTTTCCTGTTCACTCCCAAGGTGTTTAATGGGGTTGAAGTCATGGCTCTGTGAGGGTCAGACAAGTTAGTACCAAACTCATCCAACCATGTCTTTATGGGCCTTGCTTTGCTTGAATTCAGTGAGCTCTGCAGAATGCAGACTGCATGGCTGGGTGCTTGATATTATACACCTGTGGCAATGGCTCTGATTGAAACACTTGAATTCAATAACTAATAGGTATGTCCCAATACTTGTCCATATAGTGTATATTAGGGTGATGTTTGGCAGTAACACAAAACAACCCCTGAAGTGCAAAGTATGTGAGAAACAAACATACAAAACAGTACTGCAGTCTGTGGCACTGTACATGTTACCATTTGTATGCAGACTGATCACTGTGTACGGTGCCTTGAACATTGCCACTGGCCATCACATACATAGAGTGCACGTCAGTGTACATAACATGTCCACTCCGGACTATGCTATGCAAATAGGCAGACCACTGATACCAGATTTTGGGAGTCTGTACCGACTCCACTGCTTCCGCACCTCTGGGTTGTGTGCGGCACTCAGTGCGGCAGCACAACCCATGTATATATAATACTGCACTAAAAAGCGCCTAATTAGTGTCGTATAAGGATTACATGCTAATCTTGGCCGATACCATCCACTATCAATAACCTTCTGCTGCCCTAATAATGCTCCTGCTTCCTATCATGGTGCTCTAGAACTTGGCTTTTTCTAGGCCAGGCCAGTCTGGGCTGTATAAAGACCAGAACTAATTATTAAATTTAACATCACCACTCAGCAACAGGAACAGTGCTGTTAGAGCCACATAGCCTGGCAAGGACCAATTAAATGTTTTATTCTAAGCCTAGCTAGTGATGACCCTGCCCCAGTCATCTACCATAGAAAAAGCCTGGTTTGCTGTAAGCAGCCTACTGGGAAATTCCCAGATATCCATGTAGCTCAGTTTGGATAGTTAGTGTTTTGGAACATTTTCTTCTGTAGTAGACAAGTACCAGTAGCTTTTCTTTGCTAGCATTGGAGAAATCTGGAACTTTTCATTACTGGAGTGTCATGGAACCTTCTCTTCCTTAACATAGAAGAACTTGGGAACCTTTTCTTTCCTAGTTTAGGAGCGTGTCAGAATTTTTGCGTTGCTAGTATAGGAGATTTCTGGAATCTTTGTGTTGCTAGCACAGGAGAGTTCCGGAATCTTTGTGTTGCTAGCACAAGAGAGTTCCGGAATCTTTGTGTTGCTAGCACAGGAGAGTTCCGGAATCTTTGTGTTGCTAGCACAGGAGATTTCCGGAATCTTTGTGTTGCTAGCACAGGATAGTTCCGGAATCTTTGCGTTGCTAACATAGGAAAGATCTGGAATCTTTGCATTTAAAGCATGCAACAGAATATTTACTTTGCTAGCATAGGAGAGTTCTAAAATCTTTTCATTGCTAGCATAGGAGCGTTCTGGAACCTTTGCATTACTAGCATAGGAACGTTCTAGAATCTTTTAATTGATACCATACAACAGTTCTGGAACCTGTCTGTTGCTGGCATAGGAGGGCTGCAGAGTCTTTTCTTCCCTAAAAAGGATAGTTCCAAATCTTTTTCCTTACTATTATTTTATTTACCATTGTTTCCACTTCAATGTGACCTCAGTATCTTTCAGTTTAAGGCAGGACTCATCAAAAATCAATACATGTCCAACTTTGTATTAATATATTCATCCCTTCACAAGCATCTGCTGACTCAGGGCTGTAAGTAGTAATCTGCTCCCTGGAGTCTGCCACATTAGGGTTTCCTCTTGTTCAATAAATTGACAGATGAAAAGCATTAAATTACACACTGTACCTACATTATTGAAAACAGGGCCAGCGGACTCTACATTCACAGTGTTTCCCCTACATATTCCCGTAATTACAGAGATCCTTTAGATAGATATGTGGATGTAAGATAACTGGATAAATGGATAGATATAACTATAGATATAAATAGTATAATGTCACAAATACATTGCTTATTAGGACAGAGGGCGAATGAGAGAGTGAAAGAGAAAGGTAAATAAAGAGAGGGAGCGAGAGAGAAATAGATGAAGATAGATAGGTTGAGAGCTATAGACATACAAATAGGTAGAGACGGTTACATGTAGATAAGATAAGCTGTGTAGATTCAACTGGATAGATACAGCTAGATAGATACAGATATGTAGACACAGATAGGTAAATAGATACATATAACATATAGATAGGTAGGTAGATCTATACAGATAGGTAGGTAGATAGATATAGATAGATACAGATATGTAGATAGATAGATAGATAGATGGATGTAGATAGGTAGGTGTATATATATATATACAGATAGGTAGGTTGATAGATATAGATATATACAGATATGTAGGTAGGTAGATAGATAGATAGATAGATAGATAGATAGATAGATAGATGTAGATAGGTAGGTGTATATATATATATATACCGATAGGTAGGTTGATAGATATAGATAGATACAGATATGTAGGTAGATAGATAGATAGATAGATGAAGATAGGTAGGTGTATATATATATATATATATATATATATATATATATATATATATATATATATATATACAGATAGGTAGGTTGATAGATATAGATAGATACAGATATTTAGGTAGGTAGATAGATAAATATAGATAGGTAGGTAAATCTATACAGATAGGTAGGTGTATATTTATATATACAGATAGGTAGGTTGATAGATATAGATAGATACAGATATGTAGGTAGGTAGATAGATAGATAAATATAGATAGATAGGTAAATCTATACAGATAAGTAGGTAGATAGATATAGATAGATACAGATATCTAGGTAGGTAGATAGATAGATAGATAGATAGATAGATAGATAGATAGATAGAGGTAGATAGGTAGGTGTACATATATATATACAGATAGGTAGGTTGATAGATATAGATAGATACAGATATGTAGGTAGGTATATAGATAGATAAATAAAGATAGGTAGGTAGATATATACAGATAGGCAGATAGATATAGATAGATACATATATGTAGGTAGGTAAACAGATAGAGATTGATAGGTAGGTAGGTAGATATATACAGATAGGTAGATATAGATAGATAGATAGATAGATAGATAGATAGATAGATAGATAGATAGAGATAGGTAGATAGATAGATAGAGATAGGTAGATAGTGATAGGTAGATAGATGTAGGTAGGTAGATAGATACACATATGTAGGTAGGTAGATAGATAGAGATTGATAGGTAGGTAGGTAGATATATACAGATAGGTAGATATAGATAGATAGATAGATAGATAGATAGATAGATAGATAGATAGATAGATAGAGACAGGTAGATAGTGATAGGTAGATAGATGTAGATAGAACGGTAGATAAATTTATACAGATATGTAGGTAGGTAGGTAGATTTATACAGATAGGTAGATATAGATAGATAGATAGATAGATAGATAGGTAGATAGATAGAGATAGGTAGATAGATAGAGATAGGTAGATAGATGTAGATGGAATGATAGATAAATGTATACAGATATGTAGGTAGGTAGGTAGATAGATAGATAGATAGATAGATAGATAGATAGATAGATAGATAGATAGATAGATAGAGATAGGTAGGTAGATAGATAGATATATACAGATAGGTAGATAGAGATAGATAGATAGAGAGAGATAGGTAGGTAGGTAGTTATATACAGATAGGTAGATAGATATAGATAGATAGATACAGATATGTAGGTAGGTAGATAGATATATAGAGATAGGTAGATAGATATATACAGATAGGTATATAGATAGATACAGATATGTAGGTAGGTAGATAGATATATAGAGATAGGTAGGTAGGTAGGTAGGTAGGTAGATATATACAGATAGGTAGATAGATATAGATCAATACAGAAATGTAGGTAGGTAGGTCTCTACCTTAAAGTAGAGTTTCCAGTTACCACGATTTTTCACATGTTCTCCAAAATTCAAAAATATTTTTTGCATGAAGATCCACCAATAAAATGAGTTGTGGAAGCGATCAATGATCACTTCCACCACTCAGGCGGTGTAGTTGTAATGCCTCTATGTCAAGGCATTAATCAACACCAAAATGTGCTGCCAAAATGACCCTGTCGCTGTCCTGTTGTGGCCAAGTGATCGTTGTTACGTATCTGCCTCTAGAGACCGTAAGCAACATTACACAAAAAGGCTAAGATCTAAGGTTGGGGCTAGCAATTAGGGTTTGCATAAGGTTACAGTAAGAATTAGGTTAGGGTAGGTGCTAGGGTTAGGGTAATGATTAAGGTGGAGTCCACTGGATGAGAATGTTAGAAAAAACACTACTTTGGTTATTGCCCTATAACAAAAAAAAAACATGTAAACATTGACTAAACTCATGACAAATATTTAACTCTATTTAGCAGGGGGTTTTATTAGCATTTGTTGATGTGTAAAATATGTTTCATATAGAAAGCTAAAAAAAAAAAAATGTTTTTCAGTCATTTCTTTTCCATCATTTTTTTATTTTTATAGTAAACTAATAAACTTATAATTTGATCAAAATAAAGTCCTTATTATCATGGGTACAGTTAATGAGAAAGAGGAAAATTACACCTAAACACAAACACCACAGAAGTGTAAAAACAGATGTGTCCTTTGGGGTTTAATGAATACAAAATCTTATGGAAACGAAGTGGTAACTAAAAAAAAATACTCATTTGGGCTTTCACTTTCTAAACGTCCAACTTTTCTTGAACGAAAAAAAAAGATATTTTAATGAAAGCGAGTTATTCGTAAGAATAAAAGACCTTTAATATTTATTAGCATAAACGACCATAAGTAAAGTATACATACAATGCCAGAAAAATATAGATTTTGTGAAAGCATTAAAAAGATTTAGAACAATATACAAAAAACATTAAAAATATATTTAAAACATGTATCTAAGTACAGAGGGGAATCAGCCAATGCTTTAGCTCTTTACAAAAGGAACATATAAAAATCTTTTTTGAAGGACAACTGTAGCAAAAAATTAAGTTTTGTTGAATTGAAAGATGGCATCAAGTTTAGGCATTTTATGTAGAAATGCATTAGTGAAATAATACAAATAAAGTACCATATTGAGCCATCTTTACTCCATTTAGCTCCACCAGGAGGCAGACATTTTGTTTAGAATCTTTGGTCAGGTGGGTCAGATCTTTGTTTATCTGAACCAAGGTGAGTGCAGATCTGACACAAGATTCTAAACAACATGTCTGCCCCCTGAGAGAACTATATGGAGTAAAGAAGGCTCAATAAGGTACTTCATTTGTATTCTTTCATTAAATAATGTATTTATAAATTATCTGCACTTGATACTTGACACAATCGTTCTATTAAACATAAGTTATTTTTTTTGCTACAGTTGTCCTTTAAGATAATCTTGACAAACAAAATGCACATAGGAAATTAAAAGGCAGTGCTAGTGTTCTATCACTTTAGTCAACCAAGCATCATTTGTCAAGAGAACTATTGTCAGAGGAATGCATTTGCGCACTCCAGCTGGGCTTCCCGTTTAGAGTAATAACCGTGCGTGGGTGAGTGGAGATCCGTAGTTAGCAGGCCCGGCTTGAGATACATTGCTCCGCGTACAGGCTGCGCTCCTGCACAGAGTCTACTCTTGTACTTTAATGGTAATTAGCACATTGGAATGTAGCGCACGCTGTGATAAGTGAGGTCTAACACGTTGATGCCATTGCACTTTTTTAAAAAGACTCCTACTTCTTAAATCCCAGCATTTTTCTGTGCTTTATTGGAAGAACATGCATTAGAGAATGTCCTCTGTTTAGTAAACTCATAATATTAGTTGAGAACTTCTATAGATATTTTAATAATCTTCCATAATTAGCTGGTTACCCGCTGCTCAGCAAACTACTCTGCCTCCTCTTTCCATTTCTGTTCGGTACACTGCATTGCAAATTTCCTTTTCTTATTCATCTATATCTCAGGAGGAAACAAAAAAGATCTGTTCTCTGCAGTACATTAAAAAAAAAAAACAGTTTCGTTGACGCACTGGAGAAAAATAGAATTGTATGCATGGACTGATGAAGTTTGCTCAGATCTGGGTCAATAGATCAGATTGTGGCATCATGTTCTACGTGTGTCAAGGTGCTTGGTAATTTCCAACAGATTTAACATTTTTGCGATGACGTAGGAAAGAGATTGGATTTACACACACACCCCCCTCCCCCCGTGTGAGCCCAGAACATGATAGTACAGCAATGTCATGTTTACATCCAATAGATGACGGGAGAGAAAAGCTTGTGTACAACAAGCAGGCTCATGAATCTGCACACATAACAGCAGCCAGCCCCAAGTGTGGTTCCCTTAGCCTGTCTGTTTAGAACACAATAATACACATATGAAAAAGGCCTTGCTCAGGCTCTCCGCTATTTCTTATAATGAAGGCAATAACTCTCACCTGATAAGTTTTGTCCTTTTTTTTTTTTTTTACAAAGAGGACTATTGCCCTCATTTTAAGAAATAGAGTAGTGCCTGAGCCTTTTTTATATGTATTTTGTTATATACACACATGTCTTTCCTATAAAGGGGCAGTTAACCAAAGCCTGAAGACAATGCATTTGTAGGCTATGGCCCTTTTTTTGGGAAAAATATTGAGTTGTATAAAAGTATTAATTTGGGGGAAACTTCTAAAAGGTGGAGCGATAAGCAGTAGTTTTTTTTTTTTGTTCTCAATATTTTTATTGTTTTTCAAAAAGTACAGAAAAATTATAGGCAAGTGTGCGGATTCTGTATTAGACCTACGCCAGCATTATACAACAGGGAATCAAAACATTCTTATGTAGGCGCATACATAGACAATGTCACCAAACACTAAGGTACAAATACAAAAAACAATTATTACTCACACGACAAAACAGGTAGGAAGGTAGAGGCAGCCAACCGTATCAGTCATTCCACCAACATCCAGATGGTTTTTGGGAGGCCAGTGATCTTATCAAGCCACTGGTTCCACATACAATAGTTTTTTGGGGGAATTCAGAAAGGTCCTACTTAGATCCCTTTCCATTCTGACCCGATCCCATAGTAAGTGATTGCTTCACTGTTTGCTGTTAGATTTATAAATCCCTACCAGAGCCATGAGTAGAAACTGATCTTGTCAAACATTTAAGTAGATACAAGTCACTGTCACGATACATTAGGTCGATTTGTAAAGGTTATCTGCGAGGCAAAGGTTTCAAAGTGGAGCAGTCTGCCTCGAAAACCAATGGAATGCCAATGGAATCCAGCAGAAAGAAACACTGCTTATGCAAAGTGGCAATAATCTGAAACAAAATAGCATACTTCAACATAAGTAGAATTACTAACCTTTTTAGTGACGATTTTTCTGTATACATAAGGAGTTTATTGATTGTGGGTAGAATTGCTGTTGTGGAACAAACATAGTCTAATTGTACAGAATAAAATATAAAGTATTAACACATTATGTGTGATTGGAATAGAAGAGGGATAATAGGATTCTCTACATTGATTAATAGGATTCTCTACATTGATTGGTAGGGTTTTCTTTATTGCTGATACCATTAATTGTGCTGGAAAGGGCTTTCTGTGACCTTTTAAGAGTCTCCGATATCACTCCAAGGATGTCACAAGCACACACAATATATATATATATATGGTCTGCTAGATAAAGAGAGAATTGCAGGCAAATGAGATGGTTCAACTAGGCCAATGTAGCCGAGTTGAAAAAATTCTCCAATCCAGATAAATGGGAGAATTATTTCATCTCTGCTACTTTGGCCTTAAGTTTGAAATTCCCATCTTAGTTCCCTCCAGTTCTCTCTTTATTGAGTAGACCCTTATATAAATCTTGGTCCGTGCACTCCAGAAAAATTGGGGCCAATGCCCCGGTACAATCCTGGCAGATAATGTAGTAGTTGGAGAAAGGAGAACTAAGGGGGCTTGATATCAGGACGAATCAGAGATTTATTTCGCAAAGATCAACGTTTAAGTCCCACACAGGGGACTTTTATAAAAGCCTCGGTGGGTCCTGTACTGGGTACTTAGTAGACTTACAAAACTTCTATCTCAGCTACAATCTTTATTTAAATTGTACATAGTTCTAGCAATTGGGATCTTTTTAGCTTTTGGTGGAATTAAAGCTACCATGTAGTGATTATAATTTTAGGAATTTGCCTGCAGAAGAATTGAACCTTAATGTTTGTCAGATCTGCACCAGATCCCCCATTCATAGCCACCACCTTATTTATTCGGCATATTAGCTCACATCTCAATAACCTTATTTACCTTTGTTCCATCTTGTCATGAACACATATACACACTTTTAGAGACTATTCACTAAACAATGGTGAACTGACCATGGAACAGCAAAAACGAATCATTGATATCAGCATTGGATATATATACACTGATCAGCCATAACATTATGACCACCTGCCTACCTGTACCTCCCCTTTTGATGCCAAAACAGCCCTGACCCTTCCAGGCAGGGACTCCACTCTGAAGGTTTTTCTGTGGTGTCTGGCACCATGACATTAGCAGCAGATCCTTTAAATCCTATAAGTTGTGAGGTGGGGCCTCCATGGTTAGGATTTGTTTGTCCAGAACATTCCACATATACTCGATTTGATTGAGATCTGGGGAATTTGGAGGCCAAGTCAACCCCTTGAACTCATTTTTCCTCAGACCATGTCTGAACCATTTTTGCTTTGTGATAAAGGTCATTATCCTGCTGAAAGAGGCCAATGCCATCAGGGAATACTGTTTCTATGAAAGGGTGTACATGGTCTGTAACGATGCTTAGGTAGGTGGTACTTGTCAGAGTAACATTCACATAAATGGCAGGACCCAAGGTTTCCCAGCAGAACATTGCCCAAAGCATCACACTGCCTCCGACGACTTGCCACCTATCAGTGATCATAATGTTATGGCTGATCGGTGTATTATTCTACTACTGTATTAATTGGAAAGATTATATTTATTCCAACAGGGAAACTCTCCATCAAAGCCATGACAATTTAAGGTCGGTCTTGCTATTTCTCTAATATTTCCTGTTGAATACAGTCAACATGTAACTATAACCCTACATCATCTAAACATTGTTTACACTGTGCATAGTGGAGAATACAAAATATAAAACATTTTAAAAATATAATGTTGGCAGAATTAAAGAAAATGAACAAATTATGATAAAATGGTTTTAAAACGTGTCTTATGACATCACCTTGTGGGAAATGTATAATGTGCATATCCAGCTACGAGGGGACCATCTTTGGTGATCAAAGGGATCATCCATGATTCTCTACACAGTATAAATGTTATTTGGGTGACAGAGTCCCATTAATGCATCGTGTCTGTTAATATGCCTCCTGCTCTCCTTACAGGTAAAGGGGATGTTTTTGGGGATGTATTCTGGAAAGAAACCACTCTGGCTCCATCATGTGCAAACGTTAGGGCCTTGACTTACTGTGACCTCCACGTGATCAAAAGGGATGCCTTACAGAAAGTGCTGGAGTTCTACACTGCCTTCTCACACTCGTTCTCCCGGAATCTGATCCTCACCTACAACCTCCGCAAAAGGGTAAGACTATATGTTACTAGCATATGGAAACTGTAGTCCAAGACACTACACGCAATAGAATCGTGTCTGTCTTTATTATTCGCTCAGTGCTAATACTTATTGCAAAGGAACATAGTAATCTAGGTTAAATAAAAGACATAGGTCCATCAAGTTCAACACTTCTATCTATTATTCCTGCCTTTGATCCCCTCCCCAAGAAGCTATATAAAGGAAATAAATCCTTCTCGACTCCAAAAGACAAAGAGATTTCTCCTTGGATCAAGAAGCTCTAAAATATTCATGTTTGTTCTATTACTGATAGCCCTGTATGCCCTGCTTTTAAAGAAAAACAAAATCCAGACCCTTTTTGAAGCCATCTATTGTACTTGATAGCACCACCTCTCTTGGCAGTGAGTTCCATAACTTTATTGTCTTTACCGTAAAGAATCCCTGTGTTGTCTATGAAATAAGACTTTGACATCATTAGGCAGCGCTATTCATTGCTTGTTTTTGTAATGATACATCTCTGTTGACAATAATTCAGCAAGGATTAAACACATAGTATGTTTAGCTTGAAATCTAGATAATGTGCGGGCATTTTCCCAGCTTGAATATGGATTATTTTTGTTGTCTGTTTCTTTTAGCCACAGTTGAACTGTAACTGTGTTTTACAGTCAGTGATATAAATATACATGATTTTGTACTCTCTGACTCACCGGCTCTCAGAACTTGTCTGACACAAGATCTTATTTTCCTTGTTTTAAAGGAGATATTTATCTGGTAAAGTTATGTTTTATCTTTCAAGAAAATAGTGACATGTAGAGGGGCATGTACTAAAAAAAACGCAAATATATTTTTTGTGCAAAACTATTTTTGCGCTTTGCTCCTATTGCAATGTACAAAACATTTAACACTCAAATAGTGCATACGAGCAAATTGCGAATAAAAACGGGCATAATTCTGAAAAAAAAGAGGCAAGTTTACGAATATTTTTTCTACCTCTTTTGATAGCACTTGCTAAAATCTGGTGTAATTTTAACATGCAAATAAGAATTATTTTTAACAAAATATTCGCAAAACTCTTTAGCGTGCGCAAATCTAATCGCAATTTATTAGCGCAACCGGAAACATTTGCGCTAAATAAACCTAGATGGAAGAGGCGCAAATCAGGCAAAGCAAATTGTTATAAATAGTCGCAAATTGCTCCTTACTAGTGTTGAGCGAACCCGAACCGCACTGTTCGGGTTCGTACCGAACATTACGGTTTTTGGACTCCGGACCCAAACACGGACATTTCACTGTATGTTCGGTTTGGAGTTCGGGGTTCGGCGATTACATTGTATGTAATGCTATGGGCTTTCTATAAACCGAAATAGAGTCCCCATTCACAAGAATTTCTTATGAATGGGGACTCTATTTCGGTTTATCGAATGCCAACAGCATTACATGTATTCCATAAGCCGAAAATCTATAAACCGATTGTCTTTCGGTTTATAGACTTTCGGTTTAGGGAATACATGTAATGCTTTCGGCTTTCTATAAACCGAAATAGAGTCCCCATTCATACGAATAGGTCAATTGATTGGTCAATCTTACCCACATTTTACTTCATTTTGCAGCCCTCTAGCCCTTTCCAGGACTTTTTTAGAGGCATTTTAGTGGCCAAAAGTTTGTGTCCCCATTGACTTCAATGGGGTTCGGGTCAAGTTCGAGCACGGACCCGGACATTTTTTCGAAGTTCGGCCGAACCTGCTGAACCCGAACATCCAGGTGTCCGCTCAACTCTACTCCTTATGTTTTAAGGACTCTACTCCTTATGTTTTACCTACTTTTTTTTCCCATAATGAATGGAGACTCTGTCTCCGTGTAGTGAAATGCCGACAACCTATAAACCGAACGTTCGGTTTATAGGCTGTCGGCTAATGTAAGTACACGGAGACAAAGTCTCCATTCATAATGAATGGAGACTCTGTCTCCGTGTAGTGAAATGCCGACAACCTATAAACCGAACGTTCGGTTTATAGGCTGTCGGCTAATGTAATACATGTAATCCTATTGCTATTCTATAAACCGAACTTTCGGTTTATAGAATGCCAATAGACTTACATGCATTCCATAAACCGAAAGTCGTTCGGTTTATTGAATGTAAGTGTACTATGCTATTGTATTCTATAAACCGTCTCTATTTCGGCTTATAGAATGCAATAGTACTACGAATGGACGAATGAACGAATGATTTTCGTTTATTAACCATTCGTTCATTCGGCTTTCGTTAGCTTAGCATTTTCGTTATTCGTTTTTCGGACGAATGGACGAAAATGCTATTTTCGGACGAAAATGCATTCGTCCGAAAACGAATGCACATGTCTAATGATTTCTAATGTGAGTCGAAGAAAGCTTTAATCTGTAGCGTAGGTTGAACCATTGTTACATATGCTTGCCACCCTGGATCCACTGGTGTACATCAGTTTGCTTATTGAACTAAGACAGTGTTTTAAATCCAGCTATTTTCTATTATAGGGGTCAGTTCCCTAAACAGTGAGCTGTGGTAGACGTACAAAGGGTTACTAAAATCAGGCCAAAATAGCGGAGATGGAAAAATTCTCCTGCCATCAAAAGTGACCTGCCATCTTTCCACATTAGCTACTATTGCATGCTTTTGTTATTTATTTGTCAATTAGACCCATTGCCAGCTTGTGCTTGATCCCCATAAATGTAGATCTGCCAGCATCCCGTGGTGAGAGCAGTCATGCACTGGGAGTCAGTATCTGGACCAGGGCCGGCCTTAAGTGTTCCGGCACCCTGTGAGGGCTTTCCCTGTGGCCCCCCATCTCTTTCACCCCCTATGTATGTGTCTCTCTCCCTTCCCATGTTTGTCCCTTTCCTCTTCCTTGCTATGTCTGTCTCTCTCTAACTCCCCCATACCTGTTCTCTCTCTCCCTCTTTTCTGTCTCGCTCCTCCCCTTCCTCTGTTCTGTCTCCCCCCTCCCCTGTTCCTCTCCCCCCCATTCTGTCTCCCCCCCTTCCCCCTGTTCTGTCTCTCCCCCTTCCCCCTGTTCTGTCTCTCACCCCTTCCCCCTGTTCTGTCTCTATCTCCCCCCATCCTCCTGTTCTGGAATGGAAATGTTAATTATTATTAGAGGGTTGAACTCCAGTAGCTCTGATTTTGGCCGGTTTTTGTGCCAATATTTCAGAAACCGAACTCCTCCAGAGTTTGGCTGCTGAAAACTATCGGCCATTCTAATGCCTCTGTAGACTTTACATCGGCATTAAGCCAATTTATTATTGGCCAGCTGGTAAAATGCCGGCCATGCGGCAACCTTAATTTTATCCAATGTATACCCAGTATATGGTTATGTGTATGCGGATGTTTGTTTGTGTGTGTACATTCATAGATCATGTGACAAATGCATTGCAGGGGGGATATGATAGAAACATTTAAATACATAAAGGTGAATCAACACAGTAAAGGAAGAGAGTATATTTAAAAGAAGAAAAACGACCACAACTAGAGGACATAGTCTTAAATTAGAGGGGCAACAATTTAAATGTAATATCAGGAAGTATCACTTTACTGAGAGGGTAGTGGATGTATGGAATAGCCTGCCAGCAGAAGTGGTAGAGGTAAACATAGTCAAGGCGTTTAAGCATGCGTGGGATAGACACAAGGCTATCCTAGCTATAAGACCGGGAACGGGAGACTAATAAAAGTACTCAAAAAAAATTGGGCAGACTAGATGGACCGAATGGTTCTTATCTGCCGACACATTCTATGTTTATATGTTTCTTTCCAACTTCCTGGTGTAGGGTCTTGGGATGCTGAGGAGCTAGAACCTTAGGTGGGTGTGGTTAGGTGACATCAACATGATGTCACACCACGTTTTGTGTCCTTCCCTCCCTGTGACAAATACAGGGCATCTGGAGCTTATCTCTTTTTGTATTTTGGCTGTGAATGTCTCTTTGCATTAAACAATTTAAATGCATTTCTGCTGGTCGTAATACCGGGAGGCAGTTGTAATGCCAGACACAAATTTGATTGGGCAGGACCCCTCCAAAAAATTAGACTGACCCAGTAAATTCAGGGCTGTTTGCAACTTTGCAAATGCTCTCTATGTATCCCTGTGTGAATCATGCCTGATATCATGCAGAATGTGTATTGATAAAACAGATCAATAGGCAATTAATATAACATTACAGCAATCATGTCTTTTTAAGAGATGCAGTAAATTGATATAATAGCAGCCAACTTAGCTGTTAGCATGCAGGGGTTATTCTTGAAAATATTAAAGGGACATTCCAAATAATTTCTGTTATTATTTGGTGACGCATATCCTATTAGCAAATTAAGCATGTCCTAGCGCCCGATGGTCCCCTCTCATTGGTGGTAGTGGCGGAGGCGGGGACGGAGGCTGGCACTCACTCTACTGAGTGTCAGGCTTCTCTGTGGGCGGTGGGTGGATTCCCCTGATTGAGGTGGGAGAGGTTTTAGCCCAGCAGCCTTTAAATATCAAGCACTGACTCCACACTGCTTGTGTATTGAGCTGCTAAGTGGTGTTCACCCTTAGTTCCCTAAACCTATGTATTTCCCCAGTATACTATTTTTGATCAGACCTCCTGGATTTTTGACCTCAGCTTGTTCCTTGGATATCCCGACCTCTCCTATATTTTGACCCCTGCTTGACTTAACGTTTCTCCCTACTTACCTTCACCGCCCCTGCTTGGACTTTTGTATACGCTCCTTTGCTGCTTGCCCTTTTGACCTGGACTTCCCAACAGCTAGCTCTTCCCTTGCTGCTCCCCTGTGGCCCCCGGACTACCTCCCTGCCATAGGCTCCCAGCCTTATCCTGACACTAAGGTTTGAAACTTCTGAATGTAAAGCTGTGTGATCAAACTTGATCAAAACCTGTTCTTCACCCATTGGATAGCCTTTCCATACAGGTGCAGGAGGATGCCCTATGAAATTGATGTAGATTAATTTAGAAATAAACAAAAATGTTTAAAAGTCTATCTGTTCCTGTCCAAATCTGAGATGAATAAATTGCGTATACGCAGAAGTAAGTTCACACTGACACATGCAGTTCAGGTTAAAAAAACTTCGAGGAAATTTATTAGCATCTGGCAAAATTCAGGCTTACAAGCCCTTATAAAGGCTGAATGACATCATCATTGAATATCAGATAATAACAAATAAACATCATTAATTGGGTTAAATGTTAAGTGGCTGTGTCAATGTCCACCCATCAATATGATTAATTGGCCCAAAAACTAAGTGGTTAGCTAGGTGTCCTCCCACCGAGAGGTGGTATTGTTCTGAACATGGGTGTGGACGGATGGCTCAAGCACCATCTTTCCCAGCACGATGCTTACTCGGTGGAAGGGGGGGCTCGGGCATCATTTTGCGTAGTTAGTGATGTCAGTCTCGTGGTCGGGTGCAAGGTTCTTTTATGAATAGAACATTTCATTTGGCCGGTGTTCTCATGGCCTTCAGATTATACTATGTTGCAAATGACAGGAGATTCAGTAATTCCGGGGCTAGTTATATCCTTAGAGAGAAAATACAGTCTCTATTCATTATACTAAATACTGTCAGAAAATTCTGTCATGTAATGTGAACAAAATGGAGTTAGTACAATAATTCAATACAGGTTTCAATAAAGATTTTTAATAATTCTACATCAGTCCCCCCTATGAAATGTTAGATTCTAAAAGATAATCTTTATTTGTTAATATCAGAAGACGTGTTAGCCCAAAGGCACAGAAACCCCGTGGCCGCTAGCTTGGTGTTATTGCAAAGTGCAATCCTGTCCCTTCATCTGTCCCTAGTTGGCTAACTCATCCGTCTGCTGGGCACTCGAACGCTTCACTCCATGGGTATCCCGCAGTGGCTAGCCCACCACATCTCCACACGGTAGTCTTTCCCAAACAGACAGATGCTGTCCCTAAGCTGGTCCCTACCTAGAATTCTTGCACTTTATCAATAAAAGGGATAGTTTGTAGCGGTATACAGGGCGAGTTGATATCTTGGAAATCTTGGTCATCAACTGTGAGATGTGTGAAAGTGGGTGCCGCTTGGTCTACAGTCTTCAAAAGAAGTTTTCTCAGACAAGGGAGGACACAACAAACAAGAAGAGCAAAAATAAAAAGAAAAATTAGTATTGCTATACCAATATGCATTAAAGCCTTTTGCCATCCTGTCATCCAACCAAACCATCTCTCCCAGGGATCCTTTATCCCAGAATTCCTTTTTAACTCTTCAGAGAGCTCATTCAACTTCTCTATGGCTAAGGTAACTTTACCATTAGGGCCTGTGTTTTCTGGAATGTAAGTACAACATGTCATGGTGTCGGGCAAAATTTTACATACCCCTCCTTTTTTGGCTAGAATCATGTCTAAAGCCATTCTATTCTGGAAGGACATTTGGGACGTAGCCTGCAGCTGTTCGGCTAAGCCCTGGAGGGCATCCCTGGTGTAATTAACAAAACGTTGTTGGTTGTAATAAATGTAATTTATCCAATTTAAATTCTTGTTTGCAGTGTCTATGGTAAAAAGTGATTCAAACCCTGCAGCAACTTCATCTCTTGCTTTAAACTCATTGGGCACCCCCCTAGGCACCCCAATGGCATCGATATAAACATGAGGGTCAAAACTGCCTTTAACTGGGGCTTCACGCTTTACTTTGGTTGGTGTGTGTTTGGACTCATGGGTGTCGGGGTGTGTGTCAGAGATAATGTGTATAGGCATGATGGCTTTGGCCAGAGTACACTCCCCCCACCATTCTTTGTCCATTCTGGATCTTAGCTGTAAATCCCCACACAACCAGTAAATATCCCCTAAAGATCTGGTATGGAATTGTAGAAGGTTCATGGAGACAGTTCTGTAGGTGGCACAATACCCTTTAGAGAAGTTACCCACAAATTTACCAATCCCATCATAATTAGCATAACAGGTGTAATTACCTTTATAAACTGTAACACCATCTGGGGGTTTGCAATCCTTGGCTAGAAGGGGATATTCTACTGTCCATGCTTTACATATGGACCTGTTGAATTCGTAATGATAGGCAAAAAGACTCAAAACACATTCTTCTACATCTACTGGCAAGGTTAAAGGCACGGTGCCCAGGTGAGGCCGGGCACCACCACACACATAGCATGCGGTTCTGTTATGCTTATTGGCATTATATTTCATCCATTCTAACCATAGATTAACATCGTTAAAACCTGTTTCAGCGGCCATGGTATCTTCAAATGTGGGGTTTGCAATGGCCATCATGTCTTTAAAGGACTGGATGTGTGGTTTCAATGGATTTGAGACCATGTGGGTGGTCCCTTGCCACTCAGAAGAGTGGCACATATCTTTAAGGTAGAAATGCCCTTATTTGTTATAGGAACCCTTTTTCCAATACATTCCCATTACATACTGGTCTGCATCTGTTGGGCTGGGATGCTCAATATTCAGGATTAATTTCATTGGTATACCTCCTCCAGGTTTTCTTAGGGTCATTCTTTGGAGAAGGGATCTACCATGATCATCTACTTTAGATAAAACACTTTTTGGTTTGTAACCCCAGGCAGGCCCGGCATTCCATCCTGCCGCCCCCCAATGGTTACAATTGTGCCCCCATTGTTTGTCAACTACACAAACATAGGGGTCCTTTGAATGAGGGATATCTCTATAGATATTCTGAATCTGTGACGTGGGGAATGGACATTCTACGATGTCACAGTAATCAAAAGTATAAGTAGCCACACGGGTACATGATGAATTATACCAGAAGGTGTACCCACTGGCATCTTTGGTGATGGCTACTTGTTGGGCTTTGATTAAACTGATTAAGGAGATAATATACCAGAGGTACATGGTTGTGTGGTACCGGCTTCCTCTGGGGCAGGAACTTTCTTACAATGGGAAGCGTGGATCCAATGTGGCCTGCCGGCCAATTTGACGGAGGTTGCGGTGATCAGGAGAACCTGGAATGGTCCGTCAAATCTTGGTTCCAGGGTGTATTTCCGCACAAATTTCTTGACTAGAACCCAATCTCCGGGAAGCAGGTTGTGAGTACCTGTATCCAAATCGGGATAGAAGTTACTGATCAATGTTGTGATTCCGGGTGCTTCATAATACTTCTGTATGAGGGCAGCCATCAAGTCTTTTGACAGGTGTGCAGGTCCATGTGCCCATTGGACAACTGCTGGATATAAATTTTTAGGAAGGCAGAATTTAAAGTTGTTGTAGTATATTCCGTCCTTTAGGACAGCCCCTCTCTTCTTCCATTTCTGGATTTCTTCGGGGGTAATTGCGGCTTGCTGTTCCCGCAAAATTCTTAGATCAGTAGGAAGGGTCTGTAGGGTAAAAATAGGAACTTCTTCTTGACCGGACACTTCTTTATCCACTTCCTGCAAATTTCTTGCTGCTTGCTTAGCAGCCTGATCAGCCAAATGGTTGCCCTTTGCTTCATCTGTATCCAACTTCCCATGTGCCTTGACTTTCAAGACGGCCACTTCTTCAGGGAGTAGGAGGGCATCCATTAGTTCCTTGATTGCAGAGCTGTGTTTGACTGGTGTACCGGCAGTGGTAAGAAATCCTCTCGTCTTCCAAATGAGGCCGAAGTCATGTGCCACACCCAGGGCATATCTTGAATCTGTATAGATGTTGGCACGTTTTCCTTCGGAGATTTTGCATGCTGAAGACAGGGCTTGTAATTCAGCTTCTTGTGCAGACATTGCTGGCGGTAGAGATGATGATTTGATAACTTCATCTGTTGTGGTCACGGCATATCCTGTGTGGTATTTTCCTTCTTCATCAGCATACCTTGAACCATCCACAAACAGAGTGAAGTCAGGATTTGTTAATGGATTCTCATGTACAGTTGGAAGATGTATTGTTTCCATTTTCATTTGTTCAAAACAGTCATGAAGTGTCTCTGGGTCATAGTTATTCACTATGACCAGGTCTTGGAATTCATTTTCCAGGAAATGGCGTGGCCATGCTTCAAGAAGGTCAGTTGTTGGGTACTTGACAATGCCATTTTCCTGTAGCTTTGATTCATCCATGGTGGCCCATAATTTTGCCATGGGCCCAAGATCATTCCATGATTTTGTTTTCAACTTGGTAACAGGGACATGTGGAATAGCAGTATCCCAATGACGGTACAAGTAATTGAGTTCTGGGGGTAGTTGGATCAGGACCATGCTATTGCCTTCAGAATCACAATAGAAGTCTTGGGCAGTGAGTTTCACCTCCACCCAGTGGTAGAGTTCATCTTCATAGCAAGGTTCAGGAGTGATGTTTGGCTTGTACCATGTGGTACAGAAGGCATATCCTGGACCCTCACAGAGAGGTGTTTGTTCTTTATAAAAGGTTAAATCAGGATGCATTCTCTTGATGGTCCCAGTGAGAAGAAAAACATAGGTTTCATCCATGATAAACCCATAGTGGATACCCCCCTCAGGGAGTGGAAGAAGAGTGGATGGATTAAGAACTTGACATCTGTGTATGGTAATGTTGTCAGGCAGCAGGAGATGACACTGTAAACGTAGGTGTCTAGCGGGAGACACATGCTTGAGCTGAACTTGGTTGATGATGGCAGAGATGTCATGAGGGGCCAATACAACCAAGGGGTGGCCAAGGACCAGGTCTGCAGTTCTTTCAATAAGTTCCCTTGCAGCAAAAACAGCTCTAAGACATGAAGGGGTCCCTCTGGCCACGATATCCAGCTGGCAGGAGAAAAATCCAATAGGCCTCTGGCGGCCTCTTAAATCATTTGTTTGGGTAAGTACTCCTGTAGCATGGCCTTGTCTTTCAGAGACAAATAATTTGAAAGGCTTGGTATAGTCTGGCAGGGCCAGAGCAGGAGCAGATGCAATGGCACGTTTTAGAGTATGAAAATTGTCCAGTGCTTTATTGGTCAGGCAAAATGGGTCTGACTTGAGTGCATCATAGAGTGGTTGCATAAGCAGAGAGGCTTCTGGGATCCATGCTCTGCAATAGGAAATGAGGCCTAAGAAGGCATGTAGAGATTTTGAGGTCTTTGGAGGTGGAATATCCAGTACGGCTCTTACTCGGTCCCGGGTGAGATGTCTGGTACCTTGAGATAGGCAATGACCAAGGAAGAGTACTGTGGATTGACAGAATTGCAGCTTGAGACGTGAAGCTTTGCATCCTTGTTCTGCCAGATAGCAGAGGAGACTAATTGAACAGTCTTCAGTTGTAGGTATGTCATCTCCACAGAGTAATAAATCATCCACATACTGGAGGAGTACAACCTCTGGATGGTCTGTTTGCCATGGTTCAAGGATGGAGCACATGGCTTTTGCAAATTGACTTGGAGAGTTTTGTGCCCCTTGAGGCATGACAGTCCATGTATACTGTTGCATTTCATGAGTGAAGGCAAACAGATATTGGCAAATAGGATCCAGTGGAACACTGAAGAAGGCATTAGCCAGGTCAATGACTGTGAAGTATTTTGCAGATGGTGGGACGCCAGAGAGCAGAGTGTGAGGGTTTGGCACAATAGGGGTGTCCAGGACAGTTGCTTCATTGACAGCACGGAGATCCTGAACCATTCTGTACTTCTCTGGTTCACCTTTTGGAGTTTTCTTCTTCACAGGAAATAATGGAGTGTTGCACTTTGATACACATTTTACAAGAGCACCCTTCTCCAAGAGTGCTTTGATTTGAATTGAAATAGCTGCAGCTTGAGTTGGTTTTAAAGGATATTGTGGTTTCCTTGGTAATTTTGCTCCTGGAATGAGCTTTACCACCACAGGCGGGAATTCTTAGGTGACCTATGTCCTCTGGGCCTGAGGACCATAATTTGGCAGGTACCTTTGTTTTTAGTATATCAGGAAAATTGGACCTCTGTTCCTTTGCTTCCCCACGGGGTTCTTCTAAATGCAGCATTAGAGGTAGGGAGCACAAGGCTGAGGTGTCTGATTCGGATAGAGGAGTAGACAATTCCACTTGTCCATCTGGGGTGAAGGTGATAGATGCCTGCAGGTGTGAGAGGACATCAGCGCCTAACAGGTTAATTGGGCATGTGGAAGATCTCCTAGGAGTCTGGGCAGATTCCAGACCTCTAGCAACTAAGATTAAGGTATCTAGAGAGACTACCTTATATTCAGGGCGTGCAGCAATGATTCCCTTGCGTATAGAGTCTTTTACACCTTGGACAAATGCACCTGACAGCATTTGTGAATGAATCTTGTCAGTAAGGTCAAAACACAAATCTGTAAACATTTGAAACAGTCTTGCATGAAACCTTTCCACTGATTCTCCTTTACTCTTGTATAATATCAGTAAGGAAGCGTGAAAAGGAGCTGCATTAGGGTTAAGGGAGTAAGTGGCGGCCATGTTGGATGTGGGCACATCCGGGGCAGACTGGGCCGGACTGGGCATGGCCGGGGTCTGAGGAGTGGCTTGGAAAAAGGGGTAGGGGTAATTTGGATAGGGCAAGGACATGGGGTATGGTAAGGGGTATGGCCAGGCCAACTGGGTGGGGGCTAGGGCGGAAACAGGGGAGGGCAGGACAGCTGGATAAGGATTAGGGGAGGAGGTGGGAACCTGGACTGTGGGAGGGGTGAGTAACGGAGAAGACAGAGAAGGATTAGTAGATATGGGTGTAGGAGGAGTAGCCGGAGCGGGTGTAGTAGGATTGGCAATAGCAAGGGAGGAGGGGTTAGTAACGGAGAAGACAGAGAAGGATTAGTAAATATGGGTGTAGCTGGAGCGGGTGTAGTAGGATTGGCAATAGCAAGGGAGGAGGGGTTAGTAACGGAGAAGACAGAGAAGGATTAGTAAATATGGGTGTAGCTGGAGCGGGTGTAGTAGGATTGGCAATAGCAAGGGAGGAGGGGTTAGTAAACTGGGTGGATGCAAATGGGATGGTAGAATTATCAACAGAGAGAGAGCGTAGAGAAGGAATGGTGGATGTAACATTTAGATTAGACACAGAAGGTAGTGCAGGGATGGATGAGGATGATGGGAATGTTAGGGATGATGAAGGGGAGAATAAAGAGCCATCAGAATTCAGGACCGGGCAAACAGGGGAAGTGACGGGATAGGTATTGGGAGGGTCAGGAGTGGGGAACATGGTCAGCTGGCTATCACTTGTTGCTGACTGAACCTTGAGAATGGACATCCCCTGGGCACCATCTTGGGGCGTTGGCTGAGGGGATTCCCCAGTAACACAATTCTTGTAATATACATACAGTTTTACACCTCTATGATTTATCTCTTCCTCAACCCAACCTTCCTGCTGAATAGCCTTCACTACTCTGTACCATGCTTCAGCAGTACGCAATAAATCATTATCTGTAAGCTTGCCTTTCTTCTCTGTCAGTAATCTACGCCAGCTTTCCGGTTGTAATCTACCACATGAAGGCACAGCAATTTTACACACTTTAGCAATCTCTTCACCCTCTCTATCTTCAACTAAGTCACACGCGAGCCAGCCCCTACTGGGCTTACTCGCTTCCTGTCCCATATCCCCCTATACAAAGCGTCCCAAGTATAGGTAAAGGAAAATGAAACAGAACGTCTACAGTGCTCGACTGCCACTAGGAAGGGTGGGTCCCTCCTAAGTGCGTCTTCCCAAAACGTAGACCAGTCACTGAATCCGTGTACCCTAGGTGGTAGCCACGGATTGGAGCGGGGTGAGAAGTGTGTGACCAATCACTTCTCTCACAAAGAGAAATAGAAATAAATAATACAGAAAATAGAATAAAGATAAAAAATGAAAGTAGAGACAGACCCAGGAGTTTGAATGACTCCCAATTAAGACAACATTTAAGACAACATTTCAATTGAAATACAGTGCATGCAACACAGTTCAAATAAATTCAACAGTAATCCCTTTCCTTTACTCTTGTGGCCAAAGCCACCTCCCTCAACCTCGTAGTGTCCCCGCTCGGAGAACGATTTTCGTAAATCTCACTACCAGCGGCCGCGGAAAACAACTAACACCGGCCCGAGATCCACCAGCCTCCCTCATTACAGCAGTCCACTAAGTGTGGCCACCTCTATCCTCACTCCCGTAGTGCCCCTATGGACCCACCCATAAGTCTCACTACCCGTGGTGCAGGAAGACAGCAATGCCTGCTCGAATCCACCACCACAAAAATAAAATTCGGGAATGCCACCAGCTTCAGCGCTTCGAAACTGGAGGGTACCACCCTCTGCAAGCAGAGCAAGGTGCACAATGAAGCGGCTAGCTAGGCTATCAAAGTGACACCACGGGGGAATCCCCAGGAAGCAATGAGTCTACACCCCTCCACAGATTCCCCACCCTCTCTTTTTCCTTACTACTGTTAGCTAGACAGCACCTAAAAGAGAGAAAACAGGCAACGAGGACCCCCCAGGACAACTTCCACAGGTCCACCCCCCTTTTTCCATACAGTCTTGGCCACGTGACTCCTAAAAGGGGTAAAACAGGCAACAGAAGACCCCCAGGCAACCTCCCACGGGTCCACCCCCCTTTTTCCAAAAAGAGGGAAAGAACAAAACTAACTAAACATAAACCACTAACATACCCAGGCAACAGATAGACTAAATGCAGGTAAACAAATGAGTAACAAGACACCGGGCAAGATATTACCTGTCTTTGATGCCCTCCCGGGAAGCAGTCACAGACACGTGGACGGGTCAATCAAAGGGGCTGGAACATACCGGTGGCTCCTGCAGAAGTCTCTACCGTGTAATCAGAGGTGATCAGTCTCCCTTCCTTCCCCCCCGATTCCTCCGTCCAACAGCGTCTTCCTTAGGACGGCTTACCGGCCAGAGGCCATAGCCCGGTGCCCCACGTTGGGCGCCAAATTGATGTAGATTAATTTAGAAATAAACAAAAATGTTTAAAAGTCTATCTGTTCCTGTCCAAATCTGAGATGAATAAATTGCGTATACGCAGAAGTAAGTTCACACTGACACATGCAGTTCAGGTTAAAAAAACTTCGAGGAAATTTATTAGCATCTGGCAAAATTCAGGCTTACAAGCCCTTATAAAGGCTGAATGACATCATCATTGAATATCAGATAATAACAAATAAACATCATTAATTGGGTTAAATGTTAAGTGGCTGTGTCAATGTCCACCCATCAATATGATTAATTGGCCCAAAAACTAAGTGGTTAGCTAGGTGTCCTCCCACCGAGAGGTGGTATTGTTCTGAACATGGGTGTGGACGGATGGCTCAAGCACCATCTTTCCCAGCACGATGCTTACTCGGTGGAAGGGGGGGCTCGGGCATCATTTTGCGTAGTTAGTGATGTCAGTCTCGTGGTCGGGTGCAAGGTTCTTTTATGAATAGAACATTTCATTTGGCCGGTGTTCTCATGGCCTTCAGATTATACTATGTTGCAAATGACAGGAGATTCAGTAATTCCGGGGCTAGTTATATCCTTAGAGAGAAAATACAGTCTCTATTCATTATACTAAATACTGTCAGAAAATTCTGTCATGTAATGTGAACAAAATGGAGTTAGTACAATAATTCAATACAGGTTTCAATAAAGATTTTTAATAATTCTACATCAATATCATACGAAATAAAAATATATATATAGTTTATCAAATATTAAATGAAGAAGAAATAAAACAATTCTAGTATGTAAAAAAAAAAAAAAAGCTTAAAAAATATATAAGAAAAATGTCATGAAAAAGAGTATTGTGTAGTATTACTCCCTTTATTTCACACCCGTTCAAATATAAACACTAGAGTCAGAGCCCAGTCACCTACACTTAGGCAACTACTTCAAAATCATAATTTGGTCATTCATCAAGTAAGTGTAGAATGATATTGTGTGACTGCAATTCCTGTGATGTTCATCCAGCATGTTATCCAAGAAAGCTAATGTTACACCAACCCTGGCGCATGCACCACACAATATTGAAATTTTTTTTGTGTGAAGCAAATTGTTAGGACTCCAGGCTATAGGTGTGACAGGTCACACTAGGTATGTGGTTTGAGCAGAAGTCTCCACCCACAAGATATTATACAGCAAGCAGCCATGAGGCTGTTTGGGGGCACATATGGCAGATACAGACTGTTTGGGGACACATATGGCAAAGGCATTCTGTGTAAGGGCACAGATGGCAGATTACACCAAAGAGCCCATTTTGCCCCCAAGCTGTCCTTCTTGGCTATACCACACCCACTTGCTCTCTTTGCCCCACCTACAAAACTTTTCATGAGCACGAATATCAAACGAATATGACGAAGGTCACCTTGTTTGGAAATGTGACTCCCGACATACATCATTATTTTAGCAATTGGCACAGCTCATATTTATATCTGTCATCTTTGTAATCGGTTAGGGTAATGCGAATTCTTCATTAAAGGAGGAGAGAGAGAGATCAAGGTTGTGTTAACTCTTCTTGCTTTTAATCCTTTAAGATTAGAATGCTCGTGTCCAGCTCTTATATAGCTGAACATGCAAGATTACTGTAGAACAATCCAATCAATGTATCCCTGCATGCTATTGTACTTTATATAGAATATCATCTGTCAGCAGCTCCTACATATAGCTCTGAAACAGAAAGGGCATGATTATTATTTCTGCTGATCTCTGCGCTGACAAATAGAAATTTATGTTGATGAGACACATGGTTGAATTTCAATATCACAGTGGCTTTTACACTATATTTATTGCTTGGCTGTGTATATGATACAAGCACAATGTAGCACTGAGTACAACAGGCAAGAGTGGAACATAATAAAATGAATACAGCGCATAGGGGGTTATGTAATAAAAACTCCTGCGCCGCAAAGTGTCGGGAGTTTTATAAGTGATGGCACTTTTTTATAACGCCCGCCACTTTGCAGCACGGGAGAGTAGATCAAACAGTGTTTGGCGGAGGGGTGTCCGACACTAATCAGACAATTTTTAACACCTGATTTTTTTTATACATGGGCTGTGCCTGCGCAATAAGCACCAAAACAACCAAAATCTAGGCATTATGCGTAGATAGCACAGACTCCCAAAATTTGCCCGGAGTCTGCTTTATTTATTGGCACCGATTGCGCCAGTATTTGGTACCATCTGTGTGTGCACCGTGTTTATACATGACCCCCATAGTGTAGTATATCATTTGACCATTCAATAGTAAGTGTTGAATGAATTGTACTCCAAAGTACAAAAAATATAAAGCATAGAATAAATACCACCAGGACATGTCTTCATGCCTGACACTGGTTTAATCTTCGATCGCCTTTTCTCTACCCTCAGATCTAACATTTCGACCTTTCCACCCACCCCCTTTGAGAATTCTTTAAAGAGAGGGATAGAAATACTAATGCTGTCGAAAAACATCCACAGGCTAGAAATGTACAAAATCCATTTGGAAACCGCTACACGCACCAATAAATATTAATACAAATAATAGTAACAACGAACTTCCCTAGCCTCCCCATGAACACCGCAGCCTCCCCATGAACACCGCAGCCTCCCCATGAACACCGCAGCCTCCCCATGAACACCGCAGCCTCCCAATGAACACTGCAGCCTCCCTATGAACACCGCAGCCTCCCCATGAATACCGCAGCCTCCCCATGAACACCGCAGACTCCACATGAACACCGCAGCCTCCCCATGAACATCGCAGCCTCCCCATGAACATCGCAGCCTCCCCATGAATACCGCAGCCTCCCCATGAACACCGCAGCCTCCCCATGAACACCGCAGCCTCCCTATGAATACCGCAGCCTCCCCATGAACACCGCAGCCTCCCAACACGATGTATGGATTGCAAACCATGTTTTCAGGGCACAAAGACGTTGAATCAACTGATCAAGCTCGATTTTGCATTCTTTTAATAATAAAAAAAAATTTAACCAGGAAGGGTACATTTAAGGTCAACTCAATATACACCTATAATTGGCCCCAAAATGTTGCCTTCGAATTTCGGATGGATTTGGGGCTTCATCAACCCGAAATGTCGAGCTACCTAGAAAATAAAAACAAACAACAACATGATATATTAATTGAGTAAAATAAATAAATGAACATAAAATAATATAAAATAACTTTTTGTTAAAATTGAAAAATAGACCCTGCCAGGAATTCTGAGGATTAAACAGATTCTACAGAATGTGCATTAACCCGCTGAGCCACATCACCAGCTTCTGTGGATCTGAAACATGCTTTTTCTAATTACCAAGTGTTTTGCAAATGAATATACTGAAATCCCAGATTCTTGTGTGATCTGAAAATACATTTTACTTACCAAAGCACAAAACCTTAAATAAATAAGCATGTCGTCAGATTAGAATAATAGGGTCTATTCACTATTGCTGAATTGACAAAACTCAGGCATTGTATTGCTGCTATGTATGGATTGAGCATACATATCTGAGACTGCATTCACTGCACTACATGTAAGATATTTTATACGTTACAATGTAATACTTTTGCTGTTTAATACATGTATGGTTTATTTCTGAGGATATTACTTCATCTTGCTTAACCCTGCACTGTACTCAAGGCAGATTTTCCATCTTCCCAAAGTTAGTGCATGGGGTAACAACATGAGGCATATTGGAATTTAATAATACACAATTGTGTTTATTCCTTTATGTATATACAATCCTATTGAGGCATGAGAAGGCCAAGTGAATATACAGCTTCTGGTTTATTTAAGGTTGTATAGCACCTTGGGAGAGATCCTCTCTGACACTTTACACCAAGTGGTGGAGGACTAATATTTTGTTTATTTTATTTTTATTGAAATTTTTTTGATTGTGAATTAATATCGGAGTTGGAAAAAAGGATTTAACTACCTTTCCTACTCCACTATTAATGCCTGTCTGCCGCAGTTCATCTTTACTGCACAACCCCCACTAAGCCTGTAACATTCCATAAAGTAATAATCAGCTATATATATAGGGTGTCTGTGTTATCAGTCCACATCATGGAACCTGCTTGAAAGATCCATTGCAAGGTATCCTGGAAACATGCTCCCAACCCTGTGTGCATCATCCATCATAGTTTGTACACAGTACAGGAGTTACATGGTGTTATAAAGAATAGATATGAAGATGTAGAGCCGCAGGATTCTTGCAGACTGAAAGCTTTGTGGAATTATGTGGGTTTGCAATATCCAAACAGCAGGATGATGACCTTGATTGCTTTATTCACCCCACTGATCAGTTATATCAGAGTAATCCCACAGAAATGACACTTACTGCTAGACACTGATAACAATGAAATTGTATTTATAGAAATGAAATGGTTATACTTTTGAGATCTAGAAAAAAAAAAAAATGTGTTAAAACTTCCAACACCTAAAATCGGGACTGTCCTGGGTAAAGTGGGACAGTTGGGGGGTATGCATTAAGTAAAGCCAAATTGGAAAACACTCTTAAGTTTGAAATTCCCTGAAATGTCCTCTCTCATAAATACAGCCCTGAGTGAATAGCTCAGACGGTAACATAAAGTGTATTATACATTTTATCTATTTTGTTTGTTTGTTTTACTTTAATTAAATGTCAGGTGTCAGATGGATGCATTAGTTGAAAGCTTTTATGAGTGACTGACTTAATACAGTGACGTACAATTAGCCATTGAGAGCTTTTCCATGTCTCATCTATTAAATTGATTATTTATTTTGCACAGCTTTGCTATATGACCTTCATAAATAATTGTGATACCAGCATTATGAGATGAAAGCCCCTCACTTTAGATATTTAGTTTTGCTCCCAATGTATAAATTGTATTTGTATCATCACCTTGGGCCACCTGCATCTACTTGGCATCTCTTTAACTGAAGTTGGATTGGCACTCCCATTATCACCAGTCCGGTGGAAAGCATGGCCCTACTTAATGAGATTTAAAACCCTGATTTGGCCTGCCCAGCTTCATTTCAATCTCCAAAATCTGTTTTAAGATGAATAGAATGATACATAGATTGGAAAATAGCTACTGTGTCTGTGATGAAACACTTGTAGTATGAAACGCGTTAGATTGTTTGCTGCCTCCCACTGTATATGTTGCCAATTATTTCATTTATTTCATTTGTGTGATGTCTTATATGTTATGGTGAGTTTTACTGTCAGTTCCAGCAATATCAATTTCTAAAAAGGTATATGACATAAGGATAATTTAATGGGGATGAATATATTGTGAGCCTATTGTGTGATGTTAAGGTTGGTGTTAGCAGGGATGGGCCAAGTGTCCATAAATCCTCATTAAAATGTCCACCACAGACCCCAGTAAATGTCCACCGTGAGCAATGGAGGTGCTTTAACAATACAAATATATTTATCTACCAACAGGCTGTGTCTAGTTTCTTACCTAGCATTGTGATTTATATATATGCTATATTTCTTTCGCACACAGAAAGATAAAGCTTCTTACAGTAAGTAAGATACAAGGAGCCCCTATCAAGGGGCGAACCCAGCTCTCTTCTCCGCTGGCGAGGGACAGCCTAAAGCAGGCCGTAAAATAAAATTCTCGTGCTCTGGCAACAGCTGACCACGCTGAAACATATATAAAGAATTTAAATCTTCCACATGTGAATCAGTGTCTGGATCATGCATGTGCAATACTTGCAAACATGAACCTTGTTGCCCATATTTTGATGATTGTGGGGAAATGGTCTCGTATTCAGTGTTTTTTTCCCCCTTCCACAGTTAGGGGTACTGTGTGTATGCAATAAGCACATATTCAAATGAATGTCTGCTTGGAGTTCATCGTTTATATCTATTCCTGATTTTCCTTTCTCCTTATATCAGGACAAGTCAGCCCCCTAATAGGGCTCAGGACAGGGCAGCCCCTAACAGGGTTCAGGACAAGGTAGCCCCCTAACAGGACTCAGGACAGGGCATTCCCCTAACAGGGTTCAGGACAAGGTAGCCCCCTAACAGGGCTCAGGACAGGGCAGCCCCTAACAGGGTTCAGGACAAGGTAGCCCCCTAACAGGACTCAGGACAGGGCATTCCCCTAACAGGGTTCAGGACAAGGTAGCCCCCTAACAGGACTCAGGACAAGGCATTCCCCTAACAGGGTTCAGGACAAGGTAGCCTCCTAATAAGACTCAGGACAGGGCATTCCCCTAACAGGGTTCAGGACAAGGTAGCCTCCTAATAAGACTCAGGACAAGGCAGATGTACAATGAAGGGCAGGAATAGCCAAGAAATGAAGGCAAGAAGGGGAAAACTTTAGCCTGCACATGGGTTGATATGTTACAATCTGCTACATAATTTGACCATTATTGGATGCTGATTTACCTCTTCTGCATTTTTTTCTAACTTACACGTGTTATGCTGCTCTATATTTGCATGTTTTGTTTGCCCCCTGTACAGTGCTACGGAATATGGCCACACTTCCTAATTAAACAAATTATATAAATACATAATATTTCTTATATGTGGATTCTGACTCTTATTACTGAGCACTTGTGGTCGGTGTTCATTGATATTGTTAGATTTTTGGGGTTAGTCTGTGTCAGAAATCTCTCTTGAGTGAGATGTTCAGACCATTATACCCAATGGCCCTATACATTTCTAACTCGCTGCAAATACACAGTCAGCTACATCAGCAGAAAAACTACAAATATTTTTAAAAAGTACCTGCAATTTATTCCTAGTTCTAAGCAGGGGCGTCACTTGGATTGTTGTCACCTGGTGCGGAAACACACCCCCCTGGATTTCCTCCAATACAATTCCAAACAGATTCATTAGTAATGCCAGTTAGATGGCCTATTAACTATGCCACACACAGGAGCCCCATAACTATGCCACACACAGGAGCCCCATAACTATGCCACACACAGGAGCCCCATAACTATGCCACACACAGGAGCCCCATAAATGATGCCACACCAGAGCCCCATAAATTATGCCACACCAGAGCCCCATAAATTATGCCACACCTGAGCCCCACTATATATGCCTCACCTCTGCCCAATTAATTATGCCACACACACAGGTGCCCCATAATTATGCCACACACACACAGGTGCCCCTTAATTATGCCACACATGGGGCCCAATAAATATGCCACACACAAGCGCCCCATAATTATGCACACATGGGACCGCCATTAATTATGCAACATATAGGAGCCCCACGATGTGACAATTGCACAATTCTAAAACAATACATATCTATACATACAGACATCTCTCTCGCACTGGTATCACCCACGCTGGAGGTTTCACCCGGTGTGGTCCGCACACCCCGCACCGCCCTCAGGACGCCACTGGTTCTAACTGCTTCCCCCCCCCCCGATAATTGGTATGCTCAGGGGCGGAGTCTGAGGAGATGCGTGTCGGTGCTACCACGCATGCCCAGCTGAAGCAGGAAACTGAAAGCACTACTGTGCATATGCACAGTGCTGCATATGTGCAGTAGGCATCCACCGGTTTCCCAGACACTGGAAAATGCAACCAGGAATGGTGAATTGCGGTCCTGAGTCCCGCTGTCCCACTAAGCTCTACCTCTGTCCCGGGAAGCATCTCAATAGTGTACTTAGTTTTTTTCATTACATAATTTCTAAATAAAACATCTTGCAATTTTTTTCAGTAAAACACAAGTAATTTTTTTTGCTACAGTTGTCCTTTAAAAGGAATACAGGCAAAGTCCGGGGACTACCCTGTGTGTGACTTACTGTCCTATTTTACGCAGCTTGTTTCTGTGGACATTTATGAGCCCGTGAAGCATTTTGTGGAAGGTCAAACCAAGCTAGGGTTATTGTTCCCTCCACTGCAATGGTGTTACAGTTACCACTAAAATCAGCTACTGAGACCACACAAGGTACATCGTCAGCATTAAACTCAGTATCTCGGCTTCTCCCATGAATGCACATCGATGTGGATAATCAGAATGCGTCAGCCGAGCACACTGATTGATTTCCCTACTGCCGCAGTAAGAAGGTTGCCCTTTTCGTCACAATGGAATAGTGGGAGTCAGCATGAACTGAATTTAGTGCTGATGTAACACATGGTACCAGGGCTCACTAAACTGTGATATGAGCATCACATTTAGTTACAACAACCTATATTAGCAGTCATGTCGATCCTATAAAGATAACTCTTCAGAACCTGCTCTCCTGCCCTTACCATATGCCACAAGATGGAGAATATAATATTACTTAATCATGTTTACTGGCACGGATCCCACTCCTGGTTTGTCTAAGGAACGAAGGCATTAACTCATTTACTGAGTGCCTTAAGCATGCCCTCAGCCCACTAGTACTCTCGGGTTAACATTAATATAGCAGAAAGAGAATCGCACTCTCGCTGGGATTTATTATTAGAACTTCACAATGTTCAGATGTTCTCAATCTAATCACGGAAAAAACAATGAGTCAAAGAGTTTGTAATCAAATGATGTGGGGGGGAAGGGGGAAAGGTCCTTAGTTTCAAGGTCATATTCTGTGAGAAGTAATAAAATAAGATGCAAGAACATTATGTAGAGATGCAGTAGTTGTAGAGCTAGGCTTGTCGCCTATTATTCTTTAGACAGAGGGGATTGTCATGCTCGACAATGCTGTCCTATAATACAAAATAGAGCATTTTAAAATGTACTTGAGTGTTAAATAACCTACATCCAGATCCTGCTGTGGTTCTTTCTTCACTGGTATATATATTATAATACATATGAAAAGTAAAAAACGGAAATATAATCAGCCCTGGTATTACCTTTACCATACACACCTAGTGGGATCAGACATACTTAATCTTGGGCCTAGAACAGCCCCCCCCCCCCCCCCTCTTCCCCCCCGTCATTACAGTCTGCTTTATAAAGTGTTGGTTTTGTGGAAAATCCACAAAACAGAGAGGAGGTTATTACCTAAGTTTCGAGAACAGCGCAAGGAGATCAAGTTGGGGGGCGAATTTTGAAGTTAAAATTAGACCTCTCTATTCGACCCCCTCACATTAGGCACTCTCCCCCCATTTCATTCAAAGTCCGTCTTGTTTTCCCAGCTCGAAACTTCTAGTGAAAAGCAGTACAAACTGCTATTCACTAAAAAAGTAAGGGAGTTCGAACTAGAAGGTGAGTTGGACTTTTTATGTCCAATTCCCCCCCTCCCACTATATATAAGATATATTAAGATAATGTATGACCTGGGTCTAATATACGTTTCATTGTGTATGAAGGGGTAGCAGTATGACCAATGTAAAGCACAACTTCCAATCTATACCCATTGCATCTCCATGTTCTTCATGCATGGAGGGTAACTCTATCTATACGCATCCTTTGTATGATATATTCATGGTCAGCCAGGTTCTTATCTTCAGCCATGTCCATCTTTCTGAGCCTTTGGATGTTTTTTGTGTATGGACTAAATGATAACTTCACTGCAGGAAGGGAGAATTCACTATTTCCTTTCTTTCACACACAATTTATCAGAAACATTCTCAGTAGTCCGTTTTGGCCCAATGGTCTTTCATGAAGAGTATTCTTCATATTCGAATAGGATATGAAGGTTAGAATGTTGGGACATTTCAATGAATACTTTTATTTAACCTCCACAAGTCTTCTCATAAACAGTGATTAATGGACAGATATCTTGTATTGGCACCATGGCAGCCCATCGATGTGTGACGCCAGAACATATAGATACATGCATGTACAGATTTCCTATTATTTAATTCCAGTATTTTATGCCATAAAATAGTTCAGTCTTTTCTCCACGGTTCTCGTTTTTTCCCCTTTAGTTTAAGAGTTGCTAAATTATTGAGCTCCCAACATTATTATTTTAAAATGCCTAATTGCAGAGTCAGATTTTAATAGTTACTTATCCTTTTTAAAGTTACTTATCTTTGCTTTATCCATGGTAATCAAGGCAGAATGTAGATATATGACATAGAAAGGCACAGTAAGTGTTCGGAATTTACAATCATAACAGATTATTTTAAATGTAACTCATGTAAAATAAGTGGATGTTCATTTTCTTTAAAACATTTCCTTTTAGCCTCATATTGCTCAAGATTCTTTTCAACCATTGGTGGAACGTGTTGCATTAAGCATCATGTAAGAATAACTGCATGCACATGTATGCCCGGGTTTGCTGTCTAACCGGATTGAATGGTGTGGGGCTGTACCAGTATCACTTCCAAAGGGTCGACTTAATGTGTGCCTTCGAATTGCTACCCAGGAACTGCCGAATACGTTCTCAGTTCGTAAATCATATACGATTCCATGCTGATCTCTCCAGTCACCAAATGCAGGCAAAATGCACCAGAAAAAGTGGTAGTCATATACTTCTATGGTGAGGACTTTGGCTTATTTCGGGGCCAATTTGGTAGGTCCTCGGCTATTGCGAATATCGCCAAAGTCCTCCCATAGAAGTCAATGGACAACTTCGGATGCAAATTCAGGGATACTGAGTGGCTGCATTTCGGAGATTTCTGAAATTTCGCTTAACTGCATGACCCAAATCCTTTCGGGAGAAATCAGTGTATATTGGGTAGACCCATAAATGTCCCAGTGCATAGGCAAGGCAGCCATCTCTTTCACATGAGGCAGCCATCTCTTCCACATGAGGCAGCCATCTCTTTCACAGTCTGTAACGTGTCCAGGAATCTGTCTCACACCCGAGGCAAAGTTCCTGGACCCGATCACTGGGTTTCCGGCCAGGTGATCGTGGTGATCAGTCGATCACCGCAATCACATGCACATTGGATGATTCATACATTCACTCCTGGTGCTTTAGAGTTATCAGAACCACAAACTAATGTTTTTTTCTGTTTTTTTTTTTTTGGGGGGGGGGGGGGTTGGGAACCTATATTTTTCTTTTTTATTAGTTACCGTATATACTCGAGTATAAGCCGACCCAAATATAAGCCGAGGCACCTAATTTTACCACAAAGAACTGGGAAAAAATATTGACTCGAGTATAAGCCTAGGGTGGGAAATGAGGCAGCTACTGGTAAATATTGCCCCGAATCTGCCATTTATTATTCCAGGATATTGCCCCAATATGTCATTTAATATGCCAGGATATTGCCCCCAATATGCCATTTAATATTCCAGGATTTTGCCCCCAATATGTCATTTAATATTCCAGGATATTGCCCCCAATATGTCATTAAATATTCCAGGATTTTGCCCCCAATATGTAATTTAATATTCCAGGATATTGCCCCCAATATGCCATTTAATATTCCAGGATATTGCCCCCAATATGCCATTTAATATTCCAGGATATTGCCCCCAATATGCCATTTAATATTCCAGGATATTGCCCCCAATATGCCATTTAATATTCCAGGATATTGCCCCCAATATGCCATTTAATATTCCAGAATATTGCCCCCAATATGTCATTTAATATTCCAGGATATTGCCCCCAATACGCCATTTAATATTGCAGGATATTGCCCCCAATATGCCATTTAATATTCCAGGATATTGCCCCTTAGTATGCTCGTTATGCCACCCTCCTCCCCCCCCCCTTCCCCAGACCCCAGTACTTACCTCTTTGCTGCTCCGTCTCCCGGTGCTCTGAAGGTCCGTGGCTGTGAGGGAAGCGTTGTGAGCTCCCCTCCAGCCGCGCGGATCAATGAAGTTTGTTTAAAAAAAACACACATTGTTGACCGCGCGGCTGGAGGATAAGTATAAGCCGAGGGGGGCATTTTTCAGCACAAAAAATGTGCTGAAAAACTCGGCTTATACTCGAGTATATACAGTAGTTAGTTTGTTGGGATAAGTGGGTTAGTGTTGTACTAGCTGTGTAGAATATTATTGGGAAAATAATTTTTATATGTATTTTTGAATACTAAATTGTAGATTATTTTTATGTATAGGATTTAAAAAACAAGCTCTAACTGTCCTTTAAAAAAAACCAACATATAACATGCGTTAAATGACAGAGAGGAAAATTATGTTTCAACAACCACATTGAAAAATCGCTCTGGTCATTGGCCCAGAAAATTCCTGGTCCTTAAGGGTCTAGGACACTTCATCGGCCCGGCTTCATCGCTGACAGTTCAGCGCGGCAGTTAGAACGCTGAACTGTCAGCTCTTACAAATTTACAAGTAAAAAGAAAATACCCCCCCCCCCTAATAAATGATCCCCCCCCCAAGTGCCCCCCAAACCCCAATACTAAAATTAAACCCAAAATCCAATACTAAATTTAACCCCAAACCCTAATACTAACCCCCTAAACCCTAATACTAACCCCATAAACCCTAATACTAACCCCCAAACCCTAATACTAAAATGAACCCCCTAAAACCTAACTAAAATTAACCCTGAACCCTAAAAACGAATTCTAACCCCCTAAACCCTAATTCTAACCACCCTTAACCTCAATGCTAAAATTCTAATTCTAAAACTCTATTTTCTAACTCTAACACATTAAAACTTACCTTTAACGATGAAATGTCCCGCAATGAAATCTCCCGCGACGAGCTGTCGTGTGGTGAAGTGACGGCGGTGAAGCGGCTGCGCAGATGCAGCCACGATGAAGTGTCCCATCCCCGGTCCTTTAGGGGTTAAAAGCGGAGACAAATAAATACTTTCAAATATTACATAATAGACATATAGCAACACTGTTTTATTTATTTTATAATGGTGACATCTGCATCCTGATATTAATATAGCACATCTTTCTTGTCTACACAATGTTCCTGTCAGAATAAATAGTAAATATGAATTCTTTGCGACACATAATTAGCTTTATTTTGCTTGAATCATTGCTGTGCTGCGTCTTCCCCTCCCAGCCTTATAAATCTTTTTGGCACGTTTTATAAAAGGAACAAGATGATGCTAAGCTTGTTAAGGAATTAGAACAGTTACTAAAAAATCTTTGAGAATGTGTCAACACGATGGGGCATCATGTCTATAAAAGTGGATAAAAAGTGGAAAAAATAGCAGAATTGGCGTTCATTATGTACAACAGTGATTGCGCCTTTTAAAAAATAAATCTAGGCATTTTACAGTGCAGGGGGTGAAGTGTTTGGCGGAGATCCTTCGACACTCATTAGGTGATTTTCATACCTGAACCTGCGTTGTATCTTGTGAGGTTCCCTGACATCTTCCTACTCAATGAGGAGCTCGATACAGCAGGAGGTGGAAGAGAAAGCCTGTGCAGTAGACTACCATGGATTCTCCATCCCCAGCTTAAAAAAGGTAGGCAATTCGGTCAAGTAACAATTTTGCCAATTTTAAAATGACACTAAACTTTTACAACGTTTAATTTCCCTTTAAAAAAACCTCTGTATATATGATTGCTGGAGTGGGCAGCTGGGATCACTAGTGCATACTCCGCCCCGGTGCGCTGTGTGATATCTGGATACACGGAGAGCCGGATGTCAGCTGACATCCGGCTCTCGGCTTTAGTTATCTGACAGTGTCCTGCCTCTGCAGGGATAAGATGATAAAATGTGTGTAAGGGTGACTGTGTGTAAGTGTGTGGTGTCTAAGAGTGTGCGTGTAAGGCTGAATGTGTAAGTGTGTGTATATGGACTGGGTCCCCAGGACATACTTGAAAACGAGAGAAATCTCAATGTATTCTTCCTGGTAAAACACTTTCTAAATAAATAAAATAAATAAAAAAATATATGTGTGTAAGTGTGACTGTGTGTGTAAGTGTGTGTATGTATGTGTGTAAGTGTGATTGTGTGTGTGTAAGTGTGTGTATGTATGTGTGTAAGTGTGATTGTGTGTGTGTAAGTGTATCTGTGTGTGTAAGTGTCTGTATGTATGTGTGTAAGTGTGATTGTGTGTGTGTAAGTGTATCTGTGTGTGTAAGTGTCTGTATGTATGTGTGTAAGTGTGATTGTGTGTGTGTAACTATATCTGTGTAAATATTTGTAAGTGTCTGGGACAGTGTGTGTAATCGTGTCTGTGTAAGTGTGTATGTATGTCTGTAAGTGTGACTATGTGTAACTGTCTATGTAAGTGTGTCTGTAATTGTGACTCTCTGTAGGTGTATTTGTGTGCGTTAATACTATGATTTGGAATATAGCTGTAAAAAATGAATTTAGCTTTGATTCAACATGTTTAAGGTTTTATTAAAGCAGCACAGACCCTTTAACTCAAGTAATTTCTTTTTACATTAAGTAGCACTGGCATTGCTATTTCTCCAAACTGAATGTAATGAAGCCATCTTGTGTTTGAATATGTTCCATACGTCATCAATGTGCCCTTGTAAAATCATCAGAATACGGCTGGTGATTTGCAGCAAATGTCATTTCTACATCTACCTGTGCATTGAAAGAACAATGACCATTCTAACACTTTACTGGCTCACCATACAGTGCCGCATGATGCTCTCACATGGGGATAACAGAACTGGTAGCGTGCTCAGTATGACTGATAGGCATACATCAAATTACACTGCAATCGTCACCATACATCAAATAAGGTTATTACTTGATACTGCACTGAAATATGAGGGTGGCAGATTATAATGCCCGATAAAAATCAAACACATTAAGGGACTCTGTCACCTGCACTTTGCTTATACTGGTAATGAGGAGAATGCAAAATGAGTGATACAATGCGGGTTATGTATAAGTGTCATTTCTGGGGCAAAGTTCTAAACAGTAGGAACATTCCATTTGTTTCCATGGTTACTGGATACCTCCCAACTCTTCCTCCCGGTGAATCGGCACACCAGGAGGAAGGAGCTTGGGGAGTCTGAAAACTGACAGCACTACCGGTCACGCATCCTGGCAGCTCTACTGCGTGTGCGCACAATGCTACCGGTTGTAACCCTAATAGTAAGTGCTTGGAGGAGTACAGGGGATAGTTATTTTCTTTATATTGACCTCTATGGCAGCTCATTAAAAGCCACAGTCGGCAGGCCTTGTGAAAATCAAATATGTGTCTCTGGAGGGGACTTCCTGACCCTCAAATCTATGGGTACCATGATTCCAAACACATCCACAGCGTCAGGAGCAGATTGTCACAGTATATATTCATATATATATATATATATATATATATATATATATATATATATCCACCAAAACATCACATTGGGACTGAGACATCAGTCTTTGCCTTAACCGTATAAATTAATATTTCTTGTATTTTCCAAGATGTGAGAAGTGGTGGCAGAATATATGCTATTAAACAGAATAAAATGCTGTAGAGGTGAGCTTGGAAGACCATCACCACCTTACATGAGATAATCTATCAGTTATAGTATAGTATAGAGGTACACTGGAATAATGTATTGCATACAGGAGTGGGATTTTCAGCCAGCACTGAACACTCAATTTCATCTACCGTTGTGAGTGAATGGGCTTTATCACTGGAGAAAACAGTGTTTTTCTGTTATACTATACCATTGTGGTTTCCTTTGTGTTTGTTTATTACACGTGGCTTTGCATCTGTTGATGAACCTGTATACATCAAGTTGTATTATGCAGTTATCTTACACATGGAGGGTTGCTATTGTTTGTTTGTTTTCTTCTAAGTGCACATTGATTTTATTCTGTGTATTTGTCATTTTTTGTGAATTTGGGTTGTTGCGGAGCTCTCTGCACTGAAGCGCTGCTACCCCACCTTTCTACCTTGTACATATGTTATTAAGGTTCTTGGATTGAAACAATTTCCAAGTCGCCCAACTAGGTCAATTATCTTAGCTTTTTTTCTGAATATGATTTTTTGTATTTTTTATTAAACAATAAGACTTGGTTACAGACCTACATATACACCCATTTTTTTTATAATAGGTCATATTATATTATAAACACATTTCCTTGTAATTCCTATAGTTTGAGTGGAATTTGATAAGAAACCTAGAGCAAGCACAGCATTTTAAGAACTATGGGACTGAATACAATACCATTAAAATATAACCTAGAAAGTAACCAGATACTTATATGATGAGCCTAAGATCTCATGCACTACCTTATACCCATCGAGAGAAGACACACAAGACACAGGAATGCAGCCAGGTCTTGATAGACACATTCCTCATTTTGTCAGCATGCTATGGTAATTAATATATCTTACCCAATAACGCTGACAAGAGTCATCTAATTAACAAGACGTATTGGGCTGGTGAAAGCATTGGGCTGTGTAAGTGCATGAGTGTATTGATAGCTATATGTCTCCTTGTTTGCGTATAAACCATCTTCCTTTCCAAACAGTAGTGAGCCCACAAACAAGCAGGAAGTGTGATGGTGAAATACATCAGGGCCACCATTTTTCTGGTGCATTTTTTATATTTGATTTTACATTTGGCATCTTAATGTACTTATTTCACCTTTTGTGTATATTGACTACTTCATTAAATTTTACTTTTATGATACCTACCTACCTTGTATTTTATACTGCTATCTCTTTCTCTTCATGCTCTTGCACCATTATTATCTGACCTTGACACATTTATTGAGGTAATAATGTTTACTCTACACAGTGATCACAGCAGATCTCTTTTTTTTCTTTCTTTATTTCTCTTTCCTTTTCTCTGGAGTTCATCTCCCACATACTCCTAACAAAGTCTAGTTCAAACTCTTCTGGCCAAAATGTCATTTTTAGTGAATAGAACGCTTAGGGTTGTGTTCATAAATTGCCATTTGTTACTAAAACTTATCACCCTAAAAGTAACCTATCTGGTATTTGATGGGTTTAAACAATCCTGCCCTGTTGTAGGGCAAGTCCTTCCAACGGGAACTTCAAGTTGAAGACCTATATAGGAATTCCATTAAAACAGTCACCAAGGGACATGTCCATTTATTACGTGCACAAAAATAATTTAATATTGGTAATTGTTAAACCCTCTAAAATTAAATAATTGATTATGTTCTCTCCTCTTGAGATTGAATCTGGAGAATGTTTCTACTAGGAAAGAGGCACAAATGGATATGCTGATCTTTCTACAAGCTCCGTGGGTTCCCTGTGCTCTTCCATCTTGTTAATATTATTCCACTTCCACTTTCTCCAATAGTCTATCTATTTTAGGCAATTTGACCCAAAGCAAGGAATTGTGCTGGATGGAATAAATGGGTGCGATGCATAAAAACTCTCGCACTGCAAAGTGTCGGGAGTTTTATAAAAAGGCGCAATCAGCGTTTGTTATGTGTAACAGAGATTGAGCCTTTTTTTTATAAATCCCGACACTTTGCAGTGTGGGAGAACAAAACCTGTTTGGCGGAGGTGCTGCGCTTTTCAGCGTTAGCTTTTTTTTAATATTGCCTTCGATGGCTCAATGAGCGCCGTCACAACCCAGAAGTGCCTTTGTGGCATAGGTGGTGCAAACACCCGAAATGTGTCGGGAGTCTGTTTTTTACACAGGCGCACACACTGATAGCGCCACTATTTGGTGCTATCAGGGTGCGCGCGCCGTCTTTCTACATAACCCCCATGTGTGTCCCCAAATTCTACAAGGTTCCTACTTAGTGTAGTGCTCCAATCCCCATTTTGGAGACTGCTGGTGAGGGTTCCAGTTCCAGAGTTCCATCACTCTGGTTTATATCACCTGCAAAGGATAATTCATTGCAGGTGCTGTTAAGTACTCCTCTGTCAAGATGGAGAGCAGATTTTTATTTGCTTCCCGTGAGGTGTTGGAAAACGGACAAGCCATCCAACCCAGTCACTTTACAGTACTGTTAAGTCAGTGCTCAGAAGAGCAAGGATTTTGTTTGGCTTTATATTCTTATACTCTGCTGTAAAAATAAATAAAAAGACCACACCATTTGACCTTCTTCAGTGTGTGAAGTGTCTCTGGAACTTTGTGTAACACAAGGTACCAAGGAAAGAAGTACTGTTTTCACAGCAGCACGTATAGACAAAGTGTCCATGTGAGGTGTCATGGAGTCATGGTGGTGTCACGGTGTTGTACGAAGGTTAGGAACCACGATGCAGAGAAGACACTGGAACCCACCAACAGAGTCCGAGCAACTGAATAGAGTTTTTCCACCAGAAAGGTGTCCACCCTACGGTTGAGCCTCAGATTTATTCCTCCCTCAAACAGTTACTACAGAGACTGAAGATTGAATCCACAGTGCAGGACAACAGGACACCAGGAAATAAAAAATAACAAAAAGGACCAAAGGTGACAAAACAGGAGGACAAGGCAAAATATTGCAAAGTCAGACGGGCAGAAGGTCGAGGCTGGCAGAAATCTGTCAACGTCAGGCACAGGCAGAAGGTCAAGGCGGGCAGAAAGACGGCAACGTCGGGAACAGGCAGAAGGTCAAGGCGGGCAGAAATACGGCAACGTCAGGAACAGGCAGAAGGTCAAGGCGGGCGGAAAGACGGCAACGTCGGGAACAGGCAGAAGGTCAAGGCGGGCAGAAATACGGCAACGTCAGGAACAGGCAGAAGGTCAAGGCGGGCAGAAATACGGCAACGTCAGGAACAGTCAGAAGGTCAAGGCGGGCATCAATCAGAACAAAGTCAGCGACCAGTAGATAATAACATACATAGTATGCCAGCGAAGGCTCTGGACACTATCACAGGTAAGGTGCAGAAGTATGCTGAGGGCTTTTATACTGTAGGGGGGGATAGCCTGTCCATCATGATATGGTCCACAACCAACAATGTTGTTTTCTGCTTTCAAGTATGAGCTTATTAAGGTCAGAAGAAGATAATGCATACTGATGCCTTGATACAACTAAGGCCATCCTCATGGAGATCCCTATAGTATTCAGGAGAAAGGAAACCCATCCTACTGGGATGCTGGAACAAGTGTTACAGTGGAACAAGGAGCATCAATATTAAAGAAGATTCTTTACCATCTGCAGTGTTATACAGTGCTGGCTGAAGGATTATGTTAAACGGCGATTTTTAATGTCTAATTTACTCCTTGCTGTAACCCAACATTTCTGTTATTTAGCCTTTCAGATGGCTACTGAACCCTTGAAATAGGTTAACGAGATGTTACATTTTTTTTATATGAAAAATTAACAAGATAATAAGAGAGCATTTTCTAAAGCTATAGCTGAGATGAAATACTGCTTAGCCTCCAGGCAGGATTACAGAAGCCTTAGCAATATCTTGGAATCAATATTGACCTTGCTCTCAGATCTTATTCTCCATATTAATGATATCTTTCAGAGAGTTAATGAAGTGATGGATTAGATATTTCAGAATTCTACCAAATTTTTATTTCCCAGGAATGAATCTGGATGTAAAACTTTAGGAACATTGTTATGTCTTTTGCAAAACGATTCATCACTCCTTATCTATAATTGTGTTATATAACTCCCTAATCTCTAAAAATGAAACAAAGGGGGGGGGGGGTCTTTAAATTTTGCTACTGTCATAGAAACAAAAGGGAAAATCCTGTGCCATTGGTCCAGAGTATAGAAAAACAAGGGAATGAGGAGAGCAGCCCTAAACCAGCATATTTAATAAGATGTGCTGACCAAGATGTATATATAGAAATAGTAACACACAACTGACAAATGCCTATTATATGTATTGAGTTTAGTGAAATGACATAAATTGTAGGGGCTTTTGTGCCAAAGTGATATAGTTTGATGTAAGTAAAATATTGAGTGTCTGGTGCCCAAATGCACCTTCCATGTATTAATGCATATTAAAGTACATTCAACTTTAGTTGTTCAGTACTTTAAAATGCATGTTTTACATTTTTCATTGCTTAAAATATAAAAAAAAAATACAGTTAGATGAATTTGTAGCAGTTTGCACAAATTTTCTGTCTCTCTAGAGCAAGCTTATTATGTCCCACACAATGTATTCTATTCCAGCAGCACAGGAAGTGACTCAATGAAATATGCTATATAAATCAGTGTTGTCATACCTATAGTTTACATGTAATGTAATCACTGGGGGAGGGCTTGAGTCAAAATATTAAAAAAGTAATTTATGCAGAATGTCTGCATCAAATCAGACTGAGAAAAAAAGCCTGTGCACCATACAAGCAGTAATCTTCATCTTCCACCAAAGTGAGCTTGGGGACTAGACTGTCCCTTTAAGGCCCACCAAAGATTAGAGCACTTTGATATGGCGATGGTCCATAGAGACACAGTGATGGTCCATACAAGAATGCTGATGGTCTCTCTCTGCCAGAGCAGAGACACAACCTTGTAATGACCAACAGTTGGCCCACGAATCAACCTCCTTGCTATACAGTGAATCATGGCAGCCTCCGCTCCGAGGACACATTTGCAAGTAGCTTAAAAAGTACATGTCAATTTATCCTCATACTAAAGCCACTGGACTTCTCAAGTGTATATTAAAAGCACAAATTGAAAAAAAAAAATGGGGCTCCATAAGAAGAATAGGTGTAGAAACACAATCGTCATCGTGGGTCACAGTATATGCCAATCTTGCAGTGATAAAAGAAGAGATCTTCAGAGGATTTGGAAAATGTAAATATTGCTCCAATTTACTGGAAAATGTAAAACATTTGGCTTTCTTGAAATTGAATAATAAGGAATAAGTAGGAAAACATCTAATTTTAGAAGTCTCTGTAGCTGGCAGGGAAGCTAGAGAAGTGTTCTCATTTGGAAAGCAGACTGACTAACCTAATTAAACCAAATTATTGTTAAGAACTTGTAAAATGATTGTAAATAGCACAGAAAACAGAGAGAGGGAACTGTCTCTTTCCCCATGATAGTAGCCCTTGATTTATTCTAATTCAGCCTGAATATTCTCAGAGATATAGTACATACACTTACACTTACAAGTTTCAAGTTAGATATGAGTCTAGTCTTCTGTTCATTTACAGTGTATACCACCATAAACATGATGGGAAAGGGGGATGTCAGCCAGCTATGATAATGAGGAGTGGAAGACAGAATATATGTGTCATTTCTGTAGAGTGAAATTGGCATTATGTTTTTTTGGGGGTTTTTTTGTTACTTTTGTAACTTTTGCTTCAATAAATGTAAAAGTAAAAAACTGGCTTCCTCTTCTCTGGGGCAGAGCTAAACTGACTGCAGACTGTGCTCAGCCAATAAATCAGAGTGGTTGTTTGTCTATCCTACCTCTGGGGTCATGGATGCTGACTGTCTAATGCACATTTTTAAAGGGACTCGTTCCCCTAAGAATTGCTAAATATGTTAGAATTCTCTCCATTCACAGTATTATCTCTTTAATATCTGCATTTGCTTGGAATTCTGCTTACATGGTAATATCAGGAAGTATTACTGAGAGGGTAGTGGATGCGTGGAATAGCCTTCCAGCGGAAGTGGTAGAAGTAAACACAATGAAGGAGTTTAAGCATGCGTGAGATAGGTACATGGTTCTTATTTGCCGACACATTCTATGATTCTATAATGAAAATATATATTTTTTTATATTTCTACATAAGCAATAAACAATATTTAGTTGACTGAGCTACTACAAATATAATCACTAGTGGAGATCAGATTAGCCTGCATGCTTTACAGTGTGAAGACTTTATCAAATACATTTTATCCCTATACCAGTCAGGCCCAATATACTTTACACTTTTTGCTTTTATATTAGCAGCAGTCGGGGGGGGAGGGGGGGGGGAGTTAGGGGGAAACAAACTTGAATGGCTCTTTAAGGGAGGTCTTCAGAGCATCACTAAAGGTAGAATGGAGAAGGAGTAACAGTCAGGGTGAGGAGGATTAGGAATTGTAGCAGAGGTTGGATGGGGAGGAGTAACCGCAGCATTTGGGGCGTTGGGTGGATTAGGAGTAAATAATGAGGTTGGGTAAGTGAGGAATACAAGTTTGAAGGAGACTTGCAGCAGAGGTGGTGGTTTAATAACTCCATTAGTGTTATTTTAATGGAGAATTATAGAGTAGAGTTTGGTGAGGGATGGCAGCCCCTATATATTGGATGTGCATCGGCAAATAATAAATATATATCCTGGGGAATCTGTCCAGATCTCATGTCAGACTAATAACATTAAGTAGATAATGTCTGGTGAACTGAGTACATTAGATCTATATAATAATAGTGGTGCCGGGAGGGTGCTATTCTCTCATTCTAGTGATCCCCCTCCAATATAGTGTAATCCATATTAAAAATGTATGTTGTGTATAGGGAAACTGTGCAGGTTGAACGCTCTGTTTGTCTTGTGCCTAAAGGAGCATATGTTATATCTCACTATAGCTTCATGGTTAAAATGTTATTCTTGCTAACATCATGGAATACAAAAAGTCTCCTTAACAGCATCTGCTAACCCTCATCAGCTAAAACCTGCAAGGTGGGGAACACATTACGTTCTCAGCTGGTCCATAAAGAGTTAACAGGCAATGTGTGCCGTCTTGTCTTTCTTTCTCTCTCCTGTCTAATGCTTTTTTCTCCAGGACTTTCAGTCCACATGAGCACAGATAGCTCTTAAAATACATCTTCCCCCGTGCAGTTCACATAATTTATTTTATTTTCACTTATGGATTGACCTTCTTTAAAACTGTAATTTCTTTCCACCTAAATCAAGCAGGGCTGTGATTTATAGTTATACATGTGTTGCAAATAGGTATTAATCTAGACAGGGTGACCCAGGAAGATTTTATGGTACATTTATTGGCTGTTACAATGTGTGTTTCTTGCATCACTTTAAATGATAGACTAAGACCCATTTGATCCATCAGCTTACCATGGAAAAAGGCTACTTGGAAACTAGTCTCCATCATGATCTTTTTGGGAAGATCCAGGGGCTCTAGCTGACCACCTGTGAAGCAGTAGACCTAATACTTTAAAAACCTAGACAGGCTTTATTATTAGCTGCTCCTCCTCCTCCTCTGACCCGATGGGTTTCTGTCGTACCCACGACCGGCGAAGTACGTCTGGGCCAGGTGGCCCCGGTATCCTCATGGGAGCTCTTTTTTCTTCTCTTTTTCTTTTCTCTTCTCTTTTTTTTATTCTTGTATGTATGTAATACAGGGCTTAAATTAACCTATACAGATAATATCCACAGTCTATGTATTCCCCGCCCCTAACTACCCACATTCCCCATTCGGATTACTTGAAATCCCATCCCTACCTTATTTTTTTTTTTTCTTTCTTTCTTTGGGATGGTCAAGGGGACCTGGGGGAATAAAATCACAGACTCATGATGACTTTCAATAGAAATCACTCTTGTTCTCAAATCTGGTGACATTGTATCAGCGTATTATACATATATGAAATATATATATATATTTTAGGAATGTATTTCTAAGCCCACAGCTTGCTACTCAGAGATAATATGACTTTTGACATAGTGACATAACCTTTGTTTCAGAATTACAATTCCTGTATAGAGCTTTATTCCTGAAAGAGGTTATTGCAGGGAATTAATAAGGAAACTGCAAAATTCAATCCAGCTACACTTCAAATGAATAAAGCCCTGAGGCTGAGTTGGAGATTTTTTCCAACTCTGCTACTTTGGCCATAACTTTGAATTTCACTTCCATTTCCTGTAATTTTCTCTTTTATGAGTGAAGCTCATAGTGTCCGTGGAGGGGTCTCAGTTTTACATCCCTTTCTTATAGGGAGTAGATCCAACTGAGCCAAAGCAGAATCAAGGTCTCACCATGTAATATATTATTTAATATTAATATAAATAGTGTCATTTTTTTTAGTCCTGCCCAGGTCTTTGATCCCTGAAGGGCAGGTTACCCCACAATTGTTTTCATCCTTTGGTACTTTTCCGAGTATGTTACCGTTTGGATACTGATGGCGGCTATTATAAATTGTTTAGTTTTAGTGCAACTAATTGTTATTTTATGTCTGTTTGTATAATCAAGAGAGTACTTATTGTGTAACACTATATATTGCCTTTTTTTTTTTAAATTATTCAATATATATTTTTATACATTGTTTTTGATGTTTCGTATTATATAGCACTGTTCTTTTGATGTACTTATCCATGTAATAACGTACATAATACTGCTTGCAGAGCAGGATGCTGATTATAACAGGCCTTATGATTTACCCTGTATTGAATGAAAATGACTAAAGCTTAGATTAGAGCAGATATGATCATGTCCTATAAAAGGATGATACTCACTTTAAGATAAACAGTTTGCTCAATTTAGTCAGCTCATTATGGTACAATGCATTGCACTGCATTAAACTTCATGAGTTTAGATTTAATGTTAAGTAGAACACCTAACGCGTTTCGCGTGTCACCACGCTTAGTCATAGGCTAACTATGACTATGACTAAGTGTGGTGACACGTGAAACGCGTTAGGTGGCCTTCCCTTTTCACTTTATCATCCGTGGATTGTACCTTACCCTGTTTGTTTGGATTTTTTGAAAGCATTAAAGCACTTTATTCATTCACTACTTGGCGAGTGGAGTGCACACTTTGTTCTACTTAATGCTTAATTGTTGTGCCTAATCAGCACTGTGGAGCACCCACCCACCTCCTGCACTTTTGTTCCTGTGACTAGAGCCGGTGTTGCTTTTGTTTCTCATTTAGATTTAATGTGTCTCTCAGCAGGGAGCTCCTGTGCTTACGTCTGTATGGGTGTCATGTTTGATTTTTATTATCTGTGTATATACAGCACTTCCCGTGCCTCCCCTGTATAGGGTTATACATTATACCTGCCATGCTACTGCCGCTATAGTCATAACATTGGTGTCAAGCCATTTGTTTTATCAGCCCACTAGTAAAATACCAGCCAGGTGGAAACCCTACCCCTGTACTGCAATTTAAACTGTAAGGTGCAGAAAACACCTGTTAACGCTCTATAAAAATATATATAATATATAAATGACGGAAATCTACATTATTTCTCAAATTCCCTTGTATATTGTATGTTATTGAGATCCCCCACTGTGCGTGATTTGGGGAAAATCATGAAATGTTTTCTGTTAAGCAGATTCAAGCATCAGGCAAAATGATACTTTGATTTGAATGGGGGGCGCGATCACTCTCAGCTATAGGACCCCTGAGCACAGAACACACAGTATCATTTCCCATTATTTCTAAGTGGTTTGGGAAAGTTTGTAGAGATTAGTCAGTCACCATGGGTCAGCCAGCGGATAGACAAGTAAAAAGTCTATAGAGATCCCAGCTGGAGAAAATCTGAGATAAAGTATTCAGAGAGATAAGCTATTCTTTCTATTAGTCTAGAAAGCTGACATAAAGCCAGCACAGAGATAATCTTTTCTTCCTCTTTTTTTTAAATAGATTCTCTTTTATTTTTCTTAAGGTTTTATAATCCCATTATAGTCCTGCATGAAAAGTGTATTTATTATATAATGCAGGAGCAGCTGGGGACTAATAGACCTCTACATAGCCTATGTCTCTCCATCTGCCATGTAATACGACTCCCATAATATCCAATCAGCCTCCGGTAAGGACATACCTGGCATCTACCACATCCTTAAGCTGACAACCACTTCCATAGTTAGGATCCCTTATACTTTGTATAGGAGAAAAAGTGCACGGACTGAAAGCTGGTCTCAACGTGTTATTCTGCTTATAGAGTTGTTTCTTTGGTTGCTAAGGGATATGATGATGATGTCATAGTGCAGTAGCTGCAAGGTTCTAAGCAAGGCTATGACTGTGTATTGATCTTACATTGAGCGACTTACACTACAACCAACACATCAAGGTAAGGAAATAAAAAATAGTTTAAACAATATTCTGGCATGGTACAGCTAAACCCCTTTCTACATGGGCTCATCGGCACCAAGAACAGATTTTAGTTGTTTTCCTGGTGCATTGAGAAGTCCCCTTTTGGATTTATATTTGGTTATCAGATGGCTCTTCAACTAAAAATGCTGGACAACACAAAATCATCAGGACATTCTCCCATAGAAAGCAATGGACGTTCCCAGTGTTGCTGAATAGAGAACCCAAATCCTGGACTACCAAGGTCAACACTAAACATCTTGCACCAGTAGCTGTAGCTCCGTTTTTACTAACTCACATGAGAAAGAAGCCCATGAAAAGTTTTTGGATTATTTTAATGGCCTTTTGGATGATCTTTAGGACATATTTGCTAAGGAGAGTCAAGTGGAACTGTAAATGTGTTTGGGCCAGATTTAAATTGGTGCCTGGTCTGGTTCCCTCATGGACAAGCTTGGGTTTGCTGAGTATTGCTTCATTGTCTATGTTTTAACTCAGCTATGTATTCAAAGTTATGTGAACATATTGTGACAAGTCTTCACTTCACAAAATGTCTACCTTTCCAATCAATTGTCTTGTTTTTCTGTCAATCCCTAAACCTTGTCTGTCAACATCTCTGTCTATCCGTCTCTGTCATGGAAGATGATAACCGGTGACTGCTGAAGTTATACCATGAGCTACTAAATTGGATTAGCCCTCTCTTGCCCAAAATATTCCATCCCTCCCCTTGTCTCTATCTAACCTACATTTATCAAAGCACAGCCTGTACGTGGATTCTATGCCTGTCAGAATAAAGTCAATCGTATATATGTATATATATATATATATATATATATATATATATATATATATATATGGTAGAGAGAGATCTGCTCAGATTTCAAATATAAACCATTATATTAACATGTTAGAGCACATGTAATAGAAAGGAGAGGAATACATTATATATTTGTAAACCATTAATATTCAGTGTAACGAAGCACTATGTGAACCACCATTTAGGTACATTTAAAATCTCATGTTTGCATAATTACTATTAGATGTGAGTTATTATAATTTAATGTAGATGCAGTGCTCGTGAGACATGCTTGATGATGATCATTAAAAAAAAAAAAAAATTGCTCATTAAATTTGCTCAGATTAACTTTTCCTGAACATATTCCTTCAGGATATTTACCATGAATCCCAGGCAATAATTAACCCATTTCCAATCAAGTGCTTAATATTCATTGAGGGAAATTGTCCAATGTGAAAGGTGCCTTCTCATTAACTGCATGTTTTCACCTTTTTCTTAATTGGATAATTCAGTGTAATTAACGTGTGCCTTAAGTCTGACATCTATGCTCTTATGTAACGAGGATGCAGCATTTAACCAGACTTGACAATTACAGAGCAAAATGAAGATGTGATCAGAGATACATGGACCATAATGAATTGTGTCTTATCAGTTATAACATCAGCTGTGACATAACCAAAGGTCTACTCACCAAACCAGGACAGATAACTTTTGGAACTCTAGTTCTTGTGGACGATATTTCCCATGATGCTCAGCTGCAGTGCCAAAGGTTTGTCATCTCTTCACCTAATTGGGAACTCTGGTAAACTGACAAGGTAAAGGCAACAAATTAGGCAATAATTAATATGCTGATTAGCAAAAATAGGCACGGTAGAGGATTTTTCCAACTCTGCTATAAAAGAAGCACTAAACATTATTTTTTAATAAGGCAGATGTGCCTGTCTCATTAAAACTGCTATTTGAAATTAAAATAGTTATTCACCTCTGCTTGAAAAACAAATTGGGACCTGCCATCTCACAGAGCATCACCTGCCCTTGTAGCTCCCCCAGCCCTATCAACATCATGGAGAACCAGTTCTATGAAAGGGAAGCCTGGAAGTCTCTGTGAGACTTCCCAAAGAAATTAGAATGGCTTTTGATTGTTGTTCCCTGTGGGCATTGTTCAATAGCTATTCTAATCAGACTGAAGTAGGCTTATGTCTGAATAAAAGTTGTTTTTAAGGGTTAAGTCTGTCTTTGAAGCTTGCCTTTTGCTGCTCATAGTTCATTATCTAGTGAACAGGCCTCTCTGTTTTCTATGAAATAAAAATAAGTCATAACATGTGAAAGTGAACCTATGACATAGGTGTCACTTCTGACACTCAGGAGCAGGCCCGGACTGGGACAAAAAATAGGCCTGGCATTTAAGACTGAGCAGCCTATTTTTATTTTATTTTTTTGTTAAACCAAATGGCCAATTATGACAAATATAATATACTGGTGTATTGCTGTCTATTAGTTATATTTAGCACGCTTCAGTCACTGTAATTAATCAGTTGGCATTATATAAATATTTGATAATAAATGAAAGACAACATAATGTAATTTATGAAGTGCAACATCTTTAATGAGATTCAAAACAATAACAAATCATGACTGTTCAGGTGGTTTTTAGAGATGTACAATATGTGGGAAAAAAAAACCCTCTAACTTAGAAACTAAGCCCTGCTTACTTAAAAGGGTACTTTAAACACCAAAACAACTTTAGCTTAATAAAGCATTTTTTGATCTGACCAGACGAATGGTAATCCTCGTTTGAGCAATCACCAAACAGCCTTTACCACTAATTCACTGTTATGGATCGCTATACATACGCTCAGATAGCTTAAAAAATATATTTTTACTTTACACATAACCCCCTAGTGGGTGTAAAAAAAAAAATAATAACGAAAAAATATGCAGACATAAAAATTGCTTTGGCATTAATATCATTGCGTAAGCAGTGATCTACGGCAAGGAAGGAGTTAATAGCTCTTAGAAGAGCCTTTGTAGTACTGTAATAAATAACAATACAAAAAATGAACTTCTAAAAAATACACAAACAAAACAAAATGCACTGATGTGCAAGATCACTATTTATTTACGCATGAGCAGGGAATTTTTGTAGTATTTTTTTTTGTAATTTTATTATTTTATGTTATTCTCACTTACTTTTACTACTTTGATCTGTCTCTCTCCCTCACTAAAAAATGTGACGCTGATCCAAAGTGGTCAGATCAATATTTGCTTTGCTACTTCCTGCTTCCTGTGCTCTTGCCCTTAGAAGGGGAGCGCCATCTTGGTCACCCAGTTTTTTAAGTGCTGCTGATTGCCTCTATTTGCTAGGCAAGTCAGTAACACTTGCAGAGCCACAGGAAGCTGTTAAATTTGCTTCCTATGCTCGTTTTTAACACCCGTTGGTTTAAAGGCACTGCGTCTTTAAAAACAGCATTTCAATTGCTGTCCCGAGCGATTGTAATGTCGACGGGCATTTTTTGGGGTATTGCACAATGTCTCTACATGGAAGCATCGTAGCAATACCAGTAGAGCAGTGAATGCGGGGGAAAAAATCACCTTCAGTGTTAGTTTTGCTGTACTAACACCTCACTGCACAGAAGGGACCTAGTCCATCCTGTGTCGGCAAGGGGTTAAAGTGTTGGCCCGGATAGCGCGGCCCACTGTGCAAATGCACAATGGCCAGTCCGGGCCCCCTCAGGAGCATCAGAGGGGGCTCTTAACACCTAACTGAATTATCACTATAATCATACATGTGGAGATGGTGCAACTAAAAAAGGAGTCTGGAATACAAATGGGAGACAGATCATAATATAGAGAGAAATGGCACTTTGAGGTCATTTACTTGGTTTACTACATACAAATGGGCACTTGGGCTGAAAAGCCTTTGCCAGTCACTGCACTAGGCTATGTTTACTCGGAATTGTTAGATTCCCAAGTGACTGCAGACAAATAGAGTAACTACGTAGATCAGAAATAAATGAGTTCAATGTAAAGGAAAATATATATAATCATTCAAAACATTCTGAATAATAAATTCAAACATTTTGGAATAATAGTGTCAGCATTATACTGAATGACTGGAAAGTATAAACAAAGCAATATCACATATACATCTTGGCAGCAATGGCACAGAACGTCTGGAAGAAGGTGGAGAGGATTACGACAGGTCTTGAAAGTTATGTGAAAGAGACTGTGAATTCTGCATAACATGTACCTGCAGACTGCGGTCTTTATTATATGACAGTACATTGTAGACTTGGGCATTCCTTTTCGAACTAATGCATTTTTCGGACGATAATCATTTCAATGGATAATCAGTGTCATTTTTCCGAAAATGAATGTGAAGCTGAACGAAATGATGAATGAATGAAAGAATAATTGCGCAATGAACGGAAATGTAATTCAATCATTCGTCCCATTTGTTCATTTGAGCCCATACTGGTTTTCTATGAGAAAATCAGAACTCTGAGGTTCAAACCAAACGGTATCACTTCGGTGATCCGAATAGTCCTTCAATATGGGCAGGGCCGGTGCAAGGATTTTTGTCTACACAGGCGAAGGTGCATTTTGGTGCCCCCCTGCTCTGATCCGCCACGCCTCCCACACCATTAAGCCTCCTTACATTATATATATATATATATATATCTATATATATATATATATATCTATATATATGAATAATGTATAGTGTAGAAAATAAATACATCTAAATATTCAACTCGCATGCTCTAAATGTGTCACACATTGAAACCCTTAAACACAAAGACACCCTTGCAGTCACACACACAGACACCCTTACCACTTACACACACACAGTTACACCAATTCACACATAACCTGAGACACACTATTTTGCCACTCAATATGCCAGTATTTAGCCCAGGGGTCCTCAAACTTTTTAAACAGGGGGCCAGTTCACTGTCCCTCAGACCGTTGGAGGGCCGGAATAGTAAAAACAAAAACTATGAACAAATTCCTATGCACACTGCATATATCTTATTTTGAAGTGAAGAAACAAAATGGGAACAAATACAATATTTAAAATGAAGTAAAGTTAAATCAACAAACTTACCAGTATTTCAATGGGAATATTATGCCAGTCAGAGTCCAGTAATATTATGCCAGTCAGATGCCCAGGAACATTATGCCAGTCAGAGCCCAGTAATATTATGCCAGTCAGAGCCCAGGAATATTATGCCATTCAGATGCCCAGGAATATTATGCCAGTCAGATGCCCAGGAATATTATGCCAGTCAGATGCCCAGGAACATTATGCCATTCAGATGCCCAGGAATATTATGCCAGTCAGAGCCCAGGAATAGTGTGCCAGTCAGATTCCCAGCAATATTATGCCATTCAGATGCCCAGGAATATTATGCCAGGAATAGTGTGCCAGTCAAATGCCCAGGAATATTATGCCAGTCAGAGCCAGGTAATATTATGCCAGTCAGATGCCCAGGAATATTATGCCAGTCAGATGCCCAGGAATATTATGCCAGTCAGAGCCCAGGAATATTATGCCAGTCAGATGCCCAGGAATATTATGCCACTCAGAGCCCAGGAATATTATGCCAGTCAGAGCCAGGTAATATTATGCCAGTCAGATGCCCAGGAATATTATGCCAGTCAGATGCCCAGGAATATTATGCCAGTCAGAGCCAGGTAATATTATGCCAGTCAGATGCCCAGGAATATTATGCCAGTCAGATGCCCAGTAATATTATGCCACTCAGAGCCCAGTAATATTATGCCACTCAGAGCCCAGTAATATTGTGCCAGTCAGAGCCCAGGAATATTGTGCCAGACAGATACCCAGGAATATTGTGCCAGTCAGATGCTCGTTATACCTCCCTCCTCCCCCCTTCCCCAGACCCCAGTACTTACCTCCATGCTGCTGTTCAGGTCCGTGGCTGAGAGGGAAGCGCTGTGCGCTCCCCTCAGGCCGTGCGCATTCAATAAAGTGTGTTGAAAAAAAAAGTTTCAACACACTTTATTGAATGCGCACGGCCTGAGGGGAGCGCACAGCGCTTCCCTCTCAGCCACGGACCTGAACAGCAGCATGGAGGTAAGTAAACGGGCCTGGGGGAGCGGGCGATTTTCCCGCCCCCCCATTGGGGCGCCCTAAGGCAGCCGCCTGTGCTGCCTTATGGTAGCGCCGGCCCTGAATATGGGCTACTGAGAAACAACAGAAGTGATCTGGAATATGCACAAAAATCGTCCATTGTGGATGTGTAGACTTCTATGAGAATGCCTTTGGCCTATTCCAGATTTTAAACAAAATTGGAATAAAATGAAAAATAAATAAATAAAATGTATACAACAAAATAAAATATATTAAAATATAATAAATAAAAATAAATATAAAAAACACACATTAATATAAATTAATAATATTGGCAATTATTATATTAATGTTATATATATTATATATACAATATGATACAAAACATTACAAACCTTTCATTGGAATAATAATAGTTTTAACATGACATAAGCCCCTTAGTAACCCCAATAAAAGTTAGGCAATGGCCACATGTACATAAATACATACATTATCATATATCATGTTATACACCGCCATAACAGCTACTGTGGTATAACAATGCTGGTGAAGTCATGCCAGCTATAGGTTGGCATCACATCACTGGTTATTGCTCATTTTCAACAGTTATTTGGACAGTGAGGTCATTATTAAATGACAGTATAATGCAGGCTCTACACAGGGAGCTTTATTAAATGGCAGTATATTGCAGGATCTACACAGGAGACTTTATTAAATGGCAGTATATTGCAGGATCTACACAGGAGACTTTATTAAATGGCAGTATATTGCAGGATCTACACAGGAGACTTTATTAAATGGCAGTATATTGCAGGATCTACACAGGAGACTTTATTAAATGGCAGTATATTGCAGGATCTACACAGGAGACTTTATTAAATGGCAGTATATTGCAGGATCTAAACAGGAACCTTTATTAAATGGCAGTGTAGTAGAGTATCTGGGCATTGAAGTCTTTATGAAATGGCAGTATATTGCAGGATCTACAGAGGGAGCTTCATTGAATGGCAGTGTAGTACAGTATCTGGGCGGTGAAGTCTTTATTAAATGGCAGTATTTTACAGGATCTACAGAGGGAGTTTTATTAAATGGCAGTATCTGGGCAGTGAGGTCTTTAATAAATGGCAGTAAATTGCAGGATCTACAGAGGGATGTTTATTAAATAATAGTTCAATTAAATGGTTGTATCTTATTGTAACAAGAAAAAAGCTTATCCGTGCTCCATGGACATTAGTAAGTGAAATATTTTACAATAAAATATAGACAATAGCAGCATTTAGTACTACAGCTCAGGAAGGCAGGGGCTCAAGGGTTCTTAACAAGCAGGAACAAGTTTATGATTTCCAAGAGCAACATTAAAATATCTTCTTGTCTTTCTGGAGTAGCTCACTTCATGGATCACTAGAGAAATGACATCATGAATTAAAACCATGCAAAGTACAGGCAACTACACTCGACGCGTTTCACGTCTGAACCAGATGCTCAATCACAAGGTCAGATGTGAAACGCGTTGTGTAGTCATCTACCTTTTGCACCCTTTGTATTAAATGGTGCTAATCCACTAATAAACAATGATGTAAGGTACTCAAGTGTGCAAAGCAAATTGTTTTGTTTTGTATGTTATAGTATCTGCAGAGTGGGGGCTTTCCTCTTTGGCAGTATGTATGCAGTGAACTATATTACATGGCATTGTGTGGAGTTGCCAGGCCCTTTACTTGCATACTGGCAGTACCCTCTGATGGCAGCTCTGTATATTTATTATTTCAGCTGGACCATGCAATGTTATGGAGGGGAATCTCTGCATCTTAGCAGCCTGCTCTACTATTACCAATTACAGTATCTGTAGAGCAGATGATTTATCATATGGCAGTACATGATGCTGTTGGCAGCATGCATGATTTATTATATGGCTGTATTATTATACAGATATATTACAGTGTTTAAGAGGTACATTTTATTGTATTCCAGTGTTTGGCAGTAGCTATGATTTTTAAATTTTTTTATTTCTCAGTATTTATTACTGTGTTAATCTGGGATTTTATTTTGGGCGGTATTTTACTGTGCCTGTGGAGTGAAGTCTTTATTACATGTCTGTATTCTTCCAGTGTGTGTCATTTTGTATTTTGTGCTTACGTTATTAAATCGACTATGGTATTAAATCGACTTTGTCAACCTTATCATTGCTTACACTGTATATGTGGAAAATAAAAATGACAGAAATGCTCTGTACATTGTGTTAGCAAAATTTGAAACATATACGTAAAATAAGAGATATATGTTTTAAAAGTGTCTGTGGTTTTTTGTGGCTTGATATGCAAATTATGCATTTCCTGTTGAAAATGTGTTAATTTGCATATCCAGCCACTGGTGATGTCATAAACAAGAGACACCGCAGATACATTTGTTTAAAACATTCTCTTGTTTTATGCATGTGGATGTCATGTGGCTATAATGTACAGATCCTTTGTTTGGGTTGACAGAAGTCCCTTTAAGGTTTAGTAAGTAGCTGTGTTTTATCTGACAATAAATATATATATTGTCTGAATCTGAAATGAGATTAATCTAACTTATTACTGTTCCTTCTAATGTCTATATACCAGCAGCGGAATACATAACAGAGAGATAATTATAACAGTGCATTTGCCTGACCAAAAACCCACTGTCACAATTCTAACTAGGCAAGGTAACTTCAAACTCTTGTTGTGTGGCACGATGGGCATCTAGGAGCACTTGGTAGCTAAATCTGTCTCATTAGCCTTTTTACTTGTAGAATGCAACTCTGTCAAAGGCATTTCTCATAAAAAAAAAAAAGTCCTTGTTTGACTATTTCAGTTGCAACCCTGAAGGACAACAAAAAAAATGAAGTCATGTTATACTATAAGCATTTTAAATGATCAAGTACCTTATCGAGCCCTGTTTACTTTATCCAAGAACATGTTGGGAAAGATCTGTGAGATCTTCCTTCATCTGGCTAAGATTCGGAACAAAATGTTTACTTCTTGATAGAGAACGCTCAATATGAAACTTTGTATTCGATCATTAAAACATTACTATTTCAAATGTCTACACTTGATGGATTTTGTCAATTAAACATACATTTTTTGCTGCCTATTACTGTCCATTAAGCAGCATGTTCTCTTAACTATGAGTCCATAAGAAACCATTCTATTATATTTACGATACTTTCATTTAAATGGTCCTTCTAGACCCTTTTGCTGCCAGATGATATAGCAACACAATGTAAGACACACATGGCACTCAAAGCATTACTTCTTATTACTTTTATTTATGGGCAATCACGCTAGCAGTATTCTGTTTTTATATATCATCACCAACGAAGGACAGAAATCGGTTACCTTGTCTCACCCTTCAGTGACCTCTCACACTTGGGAGACGCATTTTACATCTGTTAATGAAGATCTCTGCATAATATCGTTAACACTTGACTACAGTAAGTAGATGATCCAGATCCTTCTTGAAGAATTGTTTGTCTAATTTTCCCCTCCACATTAAATGCCCTTCCTCTGCGCAAATCTATAAATCATGACTTATTACTGGCTGTCAGTTTACAAACTGCTTTGGTCTGCCTTTATGTGTAATTGCCTTCGCCAATAATCAGAGTGTGTAGGGCCGTCTGTATCCTATTTTTTTTTTTGCTTCATTATGCAGTAATACTTTGACTGAATCACTGTAATGATGATGCCCTCCAATCTCAGCCTTTACAAATACGATGCCAGCAGTGGAGCTGTAGGAACCCTGCCTGACACAGATTCAGCGATTGAAAAAAAGGCATTTAAATGTAAATTAGTCATAACTCAAAATGCAATTATTTGTAGAGCTATGGTTGGTTCTGCTGTTGTCTAAATTATGAATGCTATGTGAATTGATTTTGCTGCAATACACAGTGTTTGTACTGTCTGCTTATATAGAAACGCAATGGGAATATGTAAAAATATGGGCGAGTGCAGGGTTAAATTAGTAGATTACTTATGAGTCACTTACAATTGTTGACGTATTAGTCAGGGACTGCATATTGTGTACTCATCCTTGCCTAGAAAGGGATACTTTTATAAGTTTAATTAACTTTGTTTGTTTTAATGAGGTTCCGCAACCAACTTTTACTTGGTTTATAATGCTTTTTTTCCCCACTTGGTTTCTAATGATGTAATTTCAATTGTTTAAAACCCTTGTCTTATAGTGCGGTGGTGTTATTTTGTATTCTATTTTTCTTTCATGGGGGGGGGGGGGGGCTGATATCATAAGGCAGGATGTTAGGTTTCAAAAGAGTCTGTGATTACAGTGAATGCACCAGGGGCATATCTAATGCATTTGACACTTGGCTTGGGCATTCGTTTTTGGACAAATCCGTTTTCAGACAAAAATCTGCTCTTTCGTCTTTTCCGCAATTTGTATGAAAATTTATGTAAAGCTGAATGGGGGGAAAAAATTAACTAATGTCTAATGAACAAAAATCATTCCTTCATTTTAAGGAAACTTCGATTTTCTCATAGAAATTTGGGCTACTCAAAGACCCAAAAAGTGATCTCGAAGTGTCTACATTTCAGCAGCCGAAATGATAGTCTTGATCTTCCTCATACACTTACAGAATCAGTCGAAGTACTCCCCAAATGGCCCATGAATGAAATAAAATATATAAATGAAACATAAATAAAATTGGATATTTTGTTTAAACATAATAAATAAAAATTGAATCAAATAAATAAATATATTAAAAAACACATTCAAATAAATTAATAACCATATTAAAAAACATTATAATATTAATGTTATATGAATTATCGTAATATATATATATATATATATATATATATATATATATATATATATGTATAATACAAATATTACAAATGCATTTTTCATTGGCATAGTAGTAGTTGTAACATCGCATAATTATTACAAAAAAAAATTAACAATTGTAATTTTTTTATTAAAAGATGCTATTACAGCATAAATGGTGCAATTACCACATCAATGAACACATCATGTAATATAATACACAGATATCACATACGCCACTTAGTAACCCCAATAAAAGTTATGGAATGGCCACGTGTACATATATACATACATTAATTTATATCTTTTTACACACCGCTTTAACAGCTCTTGTGGTATAACTATACTGGTGATGTCATGCCAGCTAAAGGTTGGCATCACATTACCAGTCATTGTTCACCATCAACAGCTGTTAGGTTATACGTACCATTAAGCCATCAAGCTAAGTGTATCACAGTGCCAGTGCATGGCCACGCAATGTGTCCATCCACACTGTAGATAGGAAATGGTACCGTGATACACGTGGCTTGATGGCGGGAGAGAGCGTATAACTTAAATCGGCCACATTGTGTAGGACTTCTGTGGGGGGACTTCAGCTATTTCCATAACAGGCGAGGTCCTCCCAAAATGGCCCTTAAAAAATTCTATGGGGGATACCAAGGCTACAATTTCAGCATTAAATGAAAATAATGGTCGAGTTTCATCCAAAACTTATGCATCAATGACCAAAATTACGTACAGACTTAACAAATGCTGTTTTTGTCTGAAAAGACAAAAACAAAAAGATAATTTTGGCAGTGTCCACGTCTATTTGGCACCCAGGGCAGGCCCTACCTCATCCACACCCACAATCCAGCTCCCTTTATGCCACACACATCCCTATCTTTTTAAATACAGTTTGCCAAATACATACATTTGGTGCCACATATCTTCCCAAAGTATTCAATGCACCAAACACATACACATTAGTTTCCTTAATTATACAGTGCGCCAGAGACATACACATGGTTCTGCATAGCTCCCCTAAGTATACATTGTAATAGACTGTCTACCAGACGTAGAAGACCCTCTGCCCGTAGGGAATCGCCTCCTTAGCCCCCCTATTACAGCTCAGCCTTCACCCAGCAAGTCTTCCCTGGAGCCTTGCTCTTTGTACCCAAAGAGCAGACAGGACCACTATCAGTTAGGTACATCAAGAATGAACAACAACTTTATTTGTGAAAACAGCACAGACTTATAAACACAAAAACATGACATCAACGGGGGGGGGGGGGGGGGGACACAGGATAAACTAATTATATTATGGTGAGCCTCAAACAATAGAAGACCTTATTAAGACCTTTTTTTTATACAGTACAACTTTACATAAAATAAACATGCCATCTTTAGATCCAGACATCCAGACTACGAGAGACAATAGATGACTCACAGGACAGTAAACATTTATTGATTGGATAAGTACACATTTCAATACTAACATATAATAACATTTCTTAAACTGGGGGAAACACAGTGAATGGGACAAAGGTTTGTCAAATACATCCTGAGTAAGCCTGTGTTTAAAGTCCAGTTGAAAACAGGGTTCCATTGGTGCCCTAAAAATGTGTACCCCCAAACTAAGACAGGGTCCATAGCCCACAGGGAGTCCCCTGGCCCCCAGGGCCTTCCAAGAACCCTAGTCACGCAGGCTGTCAGGATTCACTTTGTGATATACATTGTGCCCGAGACATACACATAGTGATGCATAGCTCCCCTAAGTAAACACTGTGCCATGGACATACACATGGTGCTGCACAACTTCCATAAATAGCGGACAGCTGCTTGCCCAATAAAAAAAAACCTATTAAAAAAGTAAATTATGGTGGGCCAGGGCTACATGATAAATGGTGCAGGGGGTTTTCAAATTCCTGACCTCAAACCGCCTATAATAAATGGGGCTGGAAACGGAACAAAATGCTCCCAGCCCCCAGTAGAATACATGGATCCAGTAGCCCGGATTCTCCCACCATGATGGACTGATCCTGGGAGGGAAGCGGATCTCACCGAGTGAGAGGTGAAGGTCCGCCCCCAACCCATGAAGGTGTCTGCTTCACGGGAGGCCGCAAGCGGCATGAGCTCTGTGTGTAAAACACACATGGAGCTCACTAAGTGCTCCTCACGCCCCCCCCCCCCCCCCCCGTGTGGAGTGATAATGCAGGGTATCCCCAGGGTATACCTGCATTATCACTACACACAGGGAGCGCGAGCAGATGTGAGACACAGCAGATAGTAAACACCAAACTAGAGGGACATGTATTGTTTAACCCTTGCTTCCTGCAAGGAAACGTTAATTAAACCAATAATGTTTACCTTGTTACAATTTCACCATTTCATTTTTGCCAATAAAATCCCCCAAAGTCCATGAAGCCAGTGAAGCCTTTGTATTACATGTGTGGATCAGAGACTGTGACATAGTTTTGTGTGCTAATTGTAGCTCAATCCACATGCATTGCTTACTAAGCTATCGGCTTTGTATAGAGACATATCTACTGGGTGATTAGCTGTATTAATAGGTCATCCTGAAACATCTGCAACCTTTTCATCTGTTTATACATCATGTAGTTTCTATCACCTTCAGTAACTCCTTGTTCGTCCGTGCCAGTCTGTTATTGGTAGGACGCTGAGCTTTAATTGAAAGTCAAATCCAATTAAGCGTGAAAGATGTTGCTGGCTATGGACAATCTTGGTTTGAACAATAGACACTATTGGATCTCACGACGAACAATTCTCTGATGAACTGCTGGGCAGAGCAAAGCTTTAACCCAGTAATGGATTGTTTCTCTTTTTATTTTTTGCAGAAACAAAGTTAATAAGAGGAGTTTAATATAACAATAATTCATAACATTTATATACCATTGATAATTTATGCATTGTTTTATTCCAAATTTAAATTGAGATTATTGTCTGTCTAACACAGTAAAGGAAGAGAGTATATTTAAAAGAAGAAAAACTACCACAACGAGAGGACATAGTCTAAAATTAGAGGGGCAACGATTTAAAAGTAATATCAGGAAGTATTACTTTACTGAGAGGGTAGTGGATGTATGGAATAGCCTTCCAGCAGAAGTGGTAGAGGTAAACACAGTCAAGGATTTTAAGCATGCGTGGGATAGACACAAGACTATCCTAGCTATAAGACCGGGAACGGAGGACTAATAAAAGTACTCAACAAAAAATTGGGCAGACTAGATGGACCGAATGGTTCTTATCTGCCGACACATTCTATGTTTCTATGTCTCTCTTCCCCATTTCTCCCTTGTCTGTCTCTCTCTTCCTCATCTCACCCTTGTCTGCTTCTATCTACTCCATTACACTGTTGTCTATCTCTGTCCTTCCACACTCTCCCGTGTCTTTCTCCCCACCTCCCATTTCTCTCTCCCCTCCCATCTTTCTCTCTCTCTTATGTCTCCCTCTCGCTTACCTCCAATGTCTCTCTCTCTTTACTCCCATGTCTTTCTCCCCCCCCCCCCCACTCTTACATGGGTCTCCAACATCCCCCCCCCCCCCGCAAACATAAATTTAGATACACATAAGGCTTACCAGCAAGCATCCAGCAAGTATCTAGGGGTAGTAAATGTGTCACCTTGGCAAGTAATTTTTGAACCTGTACAGAGTGGTGAAAAGTTCCTTGTACATAGGAAGGAGGAAAGGAACAACTACACAATAGCTATACAAAGCTATGCTCTTCCATATTATACCACAATTATCCAGGGGATGGTGGCCCTTTCCGTTTGTTTCTACATTCTGTTTGGACTTGAGGAGTCCTTGAGAAGTATACCATTGTAAGAGAGTATTTAATTTTTTGCTGTTTTATCTGTTTTTTTGCTGTGTATATATTTGCAGTCTGTGCCTTGTTAAGTACTGTCAAAAACAGTAAGGTAGTTTATTTGTATTATTGCATTAAAGGATTTATATGTAAAATGTCTGTACCAGATGCAATCTTTCAATTAAAAATGTTGATGTTTTATTTTTTTATTTTTGCTTCCAGTTGTCCTTTATAACTGTAGCAGATTAATTATCTATCTTTTCAGTATAACAATGCTGTTTAAAATGATAATTGTTTTCAGAATAAACAATACATATGTTGCTACAGCTCTGCTTTTGTGTAAATATATGAAGGTCATACCTAACTGACAAAAATAGTCTTAACTTTTGCTTGATTTCTCCTGAGTTGTTCAATGTTCCACCAACATGGCATGCATGCCCAATGCAGGACACCACGTATGTGCAATTCTGAGTGCATAGTTGTACATTCAGAATATAAAAAATCGGCTATTCGATGGAGCATGGCTATTATATTACATTTGTACCCATGATGCTATAACTAATGTTGGACCCAGTTATCTCTGTCCAGAGACGTTATGCAGTGGTCCTGAACCTAACCGTCATAAATGTGGTTGTCTATGTCCCTGAATGTAATGTTCTTTTTCCATTGGCGCTATCTATGGTCCTGAAACTAGTTTGCCTTTTCCAGTGGAGCTATCTATGGTCCTGAACCTAGTTTGCCTTCTCCAGTGGAGCTATCTATGGTCCTGAACCTAGTTTGCCTTCTCCAGTGGAGCTATCTATGGTCCTGACTCTAATTTGCCTTCTCCAGTGGAGCTATCTATGGTCCTGGACCTTGTTTGCCTTCTCCAGTGGAGCTATCTATGGTCCTGAACCTAGTTTGCCTTCTCCAGTGGAGCTATCTATGGTCCTAAACCTAGTTTGCCTTCTCCAGTGGAGCTATCTATGGTCCTGAACCTAATTTACCATCTCCAGTGGAGCTATCTATGGTCCTGAACCTAATTTGCCTTCTCTATTGGAGCTATCTATGGTCCTGAACCTAAGATGTCTTCTTCTGTGGAGGTATCTATGATCCTGACTCTAATTTGCATTCATCAGTGGAGCTATCTATGGTCCTAAGCCTAGTTTGCCTTCTCCAGTGGAGCTATCTATGGTCCTGAACCTAATTTACCATCTCCAGTGGAGCTATCTATGGTCCTGAACCTAATTTACCATCTCCAGTGGAGCTATCTATCCAGTGATACCATCTATGACCCTGATCTAAAACTGAAAGAAAGCAAATAAAATTATACCACGATTTGGGGCAGGAACCCTGGAAGTAGTACCAAAAACATTAAAGAGGAGAACAATTTTTGTGACATCTTTAATAGTAATATTTAATGAATTGCAATTACCCTTACCCATGATTAAACTAAAAAGTGATAAGTGTGAATAACATATGGGAGTGTTGAAATAAGAGCAAAAGTACCTTCTGCAGTTGTAATTTTTGGTCATTATACTCTAGCTATTACTAAACAGACACGGTGTTATAGGATATAACTCCCCACAGATAAACTACAGAGAGTATATCAGTGAACATGGTTCTTATAAAGATGCAGTGGCTCTAACAATTTGCAGAAAAACAACTTGCTTAATTAATCTATTTACTACTGTATCTTGTACAATGTTAATGAGCTAAAAGTTTAAATAGCTCTTGCATGGGTACATAATAGAAAACCTAACCAAAAAACATATGCACCTCATGTGGCCGAGACCCCTTTGATAAACCCCTGACTGCCCTGGAGGTATCTCTATTTTACCTAGTTTCTTCTATGTCCCTTTATAATGTGATATTATAAGATATAGTATTGTAATCAAGCTCCTCTAAGAATGCCACAATAACTAACTGACAGTATGAATTTGGTATATTCCTGGACTTTGAGCCCGGTTCGCCTATCATCAATTGTGTTTTGCAGTTTTGTGTTCAGACAGCCTGAGGCACAATACATTTTTTTTTCTGCTGACAGAACCTTTAAATAGAGTTTATTCCAAGGAGAATGAAAATGGGTTCTGCTAGTTATCCCAGCAATAAGAACTGAACACCAATCATTGTAATCACAGTTTCCAAACTGGTATTTAAATACCTGCTTTTCTTGCAAGTTGCCTTGCTCCGCTGTGAGGTCTGGAGACTTCAAAGGCCACTTTCATTAGAGTTAAATATTGTGGCCCTGGAGGTACCGAGGCCTAATATGTGTCATGGGAGGTGAGAGGTGGATGATTATAGCATGCATGGTGCACTGACCTACATAAAAGAAATTATCGTTTAGCAAGAACTCCAGCCTTTTATCTAGAGATTATGTAAATTGAGTGTATACACGCCAGATGAGACATATATTGGGTACATACATGTAGGCAGCAGGCAAATGACGCACATACATGTCATTTTTTTTTTTCTGTTGTATGTCATAGAACAGAGCGAGATTGTATTTAAATCTCATAACATAATACTGGGGGGGGGGGGGTATTCATTGGAATCTGTTGCAGATGGTTTGGAGTGAGACGAATATTACCTATTGTGAAATCGGTAGATAGACGTACTGTGATTCAGATGCAAAGAGACCCCAATTGCGGAAGTAGACAGGCCGTGCCAGACACCACAGATACCGAGGACCACAGGGGAAGCAGTGTTCAGTAGTGGTAGAGGGCACGAGCGTCTGATACGACAGGATGGAGGTTGGATAGATGCTGGTGCCAGCTCTAGAGTAGTCTAGGTACAGTCCGAGTTGGGGAGCCAGAAATGGAGCGAGGTAAACGAAGCAAGCCGTGTTCAGGAGTTCAGAAAGCAGGAAGGTTAAAAAGGGTAGCCAGGTCAGAGAGTCCAGTGATCAGCAGAGCCCTGCAGGGGTACAAACGAGAGGCATAGTCCACATAGCTGGGTCGGGGTTCCAGAAGTCCGGGTAATCCAAGGAGAATAACTGGGTCAGCAAACTGGGGAGCTAGGAACAAACAAGACAAGGTTGTAAAATCATCAAGCAATTTTAACAACGTGCGCTGTTGATTTAAAGGGCTGTAGCTCCGCCCCGTGACATGTGGGATGCGCGCCACGCCGCTCGTTTCCAGCTTGGTACAGAAAAGAGAGAGCATTGCGGCGCGGGTGCGCTAGTCTCCAGTGCCCGGTACTTGCCAAACTAAATGCCCAACGGCGGGGGACACGGCATCCCCCAACTCCGATTGTGGGACCTTAGCTGTGCTGGCCACAGCGTTCTGAGGCAGGCGACGTGGGATAGCTGCACGGACCTGACACCTATACATTGAGAGAGATGAACATTAGTTAAATACATTGAGATGAACATTAACTATATATTGAGATGAACATTAACTATACATTGAAATGCACATTAGCTATACATTGAGATGAACATAGGCTATATAATGAGATGAACATTAACTATATATTGAGATGCACATTAACTATACATTGAGATGAACATTAACTATACATTGAAATGCACATTACCTATTCACTGAGATGAACATTAGCTATACATTGAGATGAACATTGGATATACATTTAGATAAACATTAACTATATATTGAGATGAACATTAACTATACATTGAGATGCACATTAACTATATATTGAGATGAACATTAACTATACATTGAGATGAACATTGGCTATACATTGAGATGAACATTAACTATACATGGAGATGAACATTAGCTATACATTGAGATGAACATTGGCTATACATTGAGATGAACATTGGCTATACATTGAGATGAACATTAGCTATATATTGAGATGAACATTGGCTATACATTGAGATGAACATTAACTATACATGGCGATGAACATTAGCTATACATTGAGATGAACATTAGCTATATATTGAGATGAACATTAACTATACATTGAGATGCACATTAACTATATATTTAGATGAACATTAACTATACATTGAGATGAACATTGGCTATACATTGAGATGAACATTAACTATACATGGAGATGAACATTTGCTATACATTGAGTTGAACATTAGCTATATATTGAGATGAACATTAGCTATACATTGAGATGAACATTAGCTATATATTGAGATGAACATTAACTATACATTGAGATGAACATTAGCTATACATTGAGATGAACATTAACTATACATGGCGATGAACATTGGCTATACATTGAGTTGAACATTAGCTATACATTGAGATGAACATTGGCTATACATTGAGATGAACATTGGCTATACATTGAGATGAACATTGGCTATACATTGAGATGAACATTGGCTATACATGGAGATGGACATTGGATCTACATTGAGATGAACAGTAACTATATATTGAGATTATCATTAACTATACATTGAGATGAACATTAGCTGTATATTGTGCAGATAAATCTGGGTCTTTGTTTCCCTTCTGCTAGAAAAGCTCATATCACAATATATAATGCATAGTTGCATCTTTAATAACTCTCAGTTAACTATCCATTATGCAGGTCACCCTCTGCTCTTTTTACAGGTGGGATCTCACCTCATTGGTCCCTGAAAAAGGCATAGTTAAGTGGGTGAGATGCCCAGGATCGCCGTGGGAGCTATTCACTAAAAGTGAGTTGCAGGTGCCATTCCCTGACATGAATTCTCCTAGCATTAAATTAATGTTTTTATGGGGAAATTACAGCATTTGTTTTGGTTTTATTTGTTTTAATGCTCCACTATTCCCTTACCGCCAAACTACTATTAGTACTGAGCGGTCTATTGGCACAGACTCGTACATTATCCCTTTAAGAATAATATGCGTTAAACACACTTTTACCAAATGTAATGGGCGCCATTGAATCTATTCCAGTATATGTCAAAATACCTACATAAACCAAAGTGTGTGTGGTTTGTACAAATACGTATATCATAAATTGCAATCCTGTGCTGCTACTAATAATTGGTGGCACCGCTTCCAAGACTGCATCTGCTATTAAGAAACATTAAAAGTGGTTTCACTATGTATTTTACTAGAGTTTTTTTTTTTTTGTATACTAGGTGATGTTATATGTAAAATTCCAAAGTAAAAAATAGTGCATTGTAAAGGAACTGTTATCTAGAATTTATTATGACATGCAGATTGAAATCCTTTTAAGCTGATTGTATTGACAAAAGTTGCATTGATAAAGTATTTAGAGGCAATGAATGCACTATCTGCCTATAGACAATCAATATGCAATCAATCCTTACAGACAGCACTATCATAAAGCAGAACAATGGACTGACGGCTCTGTGACATGTTTCAATTCACCTGATCCCAATATGTTTTAATCTCTCCTTTTTAAAGTAAAATGTTTGAGATATATGTCCTTTGATTCAACATATTCAGATTATTCAAGTGAAATTCAACTGTCTATCTTTGGGAGTGGGCTAAGGATTCATAATGCTTATTGAAGGACCCCTCCAACCATCTTTATTTCATGTACGTTCACATTCATTATAAAGGGTTCCTGTGCGTTTCGCCCAGACTGTTTTTAATTTGAGTTTCCAGATTAAGCACCATATAAGCAACCATCTGTTTGTCTTCAAATGATAAAGTTTACACGTATGTTCCTCCATAGCAATGTAATTTTGACTATTTTAAAAAAGGAGTATGAGTTTGGAGTGTGTGGTCAGCATTGATAAAAGTATGGCTGCTCCCCTTCATGCACACACCCATCTACATACACTGGGAAGCATTCACCCAGCCTGAGTATTACAGCTGGGTCTCATGTTCAGTGTTGCACAGTGGTTGAAATAGCATGTGACTTTTAAAGTCTAACCATTGGCTGTTTAGCCTTGTTGCCTGTGAGTCTCTATTTAACCCTTCATCTAGCACTGTGATTGTCAGGCATTTTACCAACAAAGTATACTCTTCACCTAGATAACGAGTTAGTGAAGTAGTTAATTTATTTTTTATTTTTTTATTTTTTTTTAGTCCTTGGTGTTTTTTTTTGCTGCTGTCACTTATCTGCGCCTCAGCTCACAGTTGATACTTCTTATCAGGTGTTATCATTTCTATTGAATCTGGTACACTTCATACAATATCCTGGTTACACGTAGATTGAGACGCAGTCCTGCTGCTTAATGGGTTTTCCGCGGAGATCACTGTACACCGCTGGGTCTTCTTACTCTCCATGCCCTCAGGTGCAATTTTAATTGGTCCCTGTGTATGTATATTCATATTATTTTATTAACCCCTTAACCCACTTGGGAGTATATATACATCCTGCAAAGAATGATCCTTGATTAAGGGGTGGGGGAGGATTTAGGGTTAGGATTAAATTTAGGGATGGGATCAAAGGGTCAATTTAAGAGAAAATGGTTAGGAAACAAAAAACCGTACTATTGTTTATTGTCCTATTACTTGAAAAAAAACATTGAAACATTGGTATTTCTAAACTCAGGACAAATATTAGAAATATATAGATTTTTTTAACGTTTTTAATTGTTTTCTTTTTTTTAAATCAGGTCAAAGTAAGAAAGATTTTTTTTTTTGCCATATTTTCATCATATTTTATATTTTTTTAATAGTAAATTATATCATGTAAGGGAAATAATAGTATCAAAAGAAAGCCCCAAATGATATATAATTTGTGTGGGTGGACTGAACATGAAGAAAGAAAATCACAGTTGAGCAAACGTATAACAAAAATAATGGAATTCCGGTCTTCAAGGCACATCACATGCAGCAAAGAACTCTGTCACTAAGGGGTTAAGCGTTCATAACTAAAGGTTACATTATTTCCGGCCTGGGTAATGTGAGTTTTATACTCTCAAAAAATAAATTACTCTCTCTTCGTTGCCATAACTTTTAAAGTATATGCCATTTGTCCCTATGCAAATGCCCCAAATTAAGTTTAAACGTAGATACATAATGTCAATGGGATAAAGTAAAACAATTTTAAAATGGCTCTGAAAATGTATAGCAGGGGTCCTCAAACTACGGCCCGCGGGCCACATGCGGCCCGCCGAGGACATTTATGTGGCCCGCGGGGGGTGCTGCCGGCACCCACCCCGTTTACTTTTTTTTTTCTTTCTGGCAGCCGCAAAGGATGCGGCTGCAGGAAGAAAAAAAAAAAAAAATCACCGCGACCGGATGTGACGTTACGTCACATCCGGATCCGGTAACTTTCCCTCCTCCACAGGAGGACACCGCGCGAGACGTCCGGGGACACAGCAGCTGGAGGTAAGTGATGGGGAAGCGGGGGAGGAGGGAGGGATAACGAGCACTATTCCTGGCCTCTGACTGGCATAATATTCCTGGGCATCTGAATGGCAAAATATTCCTGGGCTTCTGAATGGCAAAATATTCCTGGGCTTCTGAATGGCATCATATTCCTGGGCATCTGACTGGCATCATATTCCTGGGCATCTGACTGGCATCATATTCCTGGGCATCTGACTGGCATCATATTCCTGGGCATCTGACTGGCATCATATTCCTGGGCATCTGACTGGCATATTATTCCTGGGCATCTGACTGGCATATTATTCCTGGGCATCTGACTGGCATCATATTCCTGGGCATCTGACTGGCATCATATTCCTGGGCATCTGAATGGCATCATATTCCTGGGCATCTGAATGGCATCATATTCCTGGGCATCTGAATGGCATCATATTCCTGGGCATCTGAATGGCATAATATTCCTGGGCATCTGAATGGCATCATATTCCTGGGCATCTGAATGGCATAATATTCCTGGCCATCTGACTTGCATCATATTCCTGGGCATCTGAATGGCATAATATTCCTGGGCATCTGAATGGCATAATATTCCTGGCCATCTGACTGGCATCATATTCCTGGGCATCTGAATGGCATAATATTCCTGGGCATCTGAATGGCATAATATTCCTGGCCATCTGACTGGCATCATATTCCTGGGCATCTGACTGGCATAATATTCCTGGGCATCTGAATGGCATAATATTCCTGGGCATCTGAATGGCATAATATTCCTGGCCATCTGACTGGCATAATATTCCTGGCCATCTGACTGGCATCATATTCCTGGGCATCTGACTGGCATCATATTCCTGGCCATCTGACTGGCATAATATTCCTGGGCATCTGACTGGCATCATATTCCTGGCCATCTGACTGGCATAATATTCCTGGGCATCTGACTGGCATCATATTCCTAGGCATCTGACTGGCATCATATTCCTGGGCATCTGACTGGCATCATATTCCTGGGCATCTGACTAGCATCATATTCCTGGGCATCTGACTGGCATCATATTCCTGGGCATCTGACTGGCATCATATTCCTGGGAATCTGACTGGCATCATATTCCTGGGCATCTGACTGGCATAATATTCCTGGGCATCTGACTGGCATATTATTCCTGGCCATCTGACTGGCATAATATTCCTGGGCATCTGAATGGCATAATATTCCTGGCCATCTGACTGGCATAATATTCCTGGGCATCTGACTGGCATCATATTCCTAGGCATCTGACTGGCATCATATTCCTGGGCATCTGACTGGCATCATATTCCTGGGCATCTGACTAGCATCATATTCCTGGGCATCTGACTGGCATCATATTCCTGGGCATCTGACTGGCATCATATTCCTGGGAATCTGACTGGCATCATATTCCTGGGCATCTGATTGGCATAATATTCCTGGGCATCTGACTGGCATATTATTCCTGGGCATCTGACTGGCATAATATTCCTGGGCATCTGAATGGCATAATATTCCTGGCCATCTGACTGGCATAATATTCCTGGGCTCTGACTGGCACACTATTCCCATTGAAATACTGGTAAGTTTGTTGATTTAACTTTACTTTAAATATTGTATTTGTTCTCGTTTTGTTCAAAATAAGATATATGCAGTGTGCATAGGAATTTCTTCATAGTTTTTATTTTTACTATAGTCCGGCCCTTCAACGGTCTGAGGGACAGTGAACTGGCCCCCTGTTTAAAAAGTTTGAGGACCCCTGATGTATAGGCATGCATCAGTATAAAATTAATTCTCCAGTGTTATTTAAAAAAAAATATTCCTAATCTAGTATTATTGTTATTAAACAAAACTGTGTTATAATGAGTTATAACTACCATCCTTACTTTTAGATTGTGAAATTGGAACTGTATCACAATTTAAATATAGATATAAAAAGACTTCTGCCAGAAGCCAATCAGGACCTGAGATTCCCTGAGCTGTGAACTCCGCTGTGCAAGTTAAATTGCTTAATGATGCAGATTGCTCAAAGTGCCCAAGTAAATAGATGCTAGAAATTGTGGAAAGTGTGATGTCTCCTTTAAAACAACACTGAGAACCATGTTCCTAAATGATACAGCTTTCTTTTGTGATACAATAAAGACAATCAATATGTCTAGAACCTTGAGAAGAGACCTAATTGCCCCAGCATGCACTTCACCGATAAAGGACAACTTACTAAGTCTTTGTTCCGCTCACCTGCTTGGGTCCTGTTCTAAAGTCAGGTTGGCACCTCTCTAGTTGGATGTTCTGAACTTCATTCAGAAAGTTGAGGAAGGTCAAAGCGGTTATTCAAGCGTATTTTTACCAACAGAGATTTTGGGCTTATTTTCAGAGACCGGCCCTCTTCTCCGGCTGATGTTCACGTCGACAAGTCACTCGTGGGTTTTATGAAACCAATGATCCTGAGAAAATAATTTCAGTAGGTCATAATTAACAGCTTTACTGCTCCATTGCAGACATAAAGCCTTCCAGCTAAGAAGGAGTTTTTGAAATGGAGCAGAGATTCTGTCTCTCAATAGAACTGAAATACTGACACAAATAACAAGAAAAAGAAAGTAGAAACTAAGAAATCGCCAGATTCGACTGCTGCCTACTTGGGAGTTGTTTTTTTGATTCCTGTGCTCATGTTTATTAATTAATTCCTTAAAACAAATGACGTTAACAAATCCTTGTTTCTTGTATTATTTTGTTTTAAAGGTGTCTCCTTGCACTGTTGAAAATTTTAAAAAATGATGTACATTTTAGGGTCTACCTAATATACCGTCTGATCTGGTCCAAAATGGATTCAGTTAGCCAAATTTAAACAATCTACAACATCTGGCTACTCAATACCCTTGAGTTCAGGTTGGAATTGGCTGTTCAGGCCATTTCAGAAACCAAAGCATTGGAAGCATTTGGATCGGAACAATTTCACTATGAAATCCATGGATTTTTGGATACCCAAAATATGCCGATTACCCCAGAACATGCTCTGAATTTGGGAAACATGTACAAAATTCGGCCATATCAATTCTCCAGATTTTAGTTGGCGATCTAAATCGAAAGGTGTAGAAGAATTAAGCTAAACATATTTTAAACACAGAGATATTTGGATACAATAATAACATTTTAATGTTATATATTATAATATATTATAATATTATATTTACATTATTATAAGCATTTAAAAATGTTCATAAAATTATTTTAGATAATTTTATATTATTTTTTTTTCTTTTTCTGCATTTAATTAATGCATGATGGAATTTATTTTTTATTTTTAATGATTTCTAGTTTATTATACTTCCGGACATTTTGGGAGTACTTCAGCTATTTTGGCTATAGGAATTCAGCTATATTCATAATAGCGGGGTCTCCCCCCCATAGAACCAGTCGGTGTATTCCAACTAATTTCGGTGTCGGGAGATTTCGGCATTGAATAGCATGTCGGAATTCTGGTCGTATGCCGGAGGCACATCGGAGCTCCCCGAGTAGCTAAAAATTCATGTGTTTGTGGCACCATTGATGTCATCCGAATATGTCCGGATTTCAGAATCACCACCTTGGAGATGCAACGTAACATGTATTGAGTCAACTCTATTGTGTTGGTAAAATTGGAAGTCAATGCACACATGCATTTTGAATGTGTCTATGGTGTCCCCTTTTTATGACATCATCTCGTGGTTGTACACATTTCTTATTCAAAGTAGTTTATTAGCATAGGAAGTCACAGGTGATGTCATACACAGAAGACACCCCAGGCCCATTTACAACACATTTTCTCTTAAAGTATGCTTTTGCATTCAATTGCAATGGACAGAACATATAGATCATTTTTTGGCAATTTTGTATTTTCTACATTCCCTTTAGATTATATCAGTGAAATAATTGAATACATTTTACTTTACTTTCATCAAATAATGAATATCCCAGTGATATCATCATTGCCAATTTGTTTAATCCTAACCTACTTGGAATAATTATTCATTCTGCTATAGTACACCCCACTCGCCCTTTCCTGATTTCTTTTTCCCTATAGCTGATATTCACGGTTGATTGTGTCTTATCCATTAGTGTCATAGTAATAATAATGGAAAAAATATACATTATGTGATGAGAATTATATTAAACCCACAGAAGCCTGACGCAATATTCAATATTCAGTTCAGGATGGTTGGATTATTATTCTCAGTATAACCTGGAAAACATGCACATCTGTATAATGCCTTTCAAAAATATTTTTTATATCCAGAGTATTTCATTTCTATATTACATTGCTAGGCAGTATAGGCAGCAGTTGCAGTTTTATTGAAAATAATGTATTAATAATAATAATAATAAATATAACACAATGAATCATTTTGATTCACATTTCAATGCAGTTGTTATACACTATAAAATGATGGAGTGTGTGGTATAAAGGATGCTCCTGAAAAAAATAGGTATTTAAAACCCAAGAAAGAAATACATCACAGAATATTGCATTATTCATTAATATATGTGTAGAATTTGCTAAACATCAGCAAGCCTGCGAGCAGGACTCTCTACCTGTAGTATGTTAAGTATGTACCAAGCACTAGCTAAATAGTTGGCTCTACATAAATACATGTTAATGTAATCTGTGTAAGAGTCTGCTTAAAGGAACAGTCCACTTTTTTTTAACCCTTGCTTCCTTGAAGGATTGATACACGTGGTTTTACTATCTGCTGTGTCTCACATCTGAATGCGAGGGTCTCTAACTGCAAGCCTCGTTTTTACATGGAATCAGCAGGGGGACCTAGCTAAGACACAAGATGGTCAGTAATGTGTCGGTGTCTGTAACCAACACCACCATGTAAAGGGCTTTTCCGTTCCTGTGAAATGCTATAGTCATTGACCATTTAACTTGATTAACTTCTCCATGAGTGTGACATAGTGGGGTAAACAAAGTAGAATACTTTCTCCAGCAAGGTCTAACTGTATTAAAATTTGTATTAAAAGAATAAGATCAGTGGCGGATGCTCCATACGTGCACGCCTAGCACGGTGCACCCGCGCTGTGTATTTCTGGGGTTTGTGTGCTCTGAACAGAGTGTTTTCGTATACTTTTCGTGCTTGTCGAATTGTCAACAGAGTGACTCTGTTGCCGATTTCATGGCTGGCGCCGCCTTTCGGATGTAACTCATGTATTTCCGCAGGTTTGTGTGCTGGCTGTCCTCAGCACACAAACCCGCAGAAAAACACGAGAGACGTCATGCCTCCGAGTGACAGGCGTGCTCCGGGCTGGCAGCACGCCTGTCACTCAGGGGGACGATACGCCCCTGAATAAGATACCTTAAGTATCCATCCAAATGAGGGCACATTGGTTCTTACAAGCCAGCATATATCTCTTGTATATAAAACCCACAAATAATGTACACACAAATAGTCACATATCAACGTATTTCCCTTAAGGACCCTTTGGAAGATGCCTTTCCCATAACTTGGCAGGTAAATTGGTGGATTCAGGAATTAGCGATTTGCTACCTGTGAAAAAAATCTATATCACAAACAAAAACACAAACTTATGGTTAAGATAAATAACGCAGATATGGTTTAGAAAATATTGGCTGGAGGGTACGTATGCTTAGCTAAAAATGTATAGATTTTATGATAAATTGTTGTGTGACTCTCCATGAAGATGTAATGGGAATTCAACCATTCTCCTACTGCCATTATCAGTTTTATACGTGCTTTTAATTTAAAGAAACACTCCAACATGAAGATGACCTACCTTTTTTCATGCATATTAAAGTTAAATCATTTGAAAAATGTATTTGTTAAAGTTTGACTATATGTATTGTAAATATGTTTAATCATACGTAGCATGTGTGCAGCTTCTACTAATCCTCTCACTCAGCTCTTAGCATTTGGCTGTAGTCTGGAAGGAAAAATTAACATTTTAAACCCCGGCGATTGTGGGGCAGGAAGAGACTAAACATAGTGTTGCAAGTCAGTCACTGCCAGGTCAGCCAGTGTTTGGCTGGGCGTATATTACTTTAACCTGCAATTATATGATCCCATAGTAACTAACTTGATGAATAAACTGATTTCCCACTGAACAGATATGAAATATCAAACAAATATCAGAAAAATGGTTGGACATCCATACGTATGCATGGAATGAAAAGTAGGAGGAGTCCGTATAAGATCTAATCCAATGAAAACTTGGATGACTGTGTAGGTAACAAGAAACAAAACTGTGGACATTTCCCTTTATTGCTTGGGGTGAACCCTCAAAGAGCAAACATGCAACATGAACCCAAACATAAGACACTCCGCTGGAGTCAAAATGCGTTGGGCATCACTTATTATAGTAACTTTGGTGGAAAGAAGACTCCAGTGCATCAAGCACAGCCCTTTTTCCATCCTTGTCCATGCTATTTATCTAAAAAGTAAGGGGAAATCTTTGCTATTTGTGCTCAATGCTAATTAAAAAAAAATTGCTATGCATCACTATATATTATTTACTACTAATTATCCATGAGTTGAGTCAGAAGACAATAAAATGATGCAGTTGTACTAAAACGAGTGTTTGACAGGTGAATCTGCCATTAGTGTTACAGTGAAGCACATTTGCTTCTCTGTTTATTGATAATTAGTGATTATTGAAACATATGATACTCCCTGTAATGTTATCTGGCTACATCCCCATGGATTCTCATACTCCTAATTCTCCCATGCCGTGCAGTTTCGCTGTCCTCTCCATGCTGTTATTTATAGAGGGTTGGCATTCGCTGCCTTCTCATCATCTCATGACAGGTTCTCTACAGATTCTCATTACACTGGATCTGAGAATCTGTAGTGAACATTCAGATGCAAATTACAGTGAATGAATGTTAGTCACTAGATAAGTGTTGTCCAACCTCTGTCTGATATACTGGGTCGATTGGGTGGATCCATGATATACACCGTTAATTTCATTGGGGGAAAAAACTGGAATGGTACTGGTGGCTTGTGGATCAGCATTGGCAGGTTTTCTCGGGCAGGGTCAAAACAATGTTCAGGCAGCATGTTTGTATGACCCTGACCTGTTTATGAACTTTGATTGCGAAAATTTGGTTCCCGCACCATGGTACTGGTTCCTTGTGGCTCCATCTTGTCAACGTATCTCTTGCAGAGACAAAGCAATGGCCAGTGACCTTGACCTGTTTATGAACCTGAACATTTTGATTCATCGCTCTATTACTGTATATTGGATACCATGAGCTCACCGGTCCCCGCACCATCCTAGCATTCAACCCCTTGTCACAACTGACTATTAGTTCAAGGCATAGAGTTACCACCTGTCCAATAGTCTACTCTACCGTTGGCAGTATTTGTAACCCTGGACTGTGCAGATGAGTTGGCCATGATGACGATATGTGCAGCCTGAAGAAGTGATGTGAAATGTGGCCCTCTGCTTTTTTTAGTGTTGCAACCACACTGGTTACAAAAATAGTGCATCCTTTATTATACACCACTAAACAATATGTCATGGAGAATAAAAAGTGATGGTGCGTATAATTCTAAAGAACTTATCTGGACAGCAAGAAAACACCATATTAGAATATCTGCAATGTTTAAACCTGGCCCTGTCAGCAACATGTGTGACCCGACTGCAGATCAGGGGGAAAATGGTCAGGATTATTAACTCATAACTTCCTTGAGAATATTAAAGAGAAGACTTGTGGGCGATGCTGCTGGCCAGGCGTGTTATTACGGTAATTTAATGCATGACTTCACACAGCACTCGTTCAGGAGTTAGAAAATGCAACTGATCAGAGAAGACATTCATGTCGCCTATGCAGAAGTGAAGGCTGAATGCAAATGTTGTCTTCTTTTGATCAAATGAGATGTGGGAGAATCTGTGAGAACCTCCAGAATGATACATTTAGAATATACTGACCATGGCACACCCGACGCATGCAAACTCGATTCCCTGGGGATCACGTGATTTGTACAATGGAGAGGGTGGGAGCACTGCTGTGACATTGAAAGGTCATTCAACACTTAATAAAGCCCTTATAAACCACACACTTCATATATTTCTAATATGTACCCTCTGTTTTTATTACAATAAATCAGTTATCTCTCGAATGCGAATTGTGAGTAAAAAGAAAAAAATGTGTTGTAAATGTATCTATCCCGTCTATGTTTTACAAAGTGCTCCACAACCAATGTGCCGGAATAAATCAAATGAAGTTTAAAAAAATATTAGATGGGGTCCCAGGAATCAGGGGGATGCTTGCCAGCACTCCAACGTATTATTTTCAAACAACAGAGGCAAGATCTGGCAATTGTGACTGGAGAGGTAATGTTTTTTGTCTTTATGAATGTAAGCATATATGCATGACTAGAGGAAATCTAGAGGATTTCTAATGGATGAATGTAAATCTGTAAATATTTAAACATCTACCTAATTGTCGGCTCTATAAACATTTCATGTACAGAAAGATTCAAAATTACATTTTTTTTTTAAAAACAACAGACGCAAGGACAAGTTCTATGGTTTCCAGTGTGTTCAAACTTACTAAAACTAAAATATTGACACACATGGAAATAAAGCATATAGGGGCTCTGCAAAGTGTCAGGAGTTTTTTTTAGTTTTTTTTTAAAAGCACAATCACCATTTGATATGTATAACGGCGATTGCGCTTTTTTTTTTTTTATAAGGCCCCACACTTTGCAGTGAGGTTTGGCGGTGGTTCCCTGACACAAATCAGGCGCTTTTCAGCACCTGATTTTTTGATACATGGGCCGCGCTGGTCCAACAAGCGCCAGCACAACCTAAATCTATGCATTCAGGCGTAGATAACGCAGCCTCCCATGTGTCTGATTTGCACATTGGTGCACACGCCAATTGTGCCAGTATTTGGTGCAATCTGCGTGTGAGCCATGTTTATACATGCCCCCCATAGAGGATCTTTCAGTGGAGTGGATATTAACTGAATACACTATGATCAGTTACAAGGAAGTATGGAACATTCCTTTAGAAGACCTATAAATGCAGAGGATGGAACGTTATGTGTTTATGGACTTAGTCAGTGATTTAGCAAATAACACGGTTGTTTGCAGGTAGCTCAACAACAAAGGCAGGAAGCAATTCACTGGGCATATGTGTTCATCATTGTCACATCCAGTGATAACTTCATAATGTAACAGGAAAATTCCCTCTGAGCTGTCTGGTTTTGCTTGTTTTTTTTTCTTTGTTGGAGAAAAATCACTTCATCTAATGATGGTAACATAAGCGATGGGAGAGTGAGGGGAAAGTTAAACAATTCACTCGCTCAGACAAATTCACAGAGTCTGATAGAAGTTTAATAGATTGGAAAATTTAAAAGACAGACAAGCAAAAATGAGAGCAGGCATGCTTACAGGATGCTGGCGGTAAAAGCTTTAAACTTCATTACAGGCGCTGGGGGTTTTACCAGCAACTGCCGTGTCTGCTGAATATGCCACATAAAGCACAACCACAGACAACAATGCACATCACAAAGAAAACAAACAAACAAAAATACTACACTTCAGGCAGTTTTGCCAATGTCACATCATCCTGTTAATTCTAACATCATTACCAAGATGACTACTCTGTCTGAAAATCAGCATGCTTTTCCAACGTGGTCAGACCTCTCTCTGACTGTGGTGGAATGTGCATGCTCTGTGGAGTATGCATTTCCTATTATGCGCATCCAGCTAAAAGCTAACTGCGCATTTTACTAAATATAGGCAGTAACAGCTGGCACAGATCTTTGATCACTTGCAATGCAGTAAGGATGACCTGGGTGACCTGCCCAGCTTTTGTAGTCTCTTCTCTATTGCTGTGGGCCAGCTCAAAACTTTGACTTCACTAGCTTTCTTTGTTACTTTAATATACCTAGAGACAGTGCTGAAATGACACTGGCCCTCTAGGACAAACTAACTTTTTTTACACACAAAATGTTTTATATAATCAGTGTTATGGCGACTACATAAGACTGTATAAAGTGCTCATATAGAAACAATATTTATCTTGATGTTTTTATTAAAAGACATGTTTGGGCCTTGGGGGGCGTTGAGTTGCTTTATACTTACTAGCATGTCTCTCTCTCTCTACATTATGATTGCTAGGAGGTAGAGGGTGTCTAGACCTTTCAAATGCACAGAACTGATTGGCTGTCACAGAGATCACATGTGCCTAGGGGCTCCTCAGTGAACATAGCTGACCTGCCTCATCGCCCGGGAATTTACATCACGATCATGCCAGTCTCCTCAATTCTCCATAACCCACATTTTATTGTTCGTCAGGAATGCATACCCCCCAACTGTCCTGTTTTAAAGGACAGCTGTCACCCCTATAGCAAGTTACCTCCTAATTAATTCCCTAACCCTGCTGTGCACTAATCCATCTAATGTCAAATCTTTACCTTTTAGCAGCCCTGGCCTGTCCTCCCCTACCTGGAGTTAGATAACTGAAAATCTGGCAAAGCTTGTGGAAGTACCCACTCTACATTGCGCTGGCCATAGACCTGGAGCACACCATATCTGTCCAGTCCTATGAACTCCATTTCCCATAACCAGTCAACACGCTGTGCATCATGGGAAATGTAGTTCTTAGAACGGCAAATATATTTTTTGTTTTGACGGTAAAAGGAGACCTACACAATATACAGCAGGTGGTCATCAAGTTATGGCTGATCGGTGTATATACACATATACCTTGTACCATATATATATATATACCATATATCTTGCCTGTGTGTGGTCTCATCTGTGAAATACCGTGTCCCTGAATGGCAGAAAGGAGCTGCAGTGACACCGATTATTAGGGCCTTCAAACCTGTCCTTTAATCAGTCCGTTGTCTTGGCTAAAGTGTTGGATTTTCTCACCATTTGCACCATAGCCAGATTATTTCCAATAATAATAGTTTAACCCCTTCCCGACGCTAGGACGTTCTATGCCGTCCTGATTTTAGTGGACCTAAAAGACGCTAGGACAACATAATACGTCCAGCGCTGCCCGCGATGAGCTGTGCTCTGATCCCGCTGCAGGGACTTGCAGCGGGATCCTACCTGTCAGATGAGGACACTTTGAGTGGCCACAGTCTGACAGGGGAAATGTAGCTGGTGCTCAAAACGAGCACCAGCAACACTTTACCTAATCGCACTGTGCCCAAACTTCTGGGTTCGGGCACGCCTTTGTGACATCACAGGTGATCTCCGGAGAGATCGTAATCTTTTGGCAGTGGCCCACAGGGTCTATTAAGTCCCTGATTGGGTTTCTGCCATAGTGTTCCTGGCTATAGATCACCTTGCGATCTGGGACACAAGCAACATGCGTCATGAAAGGGTTCATATCTGCTTTCGCTTATAATCTTATTCTTTTTTTTTTTTTTCTCTAAATTCACTGTTTCAGCCCACACTGCTCTGTTAAAAAAAAAATTTCTTCTTGCCAAATACTGTTGCAAATTGTCCACCATTGTGAGACAATAACACTCTGGAAGTTGGTGCTTTTCCATACCTCTGCTCTCCTGCAGTCTTTTGTTTGCGAGGCTGAGATCCAAAAATAATAGTAAATCAATGACAGGTGGAGCTTTTACTGCCAAGTGAAATACTGTTTCCACTCCTTTGAATGAAAATAAATCAAGCGGAGAAGCGATAGTCCTGGAGCAGTGCGTACTCAATCAGGGGATGATGACTCACATAACCCAGTAGGGATGTACTCTCACAAAATCCATCCTCCTTTTCCAACCACAATATGGTTGATTCTGGGCTTTGGCTTTTGACAGATTGTATTGGGTTTCCCTGGTGATATATGTACAAAATTGTATGCATATTTGGGGAATTCTTGCCAAGTTTTTGTTCTTCCTCAGTCCTAGTTCCTTTATGCTACATAATTGAATGTCCCGTTCGATCACAAGTAAATGATATGACTTGAAATATAAGAAATCATTTAACCAAGACCACAGAATCTCTTATTAAGGAAAAAGTAAAGTTAGCAGTTTCTCAACCTCACAAATGTCACAAGAACATACAATATTTCCAGACTGGAAATAATTGTATAACAGCCCCATAGCATTGTGTCATTATACACCAGCCACATAGCATTGTGTCATTTTACAACATCCCCATAGCATTGTGTCATTATACACCAGCCACATAGCATTGTGTCATTATACACCAGCCCCATAGCATTGTGTCATTTTACAACATCCCCATAGCATTGTGTCATTATACACCAGCCACATAGCATTGTGTCATTATACACCAGCCACATAGCATTGTGTCATTTTACAACATCCCCATAGCATTGTGTCATTATACACCAGCCACATAGCATTGTGTCATTATACACCAGCCACATAGCATTGTGTCATTTTACAACATCCCCATAGCATTGTGTCATTTTACTCCAGCCCCATGGCATAATGTCATTATTTTCTTGTTCATAAAAGGGAAAACCATTCATTTTATAAACACATCTGAAGAGTGTATTATTTATAGATAAGACTGATATATAACCCTGCACAGGGCAATATATACCCAGAGTATGTACACAAGGTTTTATTTCACACACTGCCCTGATATATACCCGATACACAGGACAATACATTCCCCCTAGTGAGTACACAAGGTTACATGAATTGCCCTGTGCAGGAGTATATATCAGGGCAGTGTGTGAGATATAACCTTGTGTACATACTGGGGGCATATATTGCCCTGTGCAAGGGTATATATCAGGGCAGTGTGTGAGATATAACCTTGTGTACATACTTGGTAGATATACTTACTTACCCCAGCACCCAGATTGCATTCACAGGACTTACCTAAGCACCCAGGACTTACCCCAGCACACAGGTTGCACTCACATGACTTGCCCCAGCACCTAGATTGCACTCACAAGGCTTATCCCTGAACCCATATTGCACTCACAGGACTTGCCCCAGTACCCAGGACATACCCCAGCGTACATATTGCACTGATATAAGGCTTGCCCCAGCACCTAAATTGCACTCAGAGGACTTGCCCCTGTACCAAGATTGCATCCATTGACTTGTCCCAGCACCCAGGACTGACCCCAACACATATATGTCACTCCTAGGACTTGCCCTAGCAAACAATACTTACCCCAGCATGCAGATAGCACTCACAGGACCCCACCATGGTCTTCCTGCTTTATTACCCATGCAGCAAGTCCTGAGGCACACCCTGCTGCCTCATCAACTCCACCAAGCCCCTACTCATGCCTCAACTGCTGCTCCACACTGCCAGGTAGGTAAACTACTTATACTGGCACCAACACCAAGCAAGACATTGCATGCTACACCAAGGACATAGCTTGATGATAGAATGAATTAAATTAAATCAGGGTAGATTTCCTCACCGCTGGCTCCTCCTCCCCTCCTCCCCCTTCTCCCCCTTCTCCCCCTCCTCTCCCCTCCTCATCCTCCTAAGTTAAGTTTGCCCATGCATTAAGGGTTTGTTTAAACTTTTACGCCTGTGTTATCTTTTTTTAAAGGGGTAAGTGAGCCATTATAAAGGTTAGCACTACTCATTCCATCACTTTTTTTCATGTTGTGCAGTAATTATTTTACCACACCCATTCACTATTTTAGTGGGGGCCACTGAATCACAAATACCCAATAATTTACTGCTTCCCGCCTTTCTTTGAGTTAACAGCCGGCCATTGTCTCCAGGCCATTTTGTTTTGTTTATTGTTACTGTGTAATAGCTGCTGATACTGTCGCTTTATAATTTGTTACGTGATTTGGTCAGTGATCTCACATTTTCTATCTATTTTGGATATATTATAAAGATGTAATATATTTACATTTGCGTCTCCTCACCATTTATAAAGACATTGGACATCTCAGCTCTGCTCTCTTCATGCTGGCAGTTTGCACTGGAAATTGAACAAATTGTATAATGGATAATCCTGTCACTAGAAAAAAAATATATTTTATTGAAAATTATGGGGGTTATTTGTAAAAGTTAGTCTGATTGGACAGGTCCCACAAAAAACTGTTCCGGCACATTGAGACAGTTGGCTACTAAATAAATGTATATATAAAAGTCTAGGTATCCTGAGAACTACTTCAATGTATAATTAATATTAATTATAAAGAGTACAGGTTGAGTATCCCTTTTCCAAAATTCTTGGAACCAGCAGTACTTCGGATAACAGATCATTTTCACCAATAAGATATATTAAAGTAGACATGTGCATTCGTTTTCGGACAAATGCATTTTCGTCCGAAAATATCATCTTCGTCCATTCGTCCGAAAAACGAATAACGAAAATGCTAAACTAACGAAAGCCGAATGAACGAATGGTTAATAAACGAAAATAATTTGTTCATTCGTCCATTCGTGCTATTGGCATTCTATAAACCAAAATAGAGTCGGTCAATTGACCTATTCGTATGAATGGGGACTCTATTTCGGTTTATAGAAAGCCAATAGTATTACATGTATTCCATAAGCCGAAAGTCTTTAAACCGAATGACGTTCGGTTTATAGACTTTCGGTTTATAGAATACATGTAATGCTATTGCTATTCAGTCCGAACGTCGTTTGGTTTATAGACTTTCGGCTTATGGAATACATGTAATACTATTGGCTTCCTATAAACCGAACTAGAGTCCCTATTCATAAGAAATTCCGTTTATAGACTTTCGGTTTCTGGAATGTGTGTAGGTCAATTGATTCGTACGAACGAATAAAACGAAACGAAAATAATGTCTAAATTAGACGATAAATTTCGTCTGAAACTAATGCAGTAATGAACGAAATTCGTTTTAGACTAAATAAATAACATTTTCGTCCGAATGGACGAAAACGAAACGAAAATTTTAGTTTTGCACATTTCTATATTAAAGCCTCTCAGCACTTATGAACTACAGTAATATCAATGCAAATACTGTATAGAGCAAATAAATCACTGTGATGTAGCTGTGATGTAAGGCATCGCTGGGAACCTGCCGTTGGCGTGTCAGCTCTGCACACGTATCATTGTATTACCCTTTGTGGGTGTGTGGGAATCTGAGCATGCATGGAAAGGCTATATCACAGCTTAAGGGGGCTGGACACTGAATAAACTGGTGTGCGTTTGCATTCTGACAGGCGTGTGAGGAATTTGCAACTTGTGGCAAAATTAAAAAATGTTGGATAGCAGATTTTTTTACAAGGTGTACTCAACCTGCAATAATATAATGTGTCTCAAACTTGCTTCCCGGTGGTTCAATGTCTGGTTCCTGTAAATTATATAAATGACTTCAATTTAACCAAGTGTTTCCAGTCCCTACTAGTGACATTAAATCTCATTAAAGGCAAATAATTAAATGCATTGGGATTTAAACATTTGCTTTATTAATTGAATGTTGTGTCTAAAACCCGCAGTTCCTGCCATGAGGCGGAGGAAATGCATGAGACAGTCATTAATTAGATGAGATACATTAACTAGTACAGTTATAGGTCAGTGTAGTAACGTAGCGCAAAAAGGTTATTCTCTTAGATCTGTGTAAGGCAGTAGAAACGTTGGTTTGTTGTCTATTGGAAGGACACATTGACCTGCTCGAGCTTTCAATTTAAGTGTACAATGATATTGGGGTACCTGCCAAATCTCACATTTGGTGAATTATAGAAGGGAGGAAATTTCCCAAATTGTAGGGAATATATCCTTTCTTAGCGGTAGTATGTGTATGACTGCCCCTCGCTTGTCCCAATGGTATTTAGGTAAACATGCTGAAAGAAAAAAAAACATAAGAAAACACAATGGTATAGTAAATAAACAACACCTTGGATGTGTATAGCAGCTTGGAGAAATCATATGTGTTTGTATTTGATTGTCAGTGCCTGAAAACAGCCTTTCTTGTATAGTATATAAAGTTCTAATATCCACACTGTATCCCCATGCACTCACACAAGATGCTAGAATATTTGTCTTGAGTGCATGTATGGGCTTTCTCAGGTGGTCTTAGATCCCCCTATGATCTGTTCTTCCTTGGTACCTCCAAATGAGAGAGATTGCAATTGATGTATAATAAAGTCATAAAATTTTACTCAAAATGGTATCTAACATTTAAATTTGCAGCAGTAAATGTAGACTCAGAGGTGTAACAAGATCCGCAGACAGCAGCAAGTAATGGAGGTGCAGTGATAATACAGTGACGCGTTTCACAGACTTCCTCCAAGCAGGATTTGTGATAGGTTTATAAACAGAAACGCACCTATACATCTTGTATTGTCATTTTATATTTGTATTTGTGATTGGGGTATCACTGTTTAGGCTGCGGTGTCACTGGTTCAGCGCTGTAATCACTCCTTCAACTTTTTGTAAATCTCACAGTAATGATTATTTTGATAAGAGTTTTTCGTTCACTTTAAGGGAGATTCATTTACAATATGGTCTAAACAGATGCTTAGGACTGGGTTATTTTACTGTATCACAACACAGCAGGATAAGGTCTCAGTAGATTTCTTTAGCAGAATAATCAAGATACAAGCATGAAAAATAATCTAATGAAAAGCATAAAAAGAATACAATGGTCACGGATTGGCATTTCCCAAAAGCTTCCGTTTTGTGTTACACTCTGCTGACATAGCACAAATGAAGTAGTAATTATCAGCCATGGCTAAGGTGTACCAGTTTCAGTGAAGGGGATTCCTTTATCTGAACATTATCTAGTGTCAATGTAGCAAATAAACACAAATTGATTAAACTTTATATTCTGTTAGCAGAATTGCAAGCAAATGCATCCATAATTGCCAACATCGGCCATGTTTCCAGGGACACATATTTGTTCCACATGCTGCAGAAAGAGCATGCAAAGTGCAACCCAGCAGTGTGTAGGATGGATATACCCACAGACACAATCCAATTCATTAATCATGGTAGGTCCTATGAGGTCTCCACCCTGATTAATTAATTGGATTGTGTCTGTGCATATATCCATCCTACATACTGCAGGGCTGCACTTTGCATGGTCTTTCTGCAGCATGTGGAACACATATGTGTCCCTGGAAACATGGCCAATGTCGGCAACTATGTGATTTAAATATGTGTTTAATTTCTCATATATACGTGTAAAGATAGATCTCTTCTAGTGCCCGAGAAACACGTGTATTTACACCATGTTCAACCCTTTCCCCAAAGTGTTACAGGAGGCACAATTACCCAGAGCGACGGTAAATGGGCTCGGCGGTGGGGTCCCCATTTGCTTGATACTAATTTAAATTCAATCATGGTACATCTTCGATATCCAGATAGCTAGGGAATGGCTGCATTCTGTTTGCAAGCCATTTACGATGTTCCATTTTCTCACTCTACTGCCCATCCCATTAATAAACACTTATAGCACACGTTTGGAAATGATTGCTAATGGGATGGACATTTATTGACAGGATAGAGAGATATTTTGGAACGCACCAGACATATTTCTTAACTCCAGACTTTGTGCGGCCGGTAATTGCCTGTTGTCCTTGAACACTTCCCGAATGTAAATAGACCTCCCTGAAAGGAATACAAATAGCCAAACCTGCTGAAGATCCATACTCTTGAATAAAAAGCCACTTTATTTAATATGTCATTGTTCCAAGCCGGGCAGATCAGACACAGCGCATTGGTTTAGAATCTTTTACCGTTTGTTATTTTGTTTCTGTTTTACCCATTTTGTGCCCTTGTTAAACTTCAGGCCTGAACATGTGTCAAGTAGAGTTCTAAAGCAAAGTCTGAACAGAGTGCTACCACATCAAAGCCTGATATCCCAATAGCTAAGAAGACATTAGTCCACATAGGATATATAGGGATTTCTTCACTAAAAAGAACTAAAAAAAATGAACAGCAAAAATCATAAGCAGAAATAGATGCTTTAGAAAGATAAAAAGATGTTGTATAATTTTCTGATATTTGTAGCAGTTCTCTTGTTAGTTCAGTTTCAGTATATATCCCCCTGATGGCTCACTACAACTCTCATCATGCGTAATGCTTTGCTTGGGATTGCTCCAGTAGCGCTAAATGCGTACAGTGTTGCGCTTAATTTTTTTGTCTGGATCCCTGCATTTACAGATAGTTTGTTGGTATTTATGTGATAATAAAGAAAATATTTCTCAAGAGACCGCAGAGTGCCTGGTACAAGTTTTCTAGGTACGAGAATCCCTCTAATCCTATGTGATGTTTGGGGACCTACCTAACGTCTAACTAAAAAATGGCAGAAGACTGACCAAATACCCAAACCCCTCCCAACAAGGATTATATATACCCATAGAGCTAGCCTGCCAATAGAAGACTGACCAAATACCCAAACCCCTCCCAACAAGGATTATATATACCCATAGAGCTAGCCTGCCAATCGAAGACTGACCAAATACCCAAACCCCTACCAACAAGGATTATATATACCCATATAGCTAGCCTGCCAATCGAAGACTGACCAAATACCCAAAACCCTACCAACAAGGATTATATATACCCATAGAGCTAGCCTGCCAATAGAAGACTGACCAAATACCCACAACCCTCCCAACAAGGATTATATATACCCATAGAGCTAGCCTGCCAATAGAAGACTGACCAAATACCCAAACCCCTCCCAACAAGGATTATATATACCCATAGAGCTAGCCTGCCAATAGAAGACTGACCAAATACCCAAACCCCTACCAACAAGGATTATATATACCCATATAGCTAGCCTGCCAATCGAAGACTGACCAAATACCCAAAACCCTACCAACAAGGATTATATATACCCATAGAGCTAGCCTACCAATAGAAGACTGACCAAATACCCACAACCCTCCCAACAAGGATTATATATACCCATAGAGCTAGCCTGCCAATAGAAGACTGACCAAATACCCAAACCCCTCCCAACAAGGATTATATATACCCATAGAGCTAGCCTGCCAATCGAAGACTGACCAAATACCCACAACCCTCCCAACAAGGATTATATATACCCATAGAGCTAGCCTGCCAATAGAAGACTGACCAAATACCCAAAACTCCTCCCAACAAGGATTATATATACCCATAGAGCTAGCCTGCCAATCGAAGACTGACCAAATACCCAAACCCCTCCCAACAAGGATTATATATACCCATAGAGCTAGCCTGCCAATCGAAGACTGACCAAATACCCACAACCCTCCCAGCAAGGATTATATATACCCATAGAGCTAGCCTGCCAATAGAAGACTGACCAAGTACCCAAACCCCTCCCAGCAAGGATTATATATACCCATAGAGCTAGCCTGCCAATAGAAGACTGACCAAGTACCCAAACCCCTCCCAGCAAGGATTATATATACCCATAGAGCTAGCCTGCCAATAAAAGACTGACCAAATACCCAAACCCCTCCCAACAAGGATTATATATACCCATAGAGCTAGCCTGCCAATAGAAGACTGACCAAATACCCAAACCCCTCCCTGCAAGGATTATATATACCCATAGAGCTAGCCTGCCAATCGAAGACTGACCAAATACTCACAACCCTCCCAACAAGGATTATATATACCCATAGAGCTAGCCTGCCAATTGAAGACTGACCAAGTACCCAAACCCCTCCCTGCAAGGATTATATATACCCATAGAGCTAGCCTGACAATAGTATATAATCGCCTAGACGAGGAACCTTGGAGCATACCATCACAGGAAGCCTGATCCTCTAGCACTTAGAATAGAAAGGGATTCTGAAATTCTAAAGAGGCAACACATGTATTAGTCTCAATGGTTTATTCTTGTAAATACATATCTGTTTCTATAATATCATTACAGACCTGTAAAACTGACAATGAAAATCACAAGCCAGTTATACGTATTTTAAATCTTGTATTCTACAAAATTATTGGAAACCATAACTAGTGTAACTGGGGTACAGTAATAGGAGGAGAACATATTTAAAAGAACAACAACCACAATGAGAGGACATAGTCTTAAATTAGAGCAGCAAAGGTTAAAAAGTAATACCAGGAAGTATTATTTTACTGAGAGGATAGTGGATACATGGAACAGCAGCAGTGGTAGAGGTTACTACAGTGAAGGAGTTTAAGCATGCGTGGGATAGGTATAAGGCTATCCTAGATGTAAGAAGAAGCCAAGGACTATCAATAATAAGACTTTGGAAATTGTCTAGATGCGTCAAATCCTTCTACCGGTACATTCTATGTATCTATGTTTAATATAGCTATTATATTACATTTCTGATCCAAAGAAAACTCTATTTGGGTAATCATTAGGCCAAAGTTCTAAAATATGGATCAGAGTCGCAGTTATTTTTAGCATCCTTAAGACACATTCACATATTTATTCATGAAAGAGAGTATTTCAGGGAACGGAGAAGGGAATATCAAACTCGGGGCCAAAGTAGACAAGTTGGAAAAATCCTCCCCTTCAGTTGAATTACTGAAGGAATCTCATGCTATGTGACTATTGTATGTTGCCCTTGGTTTCAGCTCTGTGAAGGTCACTAATATAACTGCTTAGTTATATATGAACCCAATTAATGAATTCCATCCATCCTGACCTCTTTAAAAAGGACACTTTGTTTCTCCTGAATATTTATTGTTACCCATCAGGAAACCTAAAACTTTTTCTGCAAAGTTATCAGCTCTTGTTCTTATTTACTGGTTTTAGCTCTTAGCTTAAACTGTGCTTATTATCTAATCTACCATCAATCTTTTATACAAACGCTAAAAAGTAGAGTCTAATGTTTGTCCTGAGTTTAGAAATATCCAATGTTTACATGTGTTTACTGTTGTTTTTTTGTAAGATATAGGGCAATAACTGGAAGTAGCAAATTGCTTTTTACTAACAATTTTCTCTTACAGTGACCTTTTGACCCTAATTCTAAACCTAACCTAACACTAACCCTAATCCTTGATCTAAGGCTAACGGGTTATATGTATATATATTTATATATATAATGTGTGTGTGTGTGTGTGTGTGTGTGTGTGTGTTTTGTACTGTAATGTTGCTGACTGCCTCCTGAGCCAGCCTATAAAAAACAACAAGGCGACAGAAACCATCATTAATCGCTTCCGAACCTCTTGCCCACAACAGGGCAGTATCATATAGGAGGGGCATGCTTCCAGGGAGCGATCGCAGAGCCCCGCTGGGTCGGAATTTGGTGTTGTAGCAACACCAGCTGAGTATAGGAAGATCTTGTGCTTGTCCTCACGCTTTACTTGTACCTTCTCCGCCTGTACCTACATTGCACCTTCAGTGCAGCATATTCGGGGAACCCAAGGACCAAAAGCTGCCTCGTGGCCACCATTATCTCTCAATTGCGGTGTTCTCCTGATTTTGTTATTTCCTCAATTTTGTTTCTTACCCTAGCTTATCTGAACTTGTTCTCTCCAGTCCTTGCTGTTCTCTCTAGTCCTGACCCCAGGCTTATCTGACATTAATATTCTCTCCAGTCCTGACCCTGGCTTATCTGTCCTCGCTGTTCTCTCGAGTACCAACCCCACTTTATCTGACGTTGCTATACTCTCCAGTCCTGACCTTGGCTTATCTGACATCGCTGTACTCTCCAGTCCAGACCTTTTTCATATTTCATATTATTTGTATGAAATATTACATACAAATAATATGCACAACAAGATAATGAAAAATAAACATAAAATGAGTGAAACTGAACCAAAATCCCTTGAATGAGAACACACAGGTTGATAGAAGAAAATCAAAACCCTCCACACATATGTAAAAAAAAGGAGAAACAAAAATAGTGTCATATTGTAACAACCCAGAGTTGTGTTGCAATATATACATTTCCAACTCACGTGGAAATGCTCTTATCTAAACCCAGAGCAAATGTGAAGCGTATCCGATCTATCTCTAATATCTTTCCACCCGATCCTTGCACTGAATACAATTTATTCGTCCATAGGTTATGTTCCATATAAAAGAAATAGAGATTCCATTGCGCATTGCTGTTTATTGTATCAAAAGAATTAAAATAAATAAAAAGGACACTCACATGAATTAGCTCTGTAAAGGCACTCGGAGCAAAGTATGAATGTAGACAGTATAAACTCCGCTACTGTAGATAGTGATAAACAGAGGCTGTCTGGTGCTTTGTTTCTCCTTTTTAACGGATGCGCGCAGTGTTTAGCTTTCCTTCTATTAACCTGTGTGTTTTCATTCATGGTTCAGTTTTACTCATTTTTATGTTTCATTATCTTGTTGTGCAGATTATTTGGATGTAATGATTTATACATAGCGCGGGGACCAATACTTTTTTTTTTTATATATATGTTAAAAATAAAGCTACTTTAAAACTGTTCAAACGGGTAACTAATGATAAGTAGAAGCTAAGGGAAAAATAAAAGTGTGAGGAATCAAGATATGGGCAGTATAGGCAGAGCTACGGCTGCAACTAACATTAATCCACACCCACTTACATCACAGAGCGCTTCTAAAAGGTATGCTCTGTGCAAGTGCCAATTGCACCTCATAGGTAAGCCAATGGTGTGGTTCCTGATGCACATATAGGCAGCATCACACAAAATAAACACATTGAACTCCGAACGTCTGTTCCTGAAACATTCTGCGTACATATTTTGTATTCTATCAAATGCTGTTTTGAAGGGCTCTTCATGATCAGAGTTGGCCGCGTTCCTGGTTATTTGGCCAAAAGCTGATTGATTGTTAATGCAGGGCAAGCAGACATGTGGCATGCACCTATTACCAGCTAAAAAGTACATCAATTCAATCACGGGAGAATGTGAGTCTGCCTGTTATGCTGTGTTATTCTCCCTCCCTGTACCCTGCGGGAATAGAACCTATTACTACTGTGATTGTGTTATTATAGCCCAAACAATGACAAAGCACATCAGCTCTAGTTATTAGATTATTAGCTTGCTAATTGTAAAGCTACCTCATTCTGGAATTTAGTGTTTCACTGCTCACTTTATTTCCCTCTCCAGAGTAATGAGCTAAGACACCCTTTAACCTGTTCAAAAAAAAACGTTTTTCCCTAATGCTAATATCTATGCAATTTATTATTTTTTATTAGATTACAATGTACCGTATTTGCTCGATTATAAGACGACCCTGATTATAAGACGACCCCCCAAACTTTGGATATTCCTTTAGGAAAAATACTAAAAGCCTGAATATAAGACTACCCTATAGGAAAAAAGTTAAACTTGTATATATTCACATGTAAATTGCTTTTTTAATAAAATATTATATAAAAAAAATGCATTTCTTGTGTTTATTTCTTTTTATGTGCCAATGCTGCCTCTCTCTTTCCCTTGCCCCCAGCTTTGTCTCACTCCCCACTCCCCCCTCACCTGTCTCTTCCCCCTACATGTTTCTCTCTGCCCCCCTTCCTCTGTCTCTCCCCCCCTTCCTGCTCTGTCCCCCCTGTCTCTCTGCCCCCCTCCCCCTGTCTCTCTGCCCCCCCTGTCTCTCTGCCCCCCCTCCCCCCTGTCTCTCTGCCCCCCTGTCTCTCTGCCCCCCTCCCTCCCTCCCCCTGTCTCTCTGTTGCCCCCCTCCCTCCCTCCCCCTGTCTCTCTGCCCCCCCCCCCTTACCTGTACTTCAATCCCTGGTGGCTAGTGGGGGGCAGCTGTCCGTCATAATAGTCTGCCGTGTCGGGCAGAATGGAGGATGTCTGCACGTATCGTGAAGACAACCCCCAGCTGCCCGATTTACCCTGGTGGCTAGTGGGGCAGCAGAGGATGTCTGCGCAACGAGCGCAGACTCCCCTGCTGCCGCCCGGCACGCTCGCCGGGACTTCTGTGACGAAAGCGGAAGCACCCGGCTTCTTCACAGAAGCCCCGGCGGTCGTGCCGGGCGGAAGCAGGGGAGTCTGCGCTCGTTGCGCAGACATCCCCTGCTGCTAGAGAGGGGGATCCAGGTCCGCTGCAGCTCTGCTGGGGACCTGGATCCTTGTCTTATAATCTGACCTCAGTTTGAGGTCAGATTATAAGAGACTCTGAAAAAAACCTCGTCTTATAATCGAGCAAATACGGTATTATGGGATTTAGCAAGAGGCAAACTGGCAGCAAATTATACAGGAGGGAGAAATATATATATAATAACATCTTATTTACATCACATAAGGTTGTATTTGGTGGAGGGGGCATGTTAAACGTGGGAAGGAGCCACATCACAGATTGAGTAGGTACCATCCTACAGTACAGTCTACTACAGCACTGTCCATTATTTATCTGAGACGTGGCTCCCACCATCGTATTTTCACCACAGGTCACTCAGGGTATTGCCAGACGTGGGTCACTGATTCACTGAACCTAGAGGAACACCTGCCATACCAAACTGACAAGGCCTTTGATAGGTCCAAATGTATGTCTGTGGTTGCTGTGCTCTGTATGCCTCACCCTGCATTTTGTATCTGGACCGGTCTGATGGGTGGGACCAGTCTGCTAATAGAGAGGTCTCCCATGTAACTGTGCAAGTGAGCAAACAAAGGGTGAGCCCCTCTTGCGTAGGTACCATACTAGGGTGCAGGCTCCTGCAATGTTTTTTTACTTTAGTTATTTTGTTATTTATTGTAAGGGAGGTAATTCAGGGTGGGGCTTTTCAATGCTTGGACAAACACAAGAGTTTGATAGATTTTCTTTCTGAAAAGTGCTGGAACAGCCAATCAGAATTCTACTTCAGGAACAGCCAATCAGAATTCTACTTCAGGAACAGTCAATCAGAATTCTACTTCAGGAATCGGTTCTTTGTCGAAGCTCAGTAATTGTCATTATAGTGCTGCCATAATCATAAGATATTTGTATTTTGTATTTCTTTTTGTTTATTACTGATAAGTACCTGGGTACCTTAAAATTTACAGGAACCACCTAATGATGTAGCACCTGACGCATTTCGCCCTTTTGGCTATAGAGGGAAAAGACATTTATATTAACGTTTAAGACTGTAATCTGTACGGTATTTTGTTATGGTTTATTAAGGTGTTTTAAGAATGATATAACATATATTTATAACAATAATTGTCTGCAATGAAACTGGAAGAAAGGGGACTAGAATGTGGGGCAAAATGGAACTTTGTGATTATTAACTGGCATTGCATATTCATATTCTCTCATAAGTCGTTTTGGCCACCGTATTGCTGGGACATTATGTGCCCATAAACTGAAACGTACTATCAACAGACTACTATCTGTTGGGTCAATCAGGCGGTCTAAGGAATCAGTTTTTCATTGGCCGGATAGAGTATCTGAGGCTCTACTCTCTTAAATTCTATTGATGGTTCTAGGCTACTACCTGCTCTATACAATACAATATTTAATATCACTTGTTTTGAGAAAAGCACAAAAGAGGTTATGCGATCGTTGTAAGTGAGATTTTTTTTTTTCCCATTAATGCTTCAGACACCAGTTCTAAAGACTTGCTAATAGGATGGGGCTCATTACCTGGCATGTAACGAAGAGCTCATTAAACTCCAATGCCCATGTTGTGAAATCTGCGTGTAGTTTTAAGGTTTTTAATCTTTTAAGTTCGAATTTCAACAAGATTAGTGCATTTGGCTCAAAACACAAGTTTAATTACCATGTAAAATGCTTGCCTTCCAACAGCTTCGAAACTGATACAAAACAATATGTTGTAGATCTATTGTACCGTGTAGAGACACAAGTAATTAATTACTTTCTCATCAAACCGGCAATGAAATCCATAAATAATTCAAGATTAAACTTTTCCTGTCATGTGTATATATATATATATGTGTGTGTGTGTATGTTGGTGTATATATATATATATATATATATATATATATATTACTATATACAAATGTAGAATCTGTTCCCCTTTTGGTGGCCAAGTGAGACTTTTAAATGACAACCATTGGCAAAAAATAAAGTTATATTTAATTGAAAGACTGCAAATGTAGGCATTTTACATATAGATTTTTAATGAAAAATAATGTTAATCAGGTTTATCTGGGTCAGATGAAGGAAGGGCCACCATCGGGGTCTTTAAAGAAAAAAAAAATGGAAAAAAGCGTGGGAAAATGCGGCAGCTGCCCAGGGCCCATTCAGTCCTGGGGGCCCAAAGCAGCTGCCCCGTGGGCCCCTGCTGGCTGCAACATGGGATGATCGGACAGCAGCCGGCAGCCCTGATCCAGCGGATGCGGACACAGCTTTCTGTCACAGTCATCGTAAATGACGGCAAGCTGTATTTACTGCCTCCTACATGCAGCGTGCATGCAGGAAACTGTGCGGAGGAGACTGTCGGGGACAAGCAGCATCCAGGTAAGTACTGGGGAAAGGAGGAGGAGGGGGGGGGTTTATTGGGCAAAATGGCGGTGGCATATTAATGGTCAAATAATCAGTGGCATATTAATGGTCAAATTATCAGTAGCATGTTAATGGTCAAATTATCAGTAGCATGTTAGTGGTTTTAATGGATAAACTAGAACTGGCATATTAATGAGCAAATTACCAGTGGCATATTAATGGATAAAGTAACACTGGCTGTGGCCTATTAAGTCTTGGATGTGCAATGCAGGTAATGTGCAGCAGCAAATCCTTGATGTGCAATACAGGTGATGGGACATATTCTAGGGTGTATTTACATCATTGGCATGATATACAAGGACCTGGATAAAATGACTTTGGGAGGGCAGGGGGGCGAGAGGGAGATATGGGGGGGGGGGGGCAGAATTTATTTAGAAATTTCTGATGGCGGCCCTGATCTGACCTATCTAAATACAACATGTCTGCCCCCGATAGGGCTTTTTTTGTTCCTACTGGGCACTTACCAGACTCCATCATAAAACAATACCCAATACCTTTTCCCCCGTAACTATTCTAAAAGCTTTAGGGCTTTATTCAATAAAGAACTATAAAACACTGAGGAGGAAATTTCAGACTTAAGGCCACAATTGCCGAGTTGCAAAAATTTGCTACTTTACACTTAAGTTTGCAATTCACTTCTTAATTCCCTGTTTCATGAATAAAGTGCTAAATCTCATATTATTTAGCTGTTTATTATTATTATTATTATTATAATGATAACAGAACATGAGTTACATCTATAGAATGATTGCACCTTCAGAGCAGCAGGCCATGGCGTGGATTTGTAATTCTTGTTGCTATATGTTCAGCATTCTTATCTTGTATGTGTGTATGTATATATATATATGTGTGTGTATAGGAGCCGTGCAACACTCGATCATCAGATGGTGATTTTAACTCACAAAGCACTTACTTTTAGTTAATTTGAAACAATTCAGCACTGAGCACAAAGCCTCCATCGTTATATTCAGTGAAAGAAACTCTAACTAAACTGCCTAGAATTACAGAAAACAGCACAAAGGTTGAGACAAGTACACATGTAATAATAGCTACATAAAAGGAATACTAATAATTTTGTATGCTGCTGCATGTCATACTGGGGTATTTTTGAAAGGTAGTTTCACAATGTCCACAAATATTTTTATGTAAAATAAATCTTGTTATCTTCGAAAAACTGCACGCAAAGTTTGATTGTGTTATTGCTGCCCATCTTCCTAAGCCCCCTTTCTTATGATGTCACTCACACAGGGGCATCATCAGTCATTTAGAGGCCCTGGCAATATTATTTTAAATTAAAATAAGTTACCCATATAGCAACAAATGTAGAACATAAAGAACATAAGGAAATGTTGTGCAGGTGGATCTGTTCCTCTAATCCAACATATGACAGGATTACTAAAAAAAAAATACTGCATAGTATAGTATACCTGTATTATATATGTCCACTACATGTAGACAGTACTGACTTTGTAATTAAGTTAACAATAAACAACAATGTATACAGACTGACTTCTCAAAGCACAGGCTGTACTTTAATTGTGTTTAATTAGGCAATAATGCTTTCACAAGCCCAATGGTAACGTTTTTCAAATAAATATTTGTATTTCAGTAAGATAACACTCGTGTTAGGTTTATACACAAGGGATCAAAGGAACCATAACTGATGTAATAATGTAATGAGTCATTTGCAGTTTCACTGTACTGTCATGTGTACTTACACTTGGATGGCTTAAGCTTTGAGACAAGCATATGGTACTTGCAGGATCAACCAGGTGTTACTATTTGTATTATAATAGTGAAGAATATCTGTTTGTCTCCGTGAGTTATAAGGGTATGATCAGATGTAGGTCCCTGGCTCGCTGTACCTAGAGGAATACCAGCCGTACCATACTGATGATGCAGAAACGTAGGTCTGTGGTTGCTGTATTGTTCGTGCAGCGGGGCCTTGCAATGTATTTTGGATCTGGACTGACCTTTTGGGTCTGAAGTCTGATGTGCTAATGGAGAGGTTTCCTCTGTAATGGTGCAATTGAGCAAAAAAAACGGGGATAGAGCTACCAATGGTTACGTCCTATAGGGCTGGTTATTTGAACTTGTGTCTGTTCTCAGTAGGGCTCCCAATTCTTCTTTTTTTTCTTTTCTTTTTTTTTTGAGAAGAATATAAATCATTAAAATGGATCTAATGAAAACATGCTTCTTTACTGGGTGTTATATCATATATTATATGATACCCAAACACCTGTTCATTAAAAATGTAAGATATTAGCTGTCCAGCTTAACATTGTAGAGTAAGCCACTCATTTGTGATAAGGAAAACATTGCTTGACTTATAATCTGACAATAATAGAAAGTCATTAACCAGTGACAGGTACAGCCATTTACTCAGCCTTTTAATAAATAGCTCAGCCTATTCTGATGTAGAACAAGATGCTAGTCTTAAAGTTGCTGTGTAGAAATGTTGTATTTAAATGTGAACTGTACCCATACAACAAATGTACAGGCCAATCTCTCTCCAACATTCCCCCGATATGACTATCAAGGAGAATGGAAGTCATTCTGGGAATACAAGCTGAATAAAACAATCAACAATGGAAGAGAGTTTATCATGTGTGCTCCCCAAGTAATACTGCCTTCCACTAACCTTAATGTTCTGGCTTGATAAATACAGTATATTTATTGGAAAAAGCATCACTGTGCACAGGGCCGGCCTTAAGTGTTTCGGTGCCCTGTGCGGGCCTCCCCTGTGGTGCTCCCCCCCCCCCCCCCCATCTCCCCCCCTCTATGTATGTGTCTCTCTCCCTTCCCATGTCTGTCTCTCTCCCCCTCTCTCCCATCTCTCTTTTTTCTCTCTGTCTCTGCAGTTCTCTTTCTCTTGCTGCCCGCGGCTCCCTGTGAAGCAGACGCTGCTCAGCTTCACAGGGTGGGGGCGGAGCTACACCTCTCAGCTGGTTAGCCCCACCCCCTCCCGAGATCCAGCAGAGCTTGCTGAGCAGAGGGCTGGTGAGGGGGGGATCTTTTGATCTCCCCAATCCAGTGCCTCTACCAGCAATCATTTTTTTTTAAACTTTTTTTTTGCGGGCTGGCGCCCCCTGGGGTGTTGCATTCTGTGCGCTCGCACAGGTCGCACACCCCTAAGGCCAGCCCTGACTGTGCATCAATATTTGACCCAGAGTTTGGTCTTTAGAGTTTCATTCATCCCTTTGGACCTGAACAGTTTAATTTAGAGAGAGTCGCATCTATTTATGTTAGAGGGTGGACTATAATTGGAGTGAAATGCAGAAAATGGTAGCAGAAGCATTATTACACACACATCTACACAAGTCAAAGAATGTGCTTTTCCCACAGAAATCTCATATTCACAATGCTAGCACCACTGCAAGGATTCTGGGTAGGCATGTGCAAGCAAGGGTCACAATTATCACTTTTTGCCTTTATATCCACTTTATGCATGGACTGAAAAGGGGAAGACTGGCTTTTTAGAAAGGTCAGTTATAAGGGAGGGGGGAGGAATGTTCTAAAAGTGGAGCAGTCACCGTGAAAACAATAAAATGTTTTTGCTGCTTGCTTCGCTTTTAATAACCGTGAGGAGTCCGAAGCAGAGTGTGTGAAAATATTACTGGAAAGAAGTAAACAAATACCAGAGGTGTCTCTGAATTGTCTTTAGGATAGAAGGATCTCAGGCCAGAATTTATATACAGGATAGTTACTGTAAGCATTTTGTTAATGTTATCTTATAACATTTTTGTACAGAGTTTCAGAAGGTGTGAAAAATGTTAAATATATAGATATAGTGCAAACAAAAACTCCCTGCTAATTTCCTACAATCAAATGAAGACACTATGATCAATGTCTGTAACCAAGCACTTCAATCATGTCCATTTGAAAATAAATATAAGTATTTTAACATTTTGAAATAATCACATTTGTTTAAAACAATATAACATTTTTGTTTTGTTACAAGTTCCTTCATGGGATAAAAAAAGAATATGTTCACACCTTTTTGAGATGTAACCATGTGACCTAATATACAAATTATCTATCCCAGTGTTTGAAGTTTATTTGCATGATTGGCCATGTGATGATGTCACAAAGCTGCAGGGCCAATTATTTTAAAACCAATGTGTTCCATCTTGTAATGCTGCAGATACAAAGTTATAGAACATTTCTAATACTCTACATGCATACTTACGAGTGCAATATTACACAGCGTAGTAATGAAATGTAAAATTAACATTGGCAGTTAAACAGAGGTCACCTTTTGCAGCAGCCATAAAGCATTCTCGTAACTTCCTACCTGGAAGTCAATTCTTCTCTCCATTGTATCAGCCCATGCAAAGCTAAGCCGTTTGTCACTGCATTCGACAAGACATGTTCATGTTGTAACCTCTAATCTGACAAATGTGTTTTTACCTTTCAGATTGTATTCAGGAAGATCAGTGACGTGAAACGAGAAGAAGAGGAATGGATGAAAAGCAAAAATGAAGCCCCTTTAATCCTCCCACCAGATCACCCAGTTCGACGGCTCTTTCAGAGATTTAGGCAGCAAAAGGAAGCTCGACTGGCAGCAGAGAGGGGCATAAGAGATCCCAATGATAGAGATATAGAGAAAGGAAACATCTTGGTGGAACATTCTGCTCGTAACACAATCAAGGCCAGTCTAGTGACAGTGACAGAGAGTCCAGCTACACCGCTATCATTCCAGTCTGCCTCCACATCCGGTGTGTCAGACCGTGCTAAGCTCCATGCCCCAATATCAGAAAGCACTGGAGGTAAAGTGCCTGGGGAGTTTGTAAAAAGGAAAGGGTGGGCCAGGTTTAGAGATGCATGTGGGAAAGGGGAGGACTGGAACAAGGTGTCCAAGGCAGAGTCTATGGAGATATTACCCGACAGAACTAAACCCTCTGGGGAGGTTACTCTAAAGAAGACAGATTCTTGTGACAGTGGCATTACAAAAAGTGATTTGCGGCTAGACAGTATTGGGGAGACTAGGAGCCCTCAGGATCGAAGTCCTGTGCAGACAGAAGTTAAACACACTTTTTATCCCATTCCAGAACAGACTTTCCAAGCTACGGTGTTAGAGGTGAAGCATGAGTTAAAAGAAGACATTAAAGCCTTGAACTCAAAAATGACAAATATCGAAAAACAGCTGTCAGAGATACTGAGAATACTAGCTTCCAGGAGGTGCGCTCAGTCACCGCAAGAGGTGTTTGAGATATCACGACCTCAGTCACCCGAATCAGAGAGGGACATATTTGGATCCTAACCTAAGATATACTGTGAGAAGAATAGAATTATAGATAACAAGATGAATCCAGCTCAAAGGCCCTGCTTTGCCACTGGTGCCTTGGACGGATTGTTTTTTTTAGCAGCGGCAGTGTGAACAAGGACTTTGTCGACGTCACACAGTTGACGTGCTCTCCGTGAGGAGTTGGCTTAGGTTCTACAACCACACGGCTATCTGCCTGCCTGCTTATAAGAAAACTCTGTAAACAGTTAAGCAGTACAGAGAGTTTAAAGAATCTGTTCTCCTCTATGTCAGCCTTTTGGTGGCCCAGTGGGAAGTTCAAAGGTGCATTTATTCAGTTTTTTTTTCTATCAGGGCATTTTTCCTATGGGTCATTTGCCAGAATCCATCATAGAAAGCATAGAACAATACCCAGAGCCTGAGGTAACAGGAGAGTTCTAGAACCTTTAGAAACCATTATTTATTTGTGGGTATTTTTCCTCCGCCATTAGCAACAGAACATAAGTCAAGTTTGCATAGCCAAAGCTGCAGACGGGGGCTTGGATTTGTAACTTGTTGCTATTTGTTTGGCCGTCTTATCTTTTCCAGAAGCATGCCTTATGATGCTTTGTCCAGTCTGAGGAACGGACAAGGTGCGGGACTGTGTTAAACATTCTCCGCTGATGCGGCCTTTATGATCAGCTTGTAAAACACGTGCTGAATATCACAATATATTGCCCACAGGGTGGGCTCACTGGACCTGCTGGGGGAGGGAGAATGTGGCATTCATTACATTTAATAGCTTTCATAAATAATACAGATATGTAACGCGTAGCTTTAATGCTGCCATCGCTAGTCAGAGGTGTGTGAATCGCCCCATATTCATTCACACTGTTTATGACATTGTAATACTGTTTCTATGTAGGCATGTCATGGTGCCATCACTGCGGAGTCTTCCTATATTTATGGTATTAGCATTGTTATTTGTAGAATAATGGCATTTGATTTTATTTTTAAAAAAAACAAACATTTTCTTCCACCTTTTTTGATCTTCATCATGGGAGGTTCGGAGTTTCTCCAACCTCATACAAGTTGGAGACCGATTCCAGGGAAAGGTGACAAAAGCTGAAAAACGAGTTAATTTTGATACTGATCTAGAAATATTTCACATGAAGGTGGTTATGTTCCCAATGAAGAGTCCACTCAGAAAGTACGATAAACACGTAGCTGAAAAAAGTCCCAGAGTTTTGGGGTCTGACATTGCTGCCAATGCACAGTCAGCACTTCATTTAAAATGTGTATGTCTGATAAACATATATACATGACAAATGCATACACACATTACAGAACACATTAAAGTTGCATTGTTTAAGTGACCAGGAAGCAGAGAGGCATGACCTTGAGTGCTTGCAAAGCATGCTGGGAAGAAAAACAGCATGAAGTGAATTCCAGTATGCCCCAACATAACTTAATAGTGGGGCTATACTGTATATTTAAGTGATGTAAGTCACTGGCTGCTTATAGTAGATCTATATACTTTCTTTTTGGGGGGGGGGGGGGGTTGCACAACATTTCTGAACATATATTGTAACATTCAAACTATATTTTTTATAGCATTTTGGCGTTAAATTAAGAAGTGCTTGTATAGTAAGAAAATATATTTTGGCATCACACGATTAAATTGAGTCGAAATCACATCTAATATGTCAATAGAAACTTTTTTTTTTAGTTCACTATACTATTTAATTAAATATATAGAGTATTTTATTAATGCATCATTGAATTCAGGTGTATTTTTAACTTGAAAGTATACTTAAGCCCAGTTTGTGCACACGCAACTTTCAAACCAAATCAAAGGTAATATTAAAGACATTATTGGCAGGATACAGGTGGGAGAGGGGTCTTAGGATGCAATCGAAACATCATTTAGCCATACCTTCTTCTATGATGATTTTAAAAAATGGCTGTGTAGTCAAAGGACTGGAAATCTCTTGCTCTGTAGGCCTTCGTTACTGAAAGAGATAATAAGAAAACTTTCAGCTGAATGGGAGAATTTTTCCAAATCGGCTGTTTGTAATTCCTTTTTCAACTTTCTGCAATTCTCTCTTTCTTGAATGAAGCCCTAACTATCCCATAGCATCAGTACTCCAGATATTCCTGAGGTAAAACTCCCATAATCCTTTCCCTTCCGAGGAAGCTGGACAATAATGGGAGTTATAGTCCATCAACAGCCCACGAGCCAAAGTTGGACACTCGGGTCATTAAAGTTGGCCAAGTTTTTCTTTTCAGTTTTATAGCAGCCCGTCTAATTATTTGCAGCAGTAAAGAGATTTAGCACGCAAAAAAAACAAACAAACAGAAAATATGTGGTTTGAAAAATATCTATCCACATACACATTGATACGGTTCAGTATTATTCTGGTGCATGACATGAGAGAGTGTTTAATGCCGTTTACAAAAACCAGTACTGTAAGATATTAATCATCCCATAAAGTATTTGACCCGACAATACAGCATGACAAATAGTAAGACGGTAACAGAAAAAGTTCTCCTTTTATAAATTGTTTCCACTGACCAACATGGCTTCAGGGATGTGAAGAATGATACAACAAATGTTGAGGTTTATTGTGTCTGGCAAGTGGTTTTCTTTTACTGAAGAAGAGAAGCTTTACCCGTTGGCTTTCAATCAATGGAATTACTTTTCTAGTGACAGTAGCATCTCTCCTTTCCAGAATTCAATTTTCCATTATCCCTTCTCTCTAGAATAGTGTTTTCTATTAGCGGCACGATTATGTAATCCCGCCATAGAGAATCTTGAGAAGACTCATTCTCCATTGACGATCACCAAGCAAAGCCGGGTTCTGGCACTCCATCTGCTGTGGATTACACCTCCAATTATCCTCAGCCAGCTGAACCTCTGAGAGTTGTAGTTTATAGCCGGCATTATTTCCCATGTAGGCCTGTATCCGCAGACACTCCCTTATTTTAACTACACTGTTTCTCGTCACACAGTACTATTCCAAAACACAAATGATGATCTTTATCATAAAACGATCAGAAAAAAAATAAATAATATATATATATATATATATATATATATATATATATATAAAGAAATGTATATTTTCTTTCTTATTTTATTATGTTTCAAGCAAGTGATGCTTGAAATGCTGTATGCCAAATTGGGTTCTTTTCATCTAGCAGAAAACGTTGCTTGTGATAAAAAAAAAGTGATGAATGCAACTTTATAAATGTATCAAGAAACATTAAATTATATTAGCACTCATGTTCTATAACCAAAATACACACACTGCAGAAAGTAAGAGAGAGGAGCTCCTAGTCTGAAAATGGGAAACAGATGTCTGTTGGTTCCTGTATTATCTCCTTTGCGACCTTGGGCAAGTCACTTTATGTCCCTGTATATCAGGCACCAAAAATTAGATTGTAAGCTCTGTGGAGCAGGGACTCACCAGTGCCTGAAGAAATTTTGTTACAGCACTATACATAAGAATACAGTTAGAATAATTATCATTGCTGTATATATGTATATATGATGTGTGTGTACATATGTATGTATACATATTTATTTAAAAATGTCAGACATTTTCCTGAGCTTTGAGTATGTCCTAAGCTTGCAATATGCCCTTTCTAAGTGCAGGGACGTTTACTGAATACCAAATTAAAATATAATGTTCTCATAAAACAGCATCTGGCACGTATTAGATTTCATTTTACATACATGTTGTCAACTCCATTTCAAGAGATACTCGATTTCCCATAAGGCACCTGTCTGGAGAGCCACTTTTTCAGGTCCACCAGAAGGTGCCAAAGAGGAGGAGTTTAGTGATAGCTTCACCCAAATTGGCCAAACTCTGGATACTTTCACAGAGACCCCTGCTTTTTAGACTACCATCCTCCGCCCCCTTTTCACCTATATCTCATCACTAATTAATTTTATAAGTGCATAGGTGTATGCACCAGTAGATTTCAGAATTAGCTCCATGTAGAATAACTGCTCTCATTGACAATGTACTTCATTCATGGTACGCAGGAATCGATTACCTACAAGGAAAATGGGCAGCGATGTTGGCATCCTTAGTGTCTGGGCAAACTATTCTAGCCAGGAGTGAGTACAATTAAGAAACAGCCAGTTCAAATAGGGCAAGCCTAAATAAGATAATGAATACAATATTGATTTAAACAGGGTTAGCTTTCTATTTTATTATGTAATTAAGTTAAGGATTTTGAGCATGCGTGGGATAGGCACAATTCTATAAGATAGGGAACTGGGGACTAATAAAAGTATTTAAAAAATTGGGCAGACTAGATGGACCGAATGGTTCTTATCTGCCGACACATTCTATGTTTCTATGTTTCTATTAGATCTTATATTGGAGGGGAGGCCTTGTGGGTGTATTGCCTCATGTCCCCACTTGTTCCTTTCCTGTCTGTTTGTTGTACATCATGGTATGTTTCCTGCAGACAGGAACGTTCTAATTGTCCCATAAGCCATCCTGCATTCAAATGCCTTCCACCTTCTCTGCATACACTCCAGCAATTAATAGAACCCATTTGATTGCAAATTAAACCTCTTTTCCATTAAAATAACAGCTATGAAAATGTGTTGATTAAATTGCTTACGACAAATTATTATTTTGTTTAGTTATCTAATTAAATGAAGATGGGAGGAAAAAATAGGTTTCTGAACAAAGTATATTGCAAGTATTTTTATTTAGTAATCTTCCTCTGGGATTAATGAAAACAAGACGCGTTTTCTCTTTAATGCAGCTGTGATGCACAGTAAGTTGACAGAGTTGTATTTTAGTTGGTTTTTAGAGATGATTCCCATCAATGTCTTAAAGGGACACTAATGCTTTACCTGCGGCATGTGTAAAATAGTTAATTTAAAGAAGTTCAAAAATATAAGTAAACGTTTTAGAGACTTGCAAATAATTCCTCTAAATTCTCAAGGAATTTTATGGCCCTTGGGTCTGCTGTTTATTCTTATTCGTGAATAGACATGGTCAGTGACCACAGTTTGAATGGTATCTGTATTCAGATTGGTTCAGAACACCAGCCAGAAGAAATGCACCTTTGAGTTTTGGTCTTTCCAACAGTGTCCAACAGATCCTTTTGCAGGCACCCACATGGTCTATTAAGACCTTGATCAGGTCTCTCCCATTGTGTTCCTGGCTACCAATCACCTTGTGATCGGTGGCTAGGAACAAAATGTGGCATTTTGGTGCTTGTGTCGTCTGGGGTCAATGAAATTATATAAATGATGTACCTTATTGAGCCCTCTTTGCTCTGTTTAACTGTAACAGGAGGCAGACATGTTGTTTAGAATCTTGGGTCAGATCTTCTCTCATCTGAACCAAGGACTAAGATTCTTAACAAATGTCTGCTCCCTATATGAACTATACAGAGCAAAGAGAGCTCAGTAAGGTACATTATATGTATTCTTTCATTAAAACATTTCTATTTAACATTTCTACACTTGATGCAATCTTTCATTTAAACAGTACTTATGTTTTTGCTACAGTTGTCCTTTAAGACCTTCTCGGGAGTTACATAATATCGCTATTTCCAGCATTAACTATTAGCCCGTCAAGCCTTTTTAAGGCTATATACTTGCTGTTATCTGTACAGACAGGTGATTGGACTTTATAATAGTGATCTAAAATTATACAGTTTTGTAACTTTTTTAACACCGTGTGTGTAATAATATTCTTACATATGGACTGGAATTGCAGTGCTAAGTCCCATTGTGATACTGGTTTATTCAGTAGTCCATATACACTCTACATAGTCTATATTTCTTCTCAATAATTCCTAGTGCACTACAACATACCCTGACTGCTGTTTTTCACATACTGCTTATCCTACAGAGAAGTGTTTCTATAGTCATAAAAGACCTCTACACATCCAGGATTTTTGGATATCTCTATTTGAGCACAATTAGGAAATCCCTTAATCCTGGACCATTGGTGATCCTTGCTGATTGTTTGAGAATCACAGTTGCAGAGGACACAGTCATGACCTTCAGTGCATCTCTCAGCTATACACAGGCCAAGCGTTAAATGCGCATTTTCACAGTAATCCAGTAATGAATCCAATGTAATTTATTAGCACAACTGTTCAAACACATAATGATCTACTCAACAAAAGAGAGAATTGCAGGGATTTGAGATGGGAATTTCAAACTTTAGGCCAATGTAGCTGAGTTGGAACCATTCTCCAATGCAGTTCAATGGCTACATTTTTCTAAATTAATTACTTTATCCTTAAGTTTGAACATCCTGTCTAAATTTGACACGATTCTCTCTTTAGTAGACCCTATACAGTATGATTGTTTTCACTCTAGTGCAGTACTTCCTACGTGGGGGGGCATACAGCCTTCCGGGGTCCTGTGATGTCGGCAGGGAGGATTTGAGAAGTCCAAACAGATTATCAGCATGTATAGTCACACAAACATAATATTGGGGAAGTGTAGAACAGAAATGCTTCATTGGATTCATAGAAGGTATCTATCCAAGGCCTAAGTCTTTGATGTCAAAAAGCCATAGCCGTGCTACTATATAAGCAAATTAAGCAGCTTCTTAGGTTCTCCGCTTGCTAAGGGACTATGGGAGAGCCCACAGCACCTAACTGAAAGCAAGACAGTCATGGACAGAGAGAGGAAATAGCTGACACATGGGTTCTTCACTTATCAAACCCTGGAAATTCCCCCGCCCCAAGAACAAATAGGGCAAAATGTGGAGGGATTTTGCTGAATTGGAAGGGTGATGATGCAAATCCCTGCTTTGTTGAAAACCAATGCAAAATGGTAGAATAAGTGTAAATAAATAATCACCATACAAAAAGCAAACTGTAAGGTTAAATCTAATGTTACTGGTCTAATTCTTAATCACGTTGAGAACTCAAGCAATTTTCAAATGGAAATCTTTATACTTGGCTCTATCGGAGACTAGAGGCTACTAACACAGACATGGAAACTGCCCTGTGCAACACTACATAGCAGCGAACGTCCAAATGTATTAGTAGAGTGATCAGTGCACTTTAAAAAGATGTTTTAATGCTTTTAAATAATTCCAAAAATGACTGAGCCACAATCAGGAATACCTAGTCGCACAGATGGAGTTTTATTTATTGCTCGCCGTGCCATCGCTGTCATCATAAATTTAATTATCTCTCCAGAGAAGACATATGCAGTGTTTCTGCCTTACGATTCTTTATGAGTGATGCGTTTACCACTGCGGTTCATCTATCGACTTCTTGAAAAGCTGTTCTCACTATTGCCAGTCTTTGCCTGGAGAAATAGCAGATACTTCTTCAAAAGATGTCACCAGTGCTTAGAAAGAACGGCGGGCACATTTAGGGCATTTTAATGCACTGCACTTTTTAATTTATAGGTACCGAAGCTGTAATGATACAGGTTTTCACGTAACTGTTTATTTGCTGTGTCTTGTGGGTAATGATTTCAAATGAACAGGACAGATATCGTCACCCCAAGGGAATGGTTTAATTACTTCTAGTGTTTGGGGGAATCTGTTTGGCTTCTATAGTCATTTTATGGTCTGCAGGTTTCTCCCAAGCATTCCTGGCTTTGTACTTTGTTACATAGGTATACGATCAGTCGCTCATATACTTGCGAATGGTCTGCTTGGCTCTCGCTGTGTATGGCTCCAACATTTACAGGTTGCCATAGTCACAGCACAGAGGCCTACGCAGTAATGGACTCAATGGAGACAGACTAACAGTAATAGCTGAGATAAATAAACATTTAATAAGGAAAGCAATGCGATTTTCACGGATGGCAACTGCTTTAAAGTAGCAAAATAAATACTTACTGAAATTGATCTGAAAATAAAATTATTCTGGTCAACAAAGAGAATAAACTTTTTTTTTTTTTCCTTTTCTCGGGTTCTCATAGTATTGATGTTATTTTAGTACACAGGCTTCAGATCTTCTATCTACAATGTACCATTTTTATTATTATTACTGTGCTCCATTAAACGTGAGATCAGGTGACGTGACACTACCAGGGTAATCTCATTCAGCATTGCAGAGTCAATTTGGCCGATATCATATGACCTGTTATTCTCCTATTAATCTAACCAATGATACTGGTAATATAGGACGTGCTGGTGTCCTCTGTTACGTCTCTGTCGACGTTGGTGTGAATGTAATGCTAACCACTTGTGCCCCATAAAGGATACTGCTAAAAGTCATACTAATAATTTGTATTTTTTTCCCATTAGCCACACTAGGTTGCTGCTTCCAAAACCTGTTATTTCTCTGTAGAGGTAGAGTGTTCTAAAATATAATTAAACCCAGTTCTACTCATTCCCCACTCTTTTTCAGATTTTCCTTTTTTATTATAATACCAGTTTCTTTTTCTTGGAAATGGAAGACATCTGTTTTAATGATGTCCAAGGGCATTATGACATTTAATCCCTCTCTGGATCCTGCAACCATTACAGACCTTTCCCTTCAGATCTTCAAAATGTCTCAGTCCGTCCGTCCCCCACCCCCTATCCTCCTTACCCTCTTCGTGGCCTAGTGATTTTTTTCCAGATTGCCTGCATTAACTGGGAATAACAGGGTAACGTGATGTAATAGTACACTTCAACCCCCAATAAAAAAAAAACAATGCACCCCAAAGGGAGATATTGATGACATCTTCCCAAAGTAATGCTTGAATTCTTAAAATGGAAAGCCAATGAAAATGGAACTATGTTTGCTAATGAACCTGGATTTAGGATCTCGTAACACAGGCCAGTGATTGGTGTAAATGTGTGACCGGGATAGCACTGAATGTTTCTTTTATAAGTATCTATAACATGTATTGTCTATTCTGTATGTATGTGCATTTGTTTCATTGTGTAATATATGTTAGCCATCACTGCACGGACATTTTCTTTTTATGGTAATGCAGTTTACTTGGCTACTGTGTGTACATCCGTTGCTTTAATCATTTGGATGACCACCTAATATTCCACTTGATACATTCTGTTTCTGCAACAGACACAGGAAGCTGGATGGGGTACGACACTTATCTTGTGTGGTCAACATGGAGTCTGCCAGTAAGCGCTAAAATCATCTGTTTTATCACCTGTTTCTGAATGTTTCAATAAATACGTTATGTTCTCATGCTGGCATTTTTAAACAAGCACAAATAATATTTGTAAAATAAAAAAAATAAATTTTATTTATGATAGTAATAAAATATTTTGTACATTAACCGTGTGTGTGCATTATTTTAATTGCTTGCATTAGAATGGGAGCACTGTTCAAAAGGCAATTGGTTCTGTCTTATTAAAACTGATTTTGGGGGTTTAGTCCCTCTGTAAAGGATTAGAGGGATAATGCATTAGTTTCACCTTTCACCTTTACAGAGGTAGTCTAGACCCAAAATGCATGGAAAGCCTCCTCTGCACGAGAAATACAGAAACCACAGATGTACATTTCGGCCTAGCACAGGCCTCGTCAGTGGGGCATGGCTGGTGTCTCTCTAGGTGCAGTGAACCAAGACTATCCTGATAACTTATGGAGACAAAAGCAGGTGGAGCTACCTCTCACCAAGAATGGACAGCACTGAAATTGCCTTTCCTGTAGGATGGTACCTAGTGGGGAGGGGCATCAATGATTTTTAAAGTGATACCGCTCTCTGAACATGCTTTAAGTCATTGAGGAGAAAAAGTGATCATAATCTAGCTGCCTACAGCCAATGAAAGACATCTACTATCATCAGAATAGATCTTTTAGAACCAGGATTACTAAAGACAATATATACAAGTATACCCACAAAATAAATGCCTCCCACCTCAAAAGTAAGACTAAGGGCAGAATGACAGCACCCGGGGCTTTCCTGTACAGTGGGATCATGGACTCCTCATGGGTACATTTGTAAAGTTCATAATGCTGCACTTTTTCACCTGCAGGTACTGTGATTGCCTTAATTGCCCAGTAAAATTATAAACAAATATATGAAGATATCATGAATATATTACTTATCATATAAGTGTATTGTCTAGGTGGTGGATTGGGTAGTGGCTGGAAGTCTGGCTAACTACCCTTTGTGCAAGTGCGTAGAGGAGATAAGTAAAAACAATAATAGAAATGAGGGGGAGAAACAAGAATAGGGCATTGAGAAATAAGTTAATCATCACTGAATGGAGAAAATAATTAGAGTGGAAACCATGTGCTAATGACTACAGTTACCATGAAGCTCTACCATCTGACTTAGTATTACAGAGACTGTCATTTACAGCATCTGGATATCAAAAGATTGTCATAGTGTTATGGGAATGGCCCATACACAGAGCTAAGCCAGTTAAGGGAGATCTACCTACATATAGATACACATACCTTTCCACCACAGCCTTATCAGCTAAAGAATTACTGGGTTCCCAGAGAACTGGACATCAGCCCTCACTCTGCCCCTGCCCTGAATAAGAACCTGCTGAAAATATCATTTTAATAACATACTCCATATCAGAGGTTACCGATACTAACATATCAGAGGTTACCAATAGTAACATATCAGAGGTTACTGATACTAACATATCAGAGGTTACCGATACTAACATATCAGAGGTTACTGATACTAACATATCAGAGGTTACCGATACTAACATATCAGAGGTTACCGATACTAACATATCAGAGGTTACCGATACTAACATATCAGAGGTTACCGATACTAACCTGTCAGAGGTTACTGATACTAACATATCAGAGGTTACCGATACTAACATATCAGAGGTTACTGATACTAACCTGTCAGAGGTTACCGATACTAACATATGAGAGGTTACCGATACTAACCTGTCAGAGGTTACTGATACTAACCTGTCAGAGGTTACTGATACTAACATATCAGAGGTTACCGATACTAACCTGTCAGAGGTTACCGATACTAACATATCAGAGGTTACCGATACTAACCTGTCAGAGGTTACTGATACTAACCTGTCAGAGGTTACCGATACTAACATATCAGAGGTTACTGATACTAACCTGTCAGAGGTTACCGATACTAACATATGAGAGGTTACCGATACTAACCTGTCAGAGGTTACTGATACTAACCTGTCAGAGGTTACTGATACTAACATATCAGAGGTTACCGATACTAACCTGTCAGAGGTTACCGATACTAACATATCAGAGGTTACCGATACTAACATATCAGAGGTTACTGATACTAACCTGTCAGAGGTTACTGATACTAACCTGTCAGAGGTTACTGATACTAACCTGTCAGAGGTTACTGATACTAACATATCAGAGGTTACCGATACTAACCTGTCAGAGGTTACCGATACTAACATATCAGAGGTTACCGATACTAACATATGAGAGGTTACCGATACTAACATATCAGAGGTTACCGATACTAACATATGAGAGGTTACCGATACTAACCTGTCAGAGGTTACTGATACTAACATATGAGAGGTTACCGATACTAACCTGTCAGAGGTTACTGATACTAACCTGTCAGAGGTTACTGATACTAACATATCAGAGGTTACCGATACTAACCTGTCAGAGGTTACTGATACTAACCTGTCAGAGGTTACTGATACTAACATATCAGAGGTTACCGATACTAACCTGTCAGAGGTTACTGATACTAACCTGTCAGAGGTTACTGATACTAACCTGTCAGAGGTTACTGATACTAACCTGTCAGAGGTTACTGATACTGACATATCAGAGGATACTGATACTAACCTGTCAGAGGTTACTGATACTGACATATCAGAGGTTACTGATATTGACATATCAGAGGTTACTGATACTAACCTGTCAGAGGTTACTGATACTAACCTGTCAGAGGTTACTGATACTAACCTGTCAGAGGTTACTGATACTAACCTGTCAGAGGTTACTGATACTAACCTGTCAGAGGTTACTGATACTGACATATCAGATGTTACCTCCCTTTTTTCGTTCACTCTTTGCTCCTGTTTGTTTAAACAGTTTGCTCCACTTTCCCTCCTGTAGGTTTTCTGTTTTTAGAGGACACTGGGCTTTTTTTTTTCCAGCCACGTGCTGTATATCTGATAAATAAACCATTTCACATTTAGCTGTATATTTCTGCTAATATATGGATGATAAGTACACAGAGAGAAACGCAAGGACTCATCTCTTCTACATAATTGAATTTATTGCTGAAGTGCTTTGTAAAATTCACTGTCTGCTGGATATTCTTGTGAAGACACAGAGCTAATAAATATTTCATAGGAATCGCAACATCAACCAAAATCTCTCTAAATAAACAATGCTGTACAAAAAAAAAAATACCCTGCAAAAACCTCAACTTTATCAGGTCACACAGCTCACGACAGCTTGTCAATATCACACGAGAACAAATGGAGGCTATTAACCAATATACAATAATAATTCCTTTCTCTGTTTAAAGGACTACTACATCCTGAAAGAAAGGAGTTATCTAATGCCATGTAAACCTTTTAATGCTGCATAGTACTTTCATCCTTAAAGATGAAGGAACCAAAATGGTGGGTTTTCTTGTGTTCCTGGCCCCAATACAAAGTGTGGGTCTCTGCCAAAAGCTTGTGAGATCCTGTGACATCACTTGTGACATAGTGGAGACGTGCCCTAACCCGGAAGCTTCGGGCACAGCAAGATTTTAAAAAAATGTATCTGGAGCTCACTTTGAGCATTGGCTACATTTTCCCCGTCAGACTGAGGTCGGGTGACCACATCACCATTTCATTGACGGACACATTTGAAAAATGGGCAATCCCGGACTGTAGAATAAATATTCCAGACCAGTCTCAATGTTACTGAGTAAAGCCTTGGAATGTGCATTTGTCATAAGTGTCCCAGCATAAAAAATGGCAATGTGGTCACCCTAGACTGAGGCCACTAGAAGTGGTTGAATCCCAAACTACGGGTCATCGCAGGGGGCTGCAAAGAACTGTTAAATTAAGCCCTGTAACGTAGGGTAAAAAAAGACAATATTTGAATCTGCTCTTCAGGATGGCACAATCAGGATGGCACAGTCAGGACCTCACCCTAGACGCCAAATACAAAAAGAAATGCAACGACCGGCACTCCAGGTGAAAATATGTGCGCTTTTATTCCACGGAGTTGCATTTCTTTTCCTGTAATTTAGGGTTGTATAAACCATCCTACGGGAGGGATGGTGGTAAAGAAAATTTGGATACTTGGTTAGAAAACATAAAAACGGATCTGCAACAGAAAAACTATGAGTGAAGATTTCCTGTTTTCGGTTTGCACTTCAAAGCGTAGGGTTTCATAAGATGTTCGATCAATGTTTGCAGTTTGACAGTCCAAATTATGTTCAGTGTTCCATTGAACACACTGGATATATTGACATCACCAACAGTGACACAAACTGTGACTGCTCCAGATTTTTATCCAAAAGATTCTGCACGGACACATAATACACAGCCCACTGGGCATGTAATAATATACAATAGAGAGCAGCAACGGGGGTGAGATGACTGAGGAACTGGACTCAGATGCACCTGATTGAGGTGCATTCCCCACCACACCTCAGTCCAGAGGCATTGACTTACTTCTACAAGGACAGGACTGGGGCCCTTCTGACAAGAGGCCAAGACCTATAGGTCTTTCAGCACCACTGATCACCAGAGAAGAGCCTCCAGGAAAGAAATGAGCCTCCCAAACCAAGACGGTGAGGTTTTATTATTTAGGTATCCATTTTCATTTTCCTACAAAATAACTGATATGAAACTATATCAAAGCGGGGCAAAATTTTCTATTCTTGCCTTGGAAAAATAAACCATAAACAATTGAAAGAAATTATTAGTTTTATTACCACAGAGTCCCAGGCATGTGGTACATTAAAGAGGGAGTAATGCCAACATTTTAACAAATTGTAGGATAGAAAACATTTGCTTCCTATTGTCAACATGCACCCCCTTATTGATCTTCCAGGCACACAAGCCTTTGTTAGTGACACTATTGGTCTTTCAGACGAGTAATGTAGCACCTGCACAGACTATGCCTGCAAGGAAGCACTAGATAGAGTAAGTGAGCTAGTGCTTAGTTTCGCCTCCTCTATATTGGTGATATAGTCTAAACAAAGCATGGTAGGAAGATAATTTAAAAGTAAGTTTGGATATTACTCATTCTTTAATAATCAGTGAGTTGGAACGGTGCTTACCTCCACCCTCTTCTTGTATAGTCCCTGACTCCCTGACACCGCCCCCTTCCATGCTTCCTTTGCATTATAGTGTTAATCAATCCACTTAAATATTACTCTGCTCTCTGAGTATAGAAAGGGAGTAGGCCTGACCTGGGAGGAGGAAGTAAATGAGAAATTGATAAAGGGAATCAACACAGTAAAGGAAGAGAGTATATTTAAAAGAAGAAAAACTACCACAACTAGAGGACATAGTCTTAAATTAGAGGGGCAACGATTTAAAAGTAATATCATCAGGAAGTATTACTTTACTGAGAGGGTAGTGGATGTATGGAATAGCCTTCCAGCAGAAGTGGTAGAGGTTAACACAGTCAAGGATTTTAAGCATGCGTGGGATAGACACAAGGCTATCCTAGACATAAGATACGGAACGGGGGACTAATAAAAGTACTCAAAAAAAATTGGGCAGACTAGATGGACCGAATGGTTCTTATCTGCCAACACATTCTATGTTTCTATGTTAGAACATAAATATGTGCCCTGATAAATTACACATTGTTAGGACGCCTTAGATTCTGAGAGGAGATCAGAGTATTTTCTCTCCTTTTTGCACAGTGGTGTGGCATTGATGTGTTTTAATCATTTATTACAGTGTAGTTTTATATAATCCTCCACACTATAGAATAACACAGCCATGCTGCATTCACATGGCACTTTGGGATGTTGTATCTATTAGGTTTTTAGAGCACAGTACAAAGACCTACACTCTCTCACAATGTCCTGAGCAGGAATCGGACTCTAGTACTTATTCTCTCCTTTTATCATAGGCAGCTTAGTAAGTAGCATGCAGAGGGAAGTAAAGCCAAAGCTAATGAATAGGAAAGAAATGAATGCTAACCATACAGCCCACCTCCCGAGGCCTGCAATTCACAATTCTATTAATTCAGCAAAACAACTTTCTATTAAGCCTGGGATTTTATCATACATTTCAAAAAGCCTGTGTGGTTCCTTTGTTTCACTTCCATTTCTAAGCCATGCTTTTTTCATCTTGTTTGATTCTGATGGTAACAAGTAAGTGGACAAGTCACCTTAAATAACCTGAAAGGACAACTGTAGGCAAAACATGAAGTTATGTTTAAGGGAAATGTAGATGTTTAAATAGAAATATTTTAGTGTAAGAATGCAAATAGAGTGTTGGGTCCTGTCTGTTCCGTTTAGCGCTATCAGGGGGCGGACATGTTTAGAATCTTAGGTCAGATAAGTATCGATCTTGCGACAGATAAAAGAAGATCTGATCCAAGTATATAAACATGTCTGCTGCCTGATAGAGATCTAACGAACAAAGAGATCGAAATAAGAGACATTATTTCTTGATTTTTATTAGGGTCATTCAATATAAACCTTGCACAAAATGCAATCTTTCAGTTAAACATAAGTTCCTTTTTTTGCTAGCTTTTAACAAGGGATGAAGGTGTGCGATGCAGTTCCTTGTATCCTGGTTACAGAAGGAATATATTGTTACGTCAGAGACTGACACCTTCCCAAATGTGTATAATTAGGAAGTCATGGTGTATAAGATGGAATTTTTAGATACGGGGTCAGAGTCGTAGTCTAGGAAGAGTGTCTGCCAACTCACTGTAGGCTGTAATGACCTAATAAGTCACTTATTATATAATAATAATACAATTATTTTATCCAAGAGCTCACGCTCACCCATGGCCCACAGGACCGTCTCAAGACATTGTGCTGCCTAGATCCCGAATTTAAATGCTGCTCCCTTCTCTTCCCTCCCCCGACATGCCAGATACAGTCACACAATCTCATATACACACAGTCTCATACACATAATGTGTATGTGATTATAAATGCACGAAGATCCATCATTAGTCACATACATGTATGCACAATTACATAAACACATATATACACAGTCACACACATAACATACAGTCACACACAAAAACACACATACAGTCAGTCACATACACACAGAACACATACATACACACATTAGCAGTGGGATTTTTTTTTTGATTTTTTTTTTTTTTAAAGAATCATTTTTTCTTTAAAATGTTGTTTTTCTACTCCTAATCTGGTTGGGAGCCTGTAAACATGTATCATAAACATCTGCAAACACGTTTACTATAAGTTAAAGCTTACATCTGGGGTTAACTACAGTTCCCATGAGGCTCAGACAGACACTGTTTCAATGATGCTGGCTGAGCATCATGGGAAGCATCAAAAGCTGCAGATGTTAGCTGTGAACTATAAGTCCCATGATGATTAGCCAGCCAGGAGTCCAACATGCATTGGCAGAATGGGAGTTGTAGTCCACAACTAACACTTGTCACATCATCTGCTGTTACCTAAAGTTCCTATGAGGCTCAGCCAGACATACTGTTTCATTGATGCTGGCTGAGCATCATGGGAAGTGTAGTAAACGGCAACTAAAGCTTCAGGTTTAAGCTGTGAACTACAATTCCCATGATTCTTAGCAGCCTAGGCATCATGGGAGTTGTAGTCCACAACTAACACTTGTCACACCATCTGCTGTTAACTAAAGTTCCTATGAGGCTCAGCCAGGCGGCCCACTTCCATGATGCTGGCTGAGCATCTTGGGAAGTGCAGTCAACAGTAGATAAAGCTGAAAATATTAGCTGTGACCTACAGTTCCCATGATGCTCAGGATGATGCTGAATGGACAAAAGTGTCTGGGACATGCACTCAAAGGGGCAGTGCAAAAATAGACGATCAAAAGAGAAACACAACTTAAGTAGGTAGATCTAGTGCTAAGGTACACCCTTACCTAAAATGGCACTGGATGCAAGAACTTATCTTGCCTAATGAAAAATCATGGCTTTACAGTTGGCATTACAGACTAGGGTAGGTACAGTGCAACAGGTATACAGATATCATGGTAAGATATACGGTATGTATATAAGTACTTTACACAAAGTAGTATGTGCTAATAATTCAAACTCATCATACATATGGTGACCAAATTTTCACCAACTATGTAGGAATACCAAACAAAATAATAATAATAATGTAATAAAGCACTGTAAAAAAAAAATATACAATTGAAAAATATTCCCCCTTGGCAAGACGTTCATTTGGATTCACAAGGAGAGAATACAGACAATGAATTAACCTGTCTCCCTCCATGTTCTATTACACACTGAATACCAATCAGAGAGTACAAAAGAGGATATATACAAACATTTTATAAAATATATGGTGTTTATATAGGAGATGACAATAATAACACATTCAATGCAACAAACATTAAGAATAAAACATTATAGGACGGTGGATACATTTCCTATAATAAAGTATTATTCTTCATTTTTGCCGTTTTGTTTTTGTTACCCTATAGACAACAAATAACTCACATGACACAAATACCTTAAATACAAAGTCTCACCCTCTGTTTAAAATGTCAGACAGTGGGGGTTTGTCAGTGCCTTTACCAGGTCAGGTAGGAGTGTCAGTGCAGGGATAGAAGAGGTGTCTGGTTGCATGTTGTTATTCATTGTGCAGAGTGAGGACAGATATAGAAGCCAAGAAATAAGGATTGGAATAAGAACTGCAGAATAGGAAAATGTTTTGAGTTGGAACTGCAGTATAAACAAAGAGCTATAGTCAGTGGCGTCCAGAGGGGGGTGCGGAACGCATTGGGTGACACCCGCAGCGGGGGTGACACCCATGCTGCCGCCATCCCCCTGCAGCGCATCACGCTACTAAACTTTTTTTTTTTTCTTTCTGGCAGCCGCATCCACTGGATTCGGCTGCCTGAAAAAAAAAATGTAAAAAAAATTAAATGTGACCGGATGTGACTCCTACGTGCAGGAGGGAAGACTGCACGACAGAGACGACAATGAGACATAGCAGCAAGCAAGGTAAGTACTAGGGAAGGGGGGAGGAGGGTGATAACAAGCAAAATACTGGCATATTGAGGGGTTAAATACTGGCATATTGAGTGACAAATTTTGGCATATTGAGTGGAAAATTCTGGCATATTGAGGGGTTAAATAATGGCATATTGAGAGGTTAAATACTGGCATATTGAGTGACAAATTTTGCCATATTGAGTGACAAATTCTGGCATACTGAAGAGTTAAATGCTGGAATATTGAATGACAAAATTATGGCATATTGAGGGGTTAAATACTGGAATATTGAATGGCAAAATTATGGCATATTGAGGGGTTAAATGCTGGAATATTGAATGGCAAAATTCTGGAATATTGAGGGGTTTGATGCTGGTGTATTAAATGGCAACATTCTGGCATATTGAGGGGTTGAATTCTGGAATATTGAATGGTAAAATTCTGGCATATTGAGGGGTTAAATGCTAGCGTATTGAATCACAACATTTTGGAATTAGGGAGGGGTTGCTGGTGTATTGAATGGCAAAATTCTGGCATTTTGAGGGGTTAAATGCTGGAGTAGTGAATGGCAAAATTCGGGCATATTGATGGGTTAAAAAGTGGCATATTTAATGGCAAAATAATGGCATATTTAATGGCAAAATAATGGCATATTTAATGGCTCCTGTGTGTGGCAAAGTTATGGGGCTCCTGTGTGTGGTATAGTTATGGGGCTCCTGTGTGTGGCATAGTTAATGGGCTCCTGTGTGTGACATAATTTGTGGGGCTCTTGTGTGTGACATATTTAATGGGCCATCTGATTGGCATTACTAAGGAATCTGTTTTGCATGGTATTGGAGGAAATCCAGGGGGGTGACACCATGAGTTACCGCACCGGGTGACACCAACCCTAGTGACGCCTCTGGCTATAGCAGGGACTGTAGACAAAGCAGAGGTGGGATAGAGATAGATACACAAGGGATGAGGCCTTAGGTAAGTGTAACTAAGCAGGAATACCCTAGAGAGGGTGAGATCAGAGAAGGGTAACTAAGCAGAAACAACCCAGAGAGGGTGAGGGCTGAGAAGGGTAACTAAGCAGGAACACCCTAGAGAGGGTGAGGTCTGAGAGGGGTAACTAAACAGGAAAAACACCCTTGAGAGGGTGAGGTCTGAGAAGGGTAACTAAACAGGAAAAAAACCCTAGAGAGGGTGACTAAGCAGGAGAAACAACCTAAAGAGGGTGACCAAGCAGGAGAAACACCATAGAGAGGGTGACTTTAAGGGAGAAACTTAGCTGAAGAAATCTTGCTGTAGCCAAGGAGTCTCAGGAGATGCTGAAAAACATCCCACAGGCTGGTTGAGCCACCCTGGTTCAGTTTCCCTGCTCCTGGACAGGGGAGAAATTCACAGTGAGCTTTACGCAGAGGATCAGGAACAGAAGAATCAGCTCTCAGTCAGGCAACTTCAATGCAAAAGCCCTGTTTGCATTAAACTGCATCTATTTAATAGGGGTGTGTTGCAACAGTTAACGTGCCCACCCAACACCAACAGAGGGGAAGTAATACATGAAAACAAAGGTTGGGAGGCCTCTATAGGAGGAAGAAGGTATATGAGCAAAAAATTTGGGACTTTACAATACATGAGTCTGGAAATCAGGGTAGAACCCTGACATTGTTACTTATAAAAACAACTCCTGCAAGTGTTGGTAAGAGGAAAAATGACGTAATCGGCATTCTAATGTATATCGCTGATTGTGCCTTTTTTATTCATTCCGACACTTTATAGTTCTAGTGATTAGGTTCTCTGACACTAATCAGGTGCTTACCAGTGCGTGATTATTTGTAAATAGACTGCACCAGCGCCATCCGGAAGTGCGGGACTGGCTGAGGCGGCAGCAGTATTTGGTGCTACCTGCATGTGCCTCATATTTAGTAATCACCCCAATGTTTTAGCGTGCATTCTACTAATGCTCGTGACTTCTTGGGAATGCTGCAGCATTATGAACTGAAGTGCCCTCCTTTCTATTAAAACTGATAGGACTATTGATTTCTACTAAATGGGTTTTACACGTAAATGAGGGGGGGGGGGGTGTATGTACACCAGTCAGATGAAGTTTGCGACCCTCCATACAACACAGTAGCTTATGAGTAAGTAATTGGCCGCCAATTCAATGATGCAAAATATCACTTATTACTGTTTTTTAAGTCAGATTTTTCTGTTGCAGTCTATGGGATTCAATGACATGAGATAAATGAACTCTAGTCACTGAATAGACCCCGTCGTTCTTTCTGTATTTCAGGAAATGTAGTTTTACGCCGTGTGTGATGCACACTATGTAAACCCTCATCCTTTACGAATGCTGTTTCTGTGTACTGCGTAAACACCATTTGTATGGAATAAAGTGCACCGAGCCATTAAATTACATTCTCCACCGATGCACACAAATGGCATGCAATAACTGAAAAAGGAAATGTTCCAGATTTCACTGACTTATTCAAATCATTGGAGATTACTTACCAGCCAAAGATGGTACAAAGTGGCACTAGAGGTTTTGTGTTTATTTATTTTTTTACCTGTTATTATATCATAGAAGCTCATATCATATTCCATTTGTCCATAGCAAATCTGACATGTATATATACTCTTCTGATGGGTTCTGGTGGGAGTCAGGAGTCTCACTCTGATGTAGAGTTAAGGTCCCCTCTATTGACTACATATAAAAACAAGGGACCCTCATTGCACTAGAGGACAGTTGGCTCCAAATCAGCCTACATTCTTCACAGAGAAGCATGGTGCCTGCTGGTCGGAGGATAACATGGTATAGAATGTTATAGCATGATTCATTGGCAGTGTAGTATCAAGTAATGCATGTGTTATACCATCCAGAGCAGGAGTCAGTATTTTACAGGATACGAAGCCCCAAACTTAATAGAGTGAAGAGCTGTGCTGGCCAGTATCTCTCCACAGCTGTGACTTCAAAACATACTGGCTCCGGTACGGAGGTGCACCTTTTATTACCAGGGCAGAAAAAGGGTCCGTCCATAACAGTAATCAGTATTATTTACAAATACAAACCGCCATGTAGAATGGATGTCCGTAGCCAAAGCACGGGTAGCAGTCATGTCCCCCTATCTCTCTTGGTGTTGGGGGTTTCTGTACCAGCTAGGTACTGTTTGTGCCCAGGTGACACATCTAGACACCTCAGGAGGATGTAGGTAAAGGTTTGGAACCTCTGCCATAGGTGTAGACACCCTGCTAAAATTATTTTAATTAAATTGCAGGACCTTTCAAGGAAACCTCTTGAACCTCAATCAGGAATGATAAATGCTTCCCTGAATTAATACTGTGACAGGCATTTTAAACTTTCAGCAGACAAATGACAACCCCTCGAGAAACTAAAGGAATTAAAAAGCTTTTTAGACACCAATGCTCAGAGTTCAGGTACATTAATCTGATCATATTGCAAATGGAATGTTAGAAATGACATCTTCCCTTCATACACCAGTACATCAAAAAAAAAAGATGACTTTCACAGAAGATGTGAACTTTTATATTTTAGAAGTTATATCAATGACAAGGACATGCTACATGACGTGCTGTCTATTACTGTACATAGAGAGGAACACAACAGCCCCCCACTAAAACAAACCCCAGTGAGGGAGCTATTCACTAAAATTGAGGTTAAGGTGAGATGAACATTTCATGTCACTGACTTAACTATGCATTATAAAGGGCCAAACCTGGTGAGTTCCCCCTGCTATAGACCCTGCATAATGCGTATTTACATCTTTAAAATTGAACAATGCATTCAGCAAGGTCACCTATATTCTTGCAGGAGAATCTATATCTATTATGTCCAATATCTTCTCACCTCTGACAACTATTATCCGATAATGATTGAACTCATTTAACTAATTTCCTTCTTTTTTTTTGCGCCCTGTAGAGGGCCAGCCCTGGTGGACCAGCAGGATATTTTTGTTTTCCTCCATTGCACAGACCTCCTCCACTGCTCCCATGCACTCTGATTGGTCTACTGGAGACTACTGGGACACCCGGCTCTTTGCCTGTTGGTAAGTTAGGGCAGCATGAGGCAGGTAGTATTATTACTGCTAGTGCAGACAATGCTGTTAGTTTCAAAAATGCATTTGTGGATGTCGGCTGAATGGTCTAAAGTGCCATCTAACATCTGTTCCTTGATTGTTTAATTGGTTCCACAGAGCCAATCACCAGCCCTTGAATGCTAGTCAGTCCTCCCCAGGCTTTCACTAGACACAAGCCACATTGATTGGTGATACACATCTTGACTGCATGTAAAAAAATGACTAACCCGCACCAAATAACTTTTAATAAGAAGGATTTGCTTTTTTTAAGTCATTCTGTGTCATACCTTAACATTATTCTGTATCATACCTTGATAAACTTGGGAATCTATTGCCCCCCTTGATGATGGCAAGATGTCCAGGCCCCAAGGCAGCAAAGCGGCTACAAATCATGATGCTCCCTCTATCGTACGTCCCCGTTGGGATGACATTTTCATTTGGTGCCCTTTTTTACGCCAGGTGTAGTGCTGCATGTTCTTCTCAAACAATTCCACCTTAGTACTACAGTAACAGTTTGCTCTATGGTGTCTTGCCATGGACTCCATGCCTTTTCAATGTTTTGTGTATGGTGGACTCATAAACAGAGATGTTAACCAGTTCCTAAGATTCCTTCAAGCCTTTAGCCCATTACTCAAGGGTTCTCTTTTACCTCATTGCGCATTCTTCATTGTGCCCTTGGAGCTGGGTGCCCAGTTCTAAGGAGAGCGGCCACAGTACTACATAGTCTCCATTTATAAATCATTTGTCTAATTGTGTACCGATGATGATGTAAACTCTTTGATATTACCAGCAAGGCATGGTTCACATAAGCATTGGCTACCTGTGTATAGCAAACTCAATCTGTTTGAGTGTGTTTTTATAAGTCAAATTAGCTTTAAAATGCACCTCCAATCCCATTTCATTGATTTGACTTTTGTTGAAGTCATTAGCTTAGAGGTTTACACACTTTTCCCCAACCCACACTCTGAATGTCTGAATGGTGGATTCAATATGGACAAAAACAACACAATAATTTGAGCGTTATAGTTAAAACAGATTGGGGTCTGTTCACTGAGTGGAGTTTAATACCATAGGATACAATAGAACAATTTGAGTTAAAAAACAGTAAGTGATATTTTGAGTTATTGAATCGAGCCCAGTGACTTTGTTCATTATTATAACTTATATGATAAGAGTATATTTTAAGACACATTTATACATAAATGCTGGTACTTTTTCTTATCACTTTACATGGTAAAATGGGAGCTCTGGTGTATGTTCAAAAAGACGGTTGTATTCTCATCTCAGGCTAGTTCTTTCTCATAGGGGAATGTAGCCACACTAGAGGGGGGCCCTACTATCTTGTTACGCCACTGCCCTAAGCATTTTCAAGGCAGCCATTTAATGATTTTCCTCTCAGGCTTCTTAGCTCCTCCCTTGTGGCCCTCCTGGCCCCACCTCCTGCCTCCTCCAGGGCTGGAGCTCCTCTGATGACATCACTTGTCCTCTGCTTTGACTGTTGCCAGGAAATGTTTGGCACGGAACGCAATGATTCATAGGGCATTTAAATGTCTACCTCTGTACTTGGTTCAAAGAAGTAAAACATGTCATGGTTTCTATGGTAACCAGGCACGGATAGTGCACCCATGATTGACAGTATGATTAACCAATGCTGAAGGAGCAGTGTCAGTGGACTGAATCCCTCCAGCAAACAAGCTCCTGAAACGCCTGCCTATAGGTGGAAAGGTTAACGCATTTCACATATGGCTGTGCTTAATTGTAATGGTAGTGGCATTTAGCTTTACCCCTTTTGTTTTCTTACACCTCTCGCATCATTTACCCACCCACATTCCAAGGCATAAACACATGTGCATCCAGCCAAATCAACCACATGTCCACAGAGGAAACAGCAACATTGCAGGACACATTTGGGTTAACGTGTACAACGCTTGGGCTTTTATCCATAATGGCAGCATCAGTTACCCTTTTAGGTTTGGTTTTAAAAAGATGAGCTTAATTCGTTACTCCAACCAGGGACATGCCAGATAAGGATGGAAATGAGTTTATTCCAAGGCGTACATTGAATTATTCAGAGCCACAAAGTGTAAAATGTTATTTAAATCCCAATTAAATAACTGTTTTGACACGGAGCGGACAGAACACAGTGTTTAGAAATGTAAATGTTCATTCAGTTCTGACTCCCTGGTAAAAGGTGCATTATACAAAGCGCTGGAGTAACGGTGATAATAAAGTATAGATTTGGGATCAACCCGTGTGAAGGCTGGAGGGGTCCAGAAATAAACAGTGACTGTGTTTGTCATTTAAATACACGTCTATAATCCGTATTATTTCTGGTGAGTGAACTGCGACCCTAGATCCCTCCATATACAGGCTAGAGAATTTCAGGTTTCTATTATAATGGATAATTCCAAACATCTTTCAAAATATTACAATACTTTGAAATCATGGGGTAATGTTTGATTACTGGGCAATGTAAATATATTAACTTAGTTACATTTCTTGCATTACATGTTGATAATATAGGTTAGGGATATCCAGTGTGTGTCCCATGACCAAATGGGCTGTTTGGGCAGTAAAACAATGCCCAATTAACTTAGTTACCCATATGCCTACTATACTTGTAGGACATGCCCCAGATTGCACATAAAATGCCCCAGTACCCAGATTGCACACAAAAGACATGATCCAGCACCCAGATTTCACCCACAGGACTTGCATCCCTAGGACTTGTACTATCACCTAGAATTCCAGATTGCATCCAAAGGACTTGCCCCAGCCCCCAGATTGCACATGCTGGATTTGCCCCAGAACATATCAACATGACTTGCCCAGAACCCAGATTGCACACACAAGACATGCCACAGCAGGCTTACATGATGTCCTGGGTACAGAGGCGTCACTAGGGTTGGTGTCACCCGGTGCAGTAACTCATGGTGTCACCCCCCTGGATTTCCTCCAATACCATGCCAAACAGATTCCTTAGTAATGTCAGTCAGATGGGCCATTACATTTGCCACATACAGGAGCCCCACAAATTATGTCACACACAATAATAATATGCCAGTATTATTTTGCTGTTAACAAGCAAGACAATGTGCCTAATATGCCATTAATATTGTGCCATTCAGATGCCAGTAAGATTGTGCCATTAAGATGCCAATAAGATTGTGCCATTAAGATGCCCCAGCCAATTTGCCCATCAAGATGCCAGTAATATTGTGCCATTCAGATACCAGTAATATTGTGCCATTCAAATGCCATAATTATTGTGCCATTCAAATGCCAGTAATATTGTGCCGTTCAGATGCCTGTATTATTGTGCCATTCAGATGCCAGTAATACTGTGCCATTCAGATGCCAGTAATATTGTGCCATTCAGATACCAGTAATATGGTGCCATTCAAATGCCAGTAATATTGTGCCATTCAGATGCCTGTATTATTGTGCCATTCAAATGCCTGTATTATTGTGCCATTCAGATACCAGTAATATTGTGCCATTCAAATGCCTGTAATATTGTGCCATTCAAATGCCAGTAATATTGTGCCATTCAAATGCCTGTAATATTGTGCCATTCAAATGCCTGTAAGATTGTGCCATTCAGATGCCTGTATTATTGTGCCATTCAGATACCAGTAATATTGTGCCATTCAAATGCCTGTATTATTGTGCCATTCAAATGCCTGTAATATTGTGCCATTCAGATCCCAGTAATATTATGCCATTTAAATGCCTGTATTATTGTGCCATTCAAATGCCTGCAATATTGTGCCATTCAAATGCCAGTAATATTGTACCATTCCAATGCTCGTTTTCTTCCTCCCTCCTCCCACCTTCCCCAGTACTTACCTCATGGCTGATGCTCCGTGTCCCGGACGTCTCCTCCGTGCAGTCTTCCCTCCTGCAGAGAAAAAAAATAAAAGTACAGCAGCGCGATGCACTGCGGGGGGGGATGCCGGCAGCACGGGTGTCACCCCTGCTGGTGGTGTCACCCGGTGTGGTCCGCACCCCTCTTGGGACGCCACTGCCTGGGTGTCTCATGGTGGGCAGCACAATATCTGTGCACTGCCCAGTTACACAGACATTATCTCAGGCTACCTCTTGCACTCTCCAGATGTCTCTAGGGTCCGAGGCCATGTAACCCCCAATGCTCTGACTTCTGCACATGCGTGCGGAGCGAGAGAGGCAGCCTGAGATGATATCTGTGTGCCTGACAAGCACATAGACCTCCAGCTGCCTGCCCCCCTCCCAACAGTGCAGCCTGTAGATGTGCTGCCTGCTGCAGGGACATATGTATCCTCCCAAGAGCTGGCACCTGAGGCATTCAGAAACGGCTATTAGAAAAAATACATCTTGAGTCAGACAATGAACTTGATTTGCATTTTTTTAATTATGGAAAAATCATTAGCAAATTTTAATTATTGTTTTTTTTCTGTGTTTGATAATCCCAGGGAAAGTATTTCATTAAATAGGATTAGTTGAAGATTTGGAGAACATTTGACAACATTTGTTTGTATTAACCCTCAGGTCTAGGTCATTACATAGCATCGTTGATGATGACTAGGAGTTGGGAATAACAGTTTCAATGCTTGACGATAATTTGATCAATAATATGACAGATGTTAAAACTCTACTAAGAATAACATCATTGTTTAATCTTTATCTCTTACTGATCCATTAAGCAAGCTGCCTTTTAGGGTCAAGAATGGATTGCTCTCCATTGAGTTGGATAGATTAGGGGGAGTGGGATCTTCAGGATCAATGACTTATAATAACATAACTTTCCTTTTTTTGGCCTAATTAACTATGAAGCTATGTAAGATGATAGTTATTAATGAATTTCAGACCGTATTTCTGAAAATCAAATGAAATTGTTCCCGAAAGCAAAGGGATTTCTGCCTGAATAATTAGTTAAAAGTCGGACGTGTTTCGGATAGACTTGGGTATTCGTTTTCGGGCGATTGGGGTTTTTAGGCGAAAATCGTCTCTTTGGTCCATTCGTCCAAATTCCGAATGCTGAATGTGAAGCTGAACAAAAGAAAATGAATGAACAAATTGCGCAATGAACGGAAATTTCATTAGTTAATTCGTCTATTCATTCATCCGGATGTCGTTTCCTTCTGAAATGGTAGCCCCCCCCCCCATAGAGATCTATAGGGAGGACTTAGGCTTATTTCATGGCTGAATGTCCCATAGAAGTCAAAAGCCCAAAATGAAATAAAATAAAAAATATATATTTTTAAACAAATGAAAAAATTTTTTTTAGAAATAAATAATAAAATATATTCAAATAAAATATAATAAATAAAAATAAATTAACTACAAATACATAAATATAAAAACACACTGAAATAAATTAATAACATTTAAAAGATTATTATAATAAATATATATATTATAATATTAAAATATGTACACCATATACACCAGGGCTTGACAAATTGAATTTGATTTTACGAGCCAGCAAAAAGAATTTGGAGCCAGACAATCATGCAAACTTAAATGCAATTCCTGTCACCTACCTTGATTTACCTCCTGATCCGCCGCCATCGCGGATCAGGAGGACGCCATCCCGTCGGCTGGGGCTCAGAGTGAGAGCCCCAGCTTCCCTTGATGCTGAGACGCGCGTCCAGTAAGACGCGCGCTCAGTGACGTCACGCACCCGTTCGCGCATGCGCGAACGGGTGTTTCATGAATATTCATGAGCCCAGTTAAAGGGCTATTTATTAAATTAACCCCTCCCTTGCCAATTGATCAGAGGTGTGTCCTGATCAATTGGTAGTGTATTTAAACGGTCATTTCACAGGTTACCTTTGTCTGTGATAGTGCCTTGTGTATCTCACTAGCGTTTTGACTCCTGATTGACTCCGTTTATCTGTTGCTGACCCGGTTCGTCCCTATATTCTCCATCCGTTTGTTCCTGCATTCCTGATTATTCTGTGTATGACCCTGCTGTTCCTGACTATTCTCCGTCCGCCGCCTGCCTCGATTTCTGCTAGTGACCTGTTTATCCGTATCTCTCCTGTCCGTGACCTGGCCTGTCTCCTGACTCTCCGTTTGCCTGTATTCCTGTACGATCCTATACGGGCTCCACTTGCTGAGTATCCGGTAGTAAGTGTTCCAGCAAAATCCTTGGTGACATACCACCGGCGGCTCAACCAAGGGTGTGTAGTCATTAAGGTGAAGACCAATACTTGCTACCTACGGTACTTAGTGAGTGTCCCTATAGCCTCATCTACACTTGTGGTCCATCTCCTGAACACGACCGTTACATTTATCACAGACCTAAATATGGATCCCGTAGATATGGCGAGGATTTCGTCCAGACAGGACACGCATGATCAAGTCCTGATGACCCATGCTACACATCTCCAGTCTCTTGAGAGGAAAGTGGATGAAGTTGCAGATCTTCTACGTCAAATGACTGGTCCGTCTACGTCCTCCAGAACCATGGCCGAGACCGCTACTCATTCTGCTTCCTTGGTGAAACCACCAAAAATGCCACTTCCTGAGAAGTATTCTGGTGAACCTCAATTATGTCGGGGTTTTCTAAATCAATGTTCTTTACATTTTCGGACACAACCACAGACCTTTTCTTCACACTTCAACAGAGTTTCCTTTATTATCAACCTGTTAAAGGGAGAAGCTCTTGCCTGGGCCACCCCACTTATGGAACAGAACTCTATACTTCTGGAAGATGCAGATGAATTTACAGCTGCTTTTCGCTCGGTATTTGACGCCCCTGGTCGACGTGAAGCTGCAGAATCAAATCTGATGGAACTTCTCCAAGGGAGAAGAACTGTAGCTCAATATGCAGTGGAGTTCCGCACTTTGGCCTACGAGACCGACTGGAATGCTAGCGCTTTACGGGCTGCATTTCGCAGAGGTTTAAATGAATCCATCAAAGATGCTCTCACATATAGAGATATACCACACGATCTAGAAAACCTGATTGCCTTATGCCTAAGATTAGAAGCTAGAGATCAAGAAAGAAGATTGGAGAAAGATAGAGACAGAGAGAGAAAACCTTCTCGTCCATTTCGTTCACCTTACCCCAAACCCACAACCGAAAGTAACGTTCCCGGTGCAGAACCTATGGAGATAGGCCCAGTCCTTCGGTTAACTCCAGAAGAAAAACAACGCCGACGATCTCTAGGGTTGTGTATGTATTGTGGCCAAAAAGGTCACTTGGTAGCTCTCTGTCCTAAAAAATCAGGAAATGCCTAAGCTTGGTGGAGTCAGGAGGTTCTCCACTGAGCGTTTCTATGATCATGCCTCCAGACAACCAAAGAATGTATGTACCCATTACTCTCCAGTGGAGAGGCCACCAAATGGCCACACAAGCCTTCATAGATTCAGGGGCCGCTGGGAATTTTATTGATGAGACATGGGCTCTTCGTCAAGGGATCCATCTAAATAACAAAACCAAAAAGACAGCTGTCGCCACATTAGATGGGACTCCGCTGGGTACAGGAATCATTTCCTTACAGACTGAACCTCTGGGAGTTGTAGTAGGAATATGTCATACTGAAGAATTACATTTTGATATATTGCAGAGTCCTCACATACCTATCATTTTAGGGATGCCATGGTTACAACTCCATAATCCTTGTATTGATTGGGAAAACAAACAAATTACTTCCTGGAGCAATCGGTGTAAAACATCCTGTTGTATAACCCTCCATAAAATCAATCTTGTTCTTGATTTACCTACCGAAGATCCTCGGAAAATTGTACCATCTCCATATTGGGATTTCTTAGATGTATTTTCTAAAAAGAAAGCAGAGTCCTTACCTCCACATCGGGCATATGACTGTGCTATTGAATTATTATGTGTATCCAGTCCTCCCACAGGTCATACTTATCCTTTATCAAGTCCAGAAAATCAGGCCTTAGCCCAATACATAGAAGAAAATCTAAATAAAGGATTTATCAGACCCTCAGCATCCCCAGCAGGAGCAGGTTTTTTCTTTGTGGCTAAAAAAGAGGGATCCCTCCGTCCCTGTATTGATTACAGGGGACTTAACAAGATCACAGTCAAGAACAAATACCCTCTACCGCTCATCACTGAACTGTATGATCAATTAAGGGATGCCACGATTTTCACTAAATTAGATCTTCGGGGGGCCTATAACTTGATCCGCATCAAGGAAGGGGATGAATGGAAGACGGCATTTAATACCCGATACGGCCACTATGAGTACCTGGTAATGCCGTTTGGGTTGTGTAATGCGCCAGCTGTATTCCAAACGTTCATGAATGATATCTTCAGGGACTTACTTCTGTCCCACGTAATGATTTATTTGGATGACATTTTAATATATTCCAAAAACCTTGAAGAACATCGCAGTCATGTCAGACAAGTGTTGCAACGTCTTAGGGATCACTCCCTTTTCGCCAAGGCAGAGAAATGCGAATTTGAATCCAACCGAATAAAATTTTTAGGCTACATTATCTCTGCTGGTCAATTAGAGATGGATCCAGACAAGCTTTCAGCTATTAATGATTGGAAGGAACCCACTGACCTCAAAGGAGTACAAAGATTCGTAGGTTTTGCCAATTACTACAGACGATTTATCCATAACTTCTCTCGTGTCATAGCCCCCATCATTGCACTAACCAAAAAGGGAGCCAACCCCAAACATTGGACACCCGAAGCTACTGCCGCCTTCAAAAAATTGAAATTGGCTTTTACCTCTGCACCCATACTTAAACGACCAGAAACCAACCAACCATTTGTATTGGAAGTCGATGCTTCGGAAATTGCAGCAGGAGCTATATTGTCACAAAGGGATCAGAAAACCAATAAACTCCACCCTTGTTCCTATTTTTCAAGGTCATTTTCTTCCGCAGAGAGGAACTATGATGTAGGTAATCGGGAATTGTTAGCCATTAAATTAGCTTTGGAGGAATGGCGTCACTTACTTGAAGGTACAGAAATCCCCATCACCATCCTCACTGATCATAAGAATTTGCTTTATATTGAAAAGGCCAAAAGATTAAACCCACGTCAAGCTAGATGGGCTCTATTTTTTACTCGTTTTAACTTCATCATTTCTTTCCGTCCTGGTTCAAAAAATACTAAGGCAGATGCCTTATCCAGACAATTTGAGACTCCGTTAACCGAGCATCCTGTAGAAACCATCATACCCTCGTCCAAGATGGTAGCTACTGTACAAAGTTCCTTAATATGGTGGATATCCAAGTCACAAGGAAATAAACCAAAGAACTGTCAATCACCTCCTGGCAGATTATTCGTTCCGCTCCGCTTCAGAAAAAGAGTACTATCCTGGGGTCATAAATCCCCTGTGGCAGGTCATAGGGGCAAACAGAATGTACGATTCTTACTTCAGAGATATTTTTGGTGGCCCTCAATGTTGAAGGATATTTCTCTTTTCATCCACTCGTGTCCTGTTTGTGCTCGTTACAAAATTCCTCGTACTCGTCCTTCTGGATTACTACACCCTTTACCTGTACCCGACAGACCGTGGACTAATATAGCCATGGACTTTATTACCGATTTACCTATATCTCATGGGTACACTACTGTCCTGGTCATCGTCGACTTATTTAGCAAACAGGCTCATTTTATCGCACTCCCCAAGTTACCCAACTCCAGCACGCTTGCTAATATTTTTCTTAAAGAAATCATTCGTCTGCACGGAGTTCCGCAATCGATTGTCTCTGACAGAGGTCCTCAGTTCGTCTCAAAATTTTGGAGGGCGTTATGCAAACTTCTACATATCGAACTTCATTTTTCTTCTTCTCACCACCCTCAATCCAACGGTCAGGCTGAACGTACAAACCAAGCTCTTAAACAATATCTGAGAATGTATGTGTCTGCCGACCAATCTGACTGGTCTGATCTTTTATACCTAGCCGAGTGGTCCTATAACAGCTCTTACCATGAATCTCTCCGGATGTCCCCTTTCAAGGCCGTTCATGGATATGAACCCACCTTATGGCCTCAGGATCGCATTCTCACTGAGGTTCCTGCCGCTGACCTCCAAGTTTTATCTATCCGAGACCATTGGTCTCGCCTGGCCAATATTTTGCGTCAAGCCAAGGTCAAACAGAAGACAGCCGCAGATAAACACAGGTCGGTGGGTCCTGTCCTTACACCTGGTACACTGGTCTGGCTGTCTACAAAACATCTCCGCCTTCGTCAGGCTGCCAAAACATTGGGTCCAAAGTATATAGGACCCTATAAGATTCAATCTCGACTCAACGACGTTTCTTTCTCTTTGTGTCTTCCCAAATCGTTACGCATTAACAACTCTTTCCATGTGTCCTTATTGAAACCTGCCATTACTAACAAATACTCTCATATGCTCAAAGTTCCCGAATCCGTTTTATTCCAGGGGGATGAGGAATACGAAGTTCAGTCTATCTTGGATTCTCGGTTCCAGCAGGGCTCCTTGCAATATCTAATTAGATGGAAGGGTTATGGTCCTGAGGAGAATTCCTGGGTACCGGCTAGGGATGTTCATGCTCCTGTGAAACTCCGATCTTTTCATTCCAAGTTTCCTCTCAAGCCGGGTCTTGGTAGCCAGTATGTCTCCCGTCGGGGGAGGGGTAGTGTCACCTACCTTGATTTACCTCCTGATCCGCCGCCATCGCGGATCAGGAGGACGCCATCCCGTCGGCTGGGGCTCAGAGTGAGAGCCCCAGCTTCCCTTGATGCTGAGACGCGCGTCCAGTAAGACGCGCGCTCAGTGACGTCACGCACCCGTTCGCGCATGCGCGAACGGGTGTTTCATGAATATTCATGAGCCCAGTTAAAGGGCTATTTATTAAATTAACCCCTCCCTTGCCAATTGATCAGAGGTGTGTCCTGATCAATTGGTAGTGTATTTAAACGGTCATTTCACAGGTTACCTTTGTCTGTGATAGTGCCTTGTGTATCTCACTAGCGTTTTGACTCCTGATTGACTCCGTTTATCTGTTGCTGACCCGGTTCGTCCCTATATTCTCCATCCGTTTGTTCCTGCATTCCTGATTATTCTGTGTATGACCCTGCTGTTCCTGACTATTCTCCGTCCGCCGCCTGCCTCGATTTCTGCTAGTGACCTGTTTATCCGTATCTCTCCTGTCCGTGACCTGGCCTGTCTCCTGACTCTCCGTTTGCCTGTATTCCTGTACGATCCTATACGGGCTCCACTTGCTGAGTATCCGGTAGTAAGTGTTCCAGCAAAATCCTTGGTGACATACCACCGGCGGCTCAACCAAGGGTGTGTAGTCATTAAGGTGAAGACCAATACTTGCTACCTACGGTACTTAGTGAGTGTCCCTATAGCCTCATCTACACTTGTGGTCCATCTCCTGAACACGACCGTTACAATTCCTAAACACACACGCCTTCTTCACATATACTGTATACGCACACACATACTTACTTTACATACACACACACCTACTTTACATATACAAATATATCCAAACACCTCACACACACCTACTTTACATATACACATATATCTAGTGAAATAGAGTCCCCATTCATACGAATAGGTCAATTGACCTATTCGTATGAATGGGGACTCTATTTCGGTTTATAGAATAGCAATAAAATTACATGTATTACATAAACCGAAAGTCTATAAATCGAAAGACATTCGGTTTATAGACTTTCGGTTTATGGAATGCATGTAATGCTATGAACGAATGAACGAATGGTTAATAAATGAAAATCATTCATCCATTCGTGCTATTGGCTTTCTATAAACCGAAATAGAGTCGGTTTATAGAATACCACTAGCATTACATGCATTCCTGCACTTCATATCTGAGAGTCAAATAGAACCGTCAAATACTGTGCTAACAGCGCACTTTAAAAAATTCTAATAGTTTTGGGTGGTAAATAGTACATTTGCTTCTTGCGGTGCACTTCATATCTGAGAGTCAAATAGAACAGTCCAATACTGTGCTTACAGCGCACTTTGAAAAATTCTAATTGTTTTGGGTGCTAAATAGTACATTTGCGTCTTGCGGTGCACTTCATATCTTAGAGTCAAATAGAACAGTCCAATACTGTGCTTACAGCGCACTTTGAAAAATTCTAATTGTTTTGGGTGCTAAATAGTACATTTGCGTCTTGCGGTACACTTCATATCTTAGAGTCAAATAGAACAGTCCAATACTGTGCTTACAGCGCACTTTGAAAAATTCTGGCTACCTCCTCCTCCTCCTCCTCCAGCGCCGCTTCGACCTACACAGCCACGGTCACCGCCTCCTCAACCTATGGGTCATTTAGCATAAACTGAAAGAGAATACCCTGCAAGGAGGATCAACAGAATTATCCATTTGAGAGAGGGTTGGAGTAACCCTCTCTCAAATGGATAATTCTGTTGATCCTCCTGGCAGCCATGCTTTAGATTTAGATTTATGTTCTTCCAAAGCTAAAATCAAAGATTCCATCTAGTGATATTTTATGGCTCAGCTGTATTTCTAATTTGTATGTATTTTATGTTATTTTAAGTTATTTCCCTATCCACATTTGCTTGCAGGGCACTTGTCCTACTCTTACCCACATTTTACTTCATTTTGCAGCAATCTAGCCCTTTCCATGACTTTTTTAGAGGCATTTTAGTGGCCAAAAGTTTGTGTCCCCATTGACTTCAATGGGGTTCGGGGTCAAGTTCAGGGTCAAGTTCGAGCACGGATCCGGACATTTTTTCGAAGTTCGGCCAAACCTGCCGAACCCGAACATCCAGGTGTCCGCTCAACCCTAGCAGTGATTAATTTAATCTCAGAGACTAAACGAAGAGTATTAAGCTCCAGACACCCGGCAGCCAGGAGCTTAGTGCAGTGGGGTCACACAACCCTGCACTATGTCACTTGGTATTACCTAACTTTCACCCGTTAGGGTCTGACCCCTTCAACGTCCTTGAACACAGAAGAGGTGTGAGTATGGCTCTGTCAAGGATGTATTGCACCAGCACCAGCAATACAACTCACAATACAGTGTGTTAAACTGCAATAAATGTGTTTTTCTAATAATTTGCGTAAATAAAATACCTAATTCTTGTTCCAAAAAATCTTATCAAATTACATAAATAGTTACCAATTGGCCGTAAATCAGCTAAAAATATTCCGATAAAGTCTCATCCACAGCCACTTCCACTAAAATAAAAGTGTCCCTCTTTGGACATTTGAAATTTTGGGAGGTATGTACTACTGCCTGATGTTTGCAGTTCACTTGCATTCAATAGCCAACCATGTCTATGTATATTTGGCCACCTAGATTAACGTGTGGGATTTAAAGCACACCCGCCACTCTTACATGGCCACATGATTATAAAGCATCAAAGTAAAATCAAGTGAACAAAAAGCTAGTAGGTCCATGTGTTTTTATAACGTTAATGGTGTTGGACCACAAGTGAGAAGAATATAAATACACACTGATGGAAAGTGCTCAGTGAAATACGAGGCCCAGGAATGGAATACGAGGCCCAGGAATGAAACACGAGGCCCAGGAATGATTGCCAGAAGCACAATGTCCAATAACAACATATTAAAGGGCAACTGTAAGAAAACATGAACTTATGTTCACTTGAAAGATTGCATTTAGTGTCGTTGGTTTATACAGACATTTTAACAACAGAATACAAATAATGTACCTTACACTGAGCTCTCGTTCACCTGTATAGCTCTATCAGGGGGCGGACATATTGTTTAAAATCTTTGGTCAAATGGGTCAGATCTTCCTTCATCTGAACCAGGATTCTAAACAACATGTCCGCCCCCTGAGAGAGCTGTATATTTCAAAATGGGCTCAGTAAGGTGCTTTATTTGTATTCTGATATTTATGACTACTCAATGTAATCTTACATTTTTGCTATTGTGGTCCTTTAAGACTCCATTTCTTCCAGAATGTCAGAAATAATTACATTTTCTCCAAACTTGTCTTCCTACAAAATGACTAACATAACAAATAATTGGACAATACATCCGAGGATGTATTCATTATATTGAAAGACTTGTTCCTCTGCTGGGTGTGACAGTCACAATATGTACTGTTTAGTAACAACATCCAACTGAACCAAGAAAAAAACCAAACAGACAATGCAAGACAGAACCTACAAAGGAATAAAAACTGATCATATCACAGGTTTTATTAACAACATTTTGGTTATGGGTATCCGATTTTCTACTAGATGCATTGAAATCTGTTTGAATGCTTGAAAAAAGAAACTTCAATGATACAATCTCATTGAACTGAACTTGTATAGAAAAGTTCTCTGGCTGTGATATAAACCCAAACAATCCACGCCTTCAGATAACACATAAAGGCTCTGACTAGAATCTGGATGTAAAGGTTCAGTGTTACATATGTTGCTGGCTGGATTGGATTTCTAAATTTCAGAGGTTTTTGTGGCAAGTGTTGATGGTGAGATGATAAAAAAGCAAAACAAAGACTGTAACAGTGGAGTTGGTCAACGATTCTAACTCTGCCATTTCAGACTTAATTTTAAGTGGTGCGTTGATACCAATCTAGTGAATTAACCTAACTCCTTGCGGGCTTGTGGCTACAGTTGTGGCCAAGGAGTAAGAAGCACCTTACAGACACTTTCCATTACAATCGTCAGGATCTAGAGGACCACTAGCGGTGTCCTACCTGCATAAAACATTTGTCAATACAGGGAAACCTGGTAGTCACTCACTGCAATGATCAAAGGAAGACATTAAGTGGTGCTTGCATTAATTCCATAACGTGGTAAAGCAGACACAGATGTTCACCTAAAGCACCATGTCAGGTGAATCCCTTACGCGTTTCTTGCTTAGCTAAACTTATTCATAGGCCAGATTTACCATTATGGAAAGAGTCATGGAACTCATGTATAACCACATTATTTACTTGCATGGAGTTCCTTTTTGACAACCACAGCTACATAAATGGACGGTCTGCACAGATCCAAGGTGGAGGCTTAGTTCCCACCCTCTGAACCTGGCATCATTGGTAAACGCGTTTCTATAAGAGGTAAGCGCTTACATTACCTTGGTTGTCTATTTCTGATAATTATATTTAATCCAAATACAGAGCAGCCATGCTAATGCTCCAATGCAAATTACTTTAATAAAGATTACTTCCAGTGGGATGCTTAAATAATCCCTCAATAAATTAAAAATATATCATGCAGGAATGAATGATGCATTTATTAGGAAGACGTATTCATATCAAACGTTTTTAACGGGAAATAGAAATCCCCAGATACATTTACAATGTTCAAATTAGAAGTGTGTTATTTTAATTTGAAAGATAATGGAATATATTACGTACAACCATTTATTAATTCAGACCTGGGAAACATGAAAGAACGACTAAAACGCTATTTTTTATATATTTAAGGCTATTTCACACTGTGTTCGATTCTATAATTTCAATTAAAGAGAGAATTGCGGGGATTTGAGAAGGGAATTTAAAACTTAAGGCCAAAGTAGTGGAGTTGAACAAATTCTTCCGTTCAGCCTCAGGTCCACACATTTGAGGTGGTGCAGTGATGAAAGTTACATGACTAGACTGATGGAATGGAGTTGCAGGTCTCTGGTCTTTATGGCCTGCTCGAGCATCAATCAGAGTGCACAGGACTTTTCAGGCCTTCCGTGGCATATGAAGCCATATTGTCACACCCCTGCCCAGCATGCAGTAACTTGCGACTGCATGGACAGGGGCAGGTCTCTGAAAGGAAGGGGTAAATACCTACTCCACCCTAGACACCCCTTATTAATAGGGAAGAATCCACCAGGACCAACAGTGAGAAAATTAGCCTCTAAAATGGCTGAGCACCCCAAGATTATGAAACTCCGAAAGAGCTAGCTACGGCTTTGGTTGGCTCCTAAAACACACCACATTCAGCTGCTAAGCTGGGAGGACGGAAAGTAGACATGTGCATTCGTTTTCGGACGAATGCATTTTCGTCCGAAAATTGCATTTTCGTTCATTCGTTTGAAAAACGAATAATGAAAATGCTAAACTAACGAAAGCCGAATGAACGAATGGTTAATAAACGAAATTAATTCGTTAATTCGTCCATTCGTAGTACTATTGGCATTCTATAAGCCGAAATAGAGTCGGTTTATAGAATACAATAGCATAGTACACTACATTCCATAATGAACGACTTTCGGTTTATGGAATGCATGTAAGTCTATTGGCATTCTATAAACCAACTCTAGTTCGGTTTATAGTAATGCCAATACTATAGCACGAATGGACAAATGATTTTCGTTTATATTAAACCATTCGTTCATTCGTTCAACTTCTTAGCTTTCTATAAACCGAAACATTACATTTTTATGAATGGGAACTCTAGTTCGGTTTATAGAAAGCCCATAGTATTACATGTAATCCATAAGCCGAAAGTCTATAAACCGAACGTTCGGTTCATAGACTTTCGGCTTATGGAATACATGTAATCCTATTGCTATTCTATAAACCAAACGCGTGCCAATAGTACTATTGCATTAAAAATTTATGAATGGAGACTCTGTCTCTGTTTAGAGAAAGCCAATAGTACTATTACATTCATTACAAATGCCGAAAGTCTATAAACCGAACGTTCGGTTTATAGACTTTCGGCTTATGGAATACATATAATCCTATTGCTATTCTATAAACCGAATGTTCGGTTTATAGAATAGCAATAGGTTTACATGTATTCCATAAACCAAAAGCCTATAAACCGAACGTTCGGTTTATAGACTTTCGGCATTTATAATGCATGTAATAGTACTATTGGCTTTCACTACACAGAGACAGAGTCTCCATTCATAAAAATTTATGAATGAAGACTCTGTCTTTGTTTAAAGAAAGCCAATAGTACTATTACATGTATTCCAAATGACGAAAATCTATAAAACGAACGTTGTTCGGTTTATAGATTTTCGGTTTAAGTCAATTGATTCGTTCAAACGAATGTAACTAAACGAAAATAATGAATTTCGTCCAAAACCAATGTAGTAATGAACAAAATTAGTTTTAGACGAAATAAATATCATTTTCGTCCGAATGAATGAAAACGAAACGAAAATTTTCGTTTTGCACATGTCTAACGGAAAGTATTTGAGAATGTGAATGACATAAGAGGAAACGAGATGAGAAGAGCAGTGAAGTAAGAGGAGCTAACCAGGCAGAGAGCAAGCCATAGCCTCAGATGTCAATGCTAGAGTAGAAGAATGAAAAAAGGTGAGTATACTTTAATATGGCATTTTTTTATTTTTAAGGTTTAATACAAGTGAAGCACAAATGTAAAAAAAAAAATATATATATATATATTTATATTGAAATAAATGTTTTAGGTGCCTTGTAGACATTACAACAGAATAGCAGGATCTAGGCAGAAAATAGCCATCCAGGGTAAAATTGATAAATCCTCAATTTTAACAATTTATGTAATTATGTAATTCTACAGTTGTTTACACTTCATTTATTAGTGAGGGTTCTATTAAACAAGTATCATATTATCCCGTGTGTTCTATTGATAACAGACTCTATTTTAAATTTCTTAAGATCGTGCAAACAATTTTCGTGTTATAAATATATGTGGACATGCACTTTTATTCTAAAGGTATATATAAACTGAATGCACCATCCCCTTGCATAGCACTTTGGCACTTTCTGTACTTATGTTTTATATGTTGAAATTTAGTTGCAAGTCATATGTTTTGAACACACACATTATAATTGCATTTTCTTTTTAGCTTATTGGTGATGTTAAGGTGAGGTTTCACTATTTTACATGAGAACAAGGCTTGCCTAACTTACCTACAAATAAGTGCATTCCATGCATGAAACGCGTTGGGTCTTGCTATATGCCTTCTGTGTCTGATATTATGTAGTACCGGTGATGCTTTTTTCTACAAAGTTAGCAATAAAATAGGGAAAATTTATTTGATCCCCTGCTGATTTTGAACGTTTGCCTGCTGACAAAAAATGATCAGTCTATAATTTTAATGGTGGGTGTATTTTAACAGTAAGAGACAGAAGAACAAAAAAATCGATTTGCATGTCAGTGAGTGGAATAAGTATTTGACCCCTTCGACTTAGTACTTGGTGGCAAAACCCATGTTGTTAATCACAGACGTTTCTTGTAGTTGGCCACCAGGTTTGTCCCACTCCTCTTTGCAGATCCTCTCCAGGTCATTAAGGTTTCAAGGCTGACAAATGGCAACTCGAACCTTCAGTTCCCTCCACAGATTTTCTATGGGATTAAGGTCTGGAGACTGGCTAGGCCACTCCAGGACCTTAATGTGCTTCTTCTTGAGCCACTCCTTTGTCGCCTTGGCTGTGTGTTTTGGGTCATTGTCATGCTGGAATACCCATCCACGACCCATTTTTATTGCCCTGGCTGAAGGGAAAGAGGTTCTCACTCAAGATTTCATGGTACATGGCCTGTTCATCATCCCTTTGATGCAGTACAGGGGATGTTGTTCTTGGGGTCATAGGCAGCATTCCTCCTCCTTGAGGTCAAATAGCTCGATTTTGGGCTCATCTGACCACAACACTTTCACCCACTCTGAATCATTGAGATGATCATTGGCAAACTTCAGACGGGCCTGTACATGTGCTTTCTTGAGCAGGGGGACCTTGTGGGCACTGCAGGATTTCAGTCCTTTACGGCGTAGCGTGTCACCAATCGTTTTCTTGGTGACTATGGTCCCAGCTGCCTTGAGATCACTAACAAGATCCCTCCGTGTAGTCCTGGGCTGATTCCTCAGCAATCTCATGATCATTGAACTCCAAGAGGTAAGATCTTGCATGGAGCACCAGACCAAGGGAGACTGACAGTTATTTTGTGTTTCTTCCATTTGCGAATAATCGCACCAACTGTTGTCACCTTCATACCAGGCTGCTTGGCGATGGTCTTGTAGCCCATTCCAGCATTGTGTAGGTCTACAATCTTGTCCCCGACATCCTTGGACAGCTCTTTGGTCTTGGCCATGGTGGAGAGTTTGGAATCTGATTGCTTCTGTGGACAGATGTCTTTTATACAGGTAACAAACTGAGATTAGGAGCACTCCCTTTAAGAGAGTGCTCCTAATCTCAGGATGTTGCCTATATAAAAGACACCTGGGAGCCAGAAATCTTGCTGATTGATAGGGGATCAAATACTTATTTCACTGATTGACATGCACATCAATCTTCTTAAGAATCTTCTTTTTAAGAAAAGGAAAATTAAAATGTTTTCATTAGATCTTTAAAACATTAATACCGACTTAAAATAATTAAAATTGCACACTCCCAGTGGTAGGAAAAGGGCCGACCTTGAAGGATGCAAGTCTACTATGTAACACTGTTTGTAATGGGGTTATATAGTTATAATTCTTAAGGAGCCACTTACACTTATCGTATTTGCTGTATATTGTACATTTTTCTAGTATAAATTAAATGCACTTGTTTTTACTTTAAAACAAATTGCCAGTGGCAGCCCACTATACAATATACAACACAGACATGGCATCCCACTATACAATATACAACACAGACATGGCAGCCCACTATACAATATACAACACAGACATGGCATCCCACTATACAATATACAACACAGACATGGCAGCCCACTATACAATATACAACACAGACATGGCAGCCCACTATTCAATATACAACACAGACATGGCAGCCCACTATACAATATATAACACAGACATGGCAGCCCACTATACAATATACAACACAGACATGGCAGCCCACTATACAATATACAACACAAACATGGCAGCCCGCTATACAATATACAACACAGACATGGCAGCCCACTATACAATATACAACACAGACATGGCAGCCCGCTATACAATATACAACACAGACATGGCAGCCCACTATACAATATACAACACAGACATGGCAGCCCACTATACAATATACAACACAGACATGGCAGCCCACTATACAATATACAACACAGACATGGCAGTACACTATACAATATACAACACAGACATGGCAGCCCAATATACAATATACAACACAGACATGGCAGCACACTATACAATAAACAACACAGACATGGCAGCACACTATACAATATACAACACAGACATGGCAGCACACTATACAATATACAACACAGACATTGCATCCCACTATACAATATACAACACAGACATGGCAGCCCACTATACAATATACAACACAGACATGGCAGCCCAATATACAATATACAACACAGACATGGCAGCCCAATATACAATATACAACACAGACATGGCAGCACACTATACAATAAACAACACAGACATGGCAGCACACTATACAATATACAACACAGACATGGCAGCCCAATATACAATATACAACACAGACATGGCAGCACACTATACAATAAACAACACAGACATGGCAGCACACTATACAATATACAACACAGACATGGCAGCCCACTATACAATATACAACACAGACATGGCAGCCCAATATACAATATCAATATACAATATACAACACAGACATGGCAGCACACTATACAATATACAACACGGACATTACATCCCACTATACAATATACAACACAGACATGGCAGCCCACTATACAATATACAACACAGACATGGCAGCCCACTATACAATATACAACACAGACATGGCAGCCCACTATACAATATACAACACAGACATGGCAGCCCACTATACAATATACAACACAGACATGGCAGCCCACTATACAATATACAACACAGACATGGCAGTACACTATACAATATACAACACAGACATGGCAGCCCAATATACAATATACAACACAGACATGGCAGCACACTATACAATAAACAACACAGACATGGCAGCAAACTATACAATATACAACACAGACATGGCAGCACACTATACAATATACAACACAGACATTGCATCCCACTATACAATATACAACACAGACATGGCAGCCCACTATACAATATACAACACAGACATGGCAGCCCAATATACAATATACAACACAGACATGGCAGCCCAATATACAATATACAACACAGACATGGCAGCACACTATACAATAAACAACACAGACATGGCAGCACACTATACAATATACAACACAGACATGGCATCCCACTATACAATATACAACACAGACATGGCAGCCCACTATACAATATACAACACAGACATGGCAGCCCACTATACAATATACAACACAGACATGGCAGCCCACTGTACAATATAAAACCTGCCCCACCCATGCCTCCCAACGACTCAATGTTCATTCCTCCAGCATTCAGCATATGCATGTTATATGTGTTTTGCACATATTTTGACTCCAGTAGTTATGAGCGCTGTTGTATACTTTAAAAAGTATATTGTGTAATAATGTTTCCCCCAACATTATTGATGTATCAGCTCAGCAAAGAAAGAAATGTGATCAGCTGTAAATCTGCAACCTGGCTGGCTTCATCTTTATTAAAGTATAAATACGTATATTAGTCATTTCACCCCCATTACCCGAGGAATATTCATTTTCCAAAATAATTTTCCCGCAATTAAGTTTGAGCAATATGTTTATTGTAATAATATGTTTATTATAAGAGGGGAGATGAATGGAATATGGTTCAATCTTTTTATTACACATTAAACAGAGAAACACATCACCCAGTCTGTGGAAGGAGAAGTATTGTAAGCCATATAGACAGTGTGACAGTGTATTAAAGGGGCAGCATCGTAACAAATGTCCCCCTTTGTGCATTTATATAGTGTGCTGTAGGCTAAAATAGAGCAGCAGAAGTGTAATACACATAGAATCAGCCATACAGTCACTGCTTGTATAGGGAGAGGTATTAGCAGTAGAAAGATGGAGGTGCTGCTTTGATGGAGATATTTCAGTGTGGTCTTTTCACTAAAATTCCAATTTGGAGGTTGACCTTCACTTTGAGACTAAGTCACATTCGGCACAATCTTCCCCACTGAGAGTAATGGGAGGGGAGCTCAGGTGCTGAATTAGACAGTCTCAAAAATAGCGTCAATCCTTTTGCCTCCCATTAATTTCAATGGGGAAGATTTGAACCTGGGTTTTTTTTCTAAGTCAAACTCAGGTGTCGAATGTGACTTAGTCTCACAATGAAAGTCAACCTCCAAATTTGAATTTTAGTGAATAGACCCATTTTTTTTTTTATGTGACTCAAAGGGCCACACCAAGCAATTTGTTCTAATGATTTTATTACACCCAGTTATCCCTCTCCTTCAAGTTTTCTGAACTGCTCCCATTTTTGTGCTTTCAAATGGCCAAAGAGGGACATTTGTATTTTGTGGCTGGAAGCGGGGCTTTACCAGGAAACTTTCATAGAAACATAGGATGTGTCGACAGATAAGAACCATTGGCTCATCTAATCTGCCAAATTACAGGTCCTGCCAGAGCATTTAGACTGCACCCACAGCTCTTGCCAGCACACCCACAGCTCTTGCCAGCGCACCCACAGCTCTTGCCAGAGCACCCACAGATCTTGCCAGAGCACCCAGCTCTTCCCAGAGAACACACAGCTCTTGCCAGAGCACCCACAGATCTTGCCAGAGCACCCACAGCTCTTCCCAGAGAACCCACAGCTCTTGCCAGAGCACCAAGATTAAATTTCTAGGTCTTTGGCCATTTTATTTGTTGGGAGGTATGCATAGAGTGTGCATTTAATTTACAAGATAAGTCCAAATTCCACAGCTAGGAGACAGACTGCTGTTAAGGAAGATATAACCTATTTTCTAACACAGATGTAATAGCCTGATTTTTCCCCTCTCTCAAAGCAAAATACATGTTACAATTTCTGTTAATGCAATTGTCAAGGTGACACCACTCTAGATTATAGAGTTGTCTATCTATCTTTTTATATTCAGAAGACCAAAAAAGGTGGTAATCTAGTTTTCTGATTAGGACACAAGGAAGATGAAACACTGGATGTAAAAGGTGCTTAAAGATGCTCCGTCCTGACGAGTAATCGCTCCGGCTTGTTTACAAGAAGCTTTCAATTTGTCTGCGCTGCTGATATAATGTATCTGTCCGGAAAAAAAGCAAATTACATAGAAAACTCCGTCAATGGATGACATTAACATTTAGGGTCAATTTGTCAAAATATCAGATACCAGTGCTACAGGATTCTTAGTCTCAAATGATTTTACAGCAATGAATGTTAACATCCAGTGATTGTTATATGAACCATAAAAATATTAGTCCATTGACTATAGATCCAGTTACAGAAAAAAATGTTCTGTATGATGTACATGTTTTTGGAATGTTAAATAATATTATTCTTATTTTAGAACCAATTACCATATTTTTCCCTCCATAAGACGCACCTAGAGGAGGCAAACAAGAAAACCACTCAATATGCCAGGATTTAACCACTCAATATGCCAGGATTTAGCCACTCAATATGCCAGGATTTAGCCATTTAATATGTCAGTATTTAGCCACTCATTATGCCAAGATTTTGCCTCTCAATATGCCTGGATTTAGCCACTCAATATGCCAGGATTTTGCCACTCAATATGCCAGGATTTGGCCATTTAATATGCCAGGATTTAGCCACTCAATATGCCAGGATTTTGCCATTCAATATGCCAGGATTTTGTCCCTCAATATGCCAGTATTTTGCAACTCAATATGCCAGTATTTTGTCCCTCAATATGCCAGTATTTTGCCATTCAATTTGCCAGGATTTTGTCCCTCAATATGCCAGTATTTTGCCACTTAATATGCCAGGATTTAGACACTCAATATGCCAGGATTTAGCCACTCAATATACCAGTATATTGTCATTCAGTATGCCAGGATTTTGCTAGTTTGTGCCACCCCCCCCCCCCCCCCCCTTCCCCAGTACTTAAAAAAAAATTTTTTATTGAAGACGCGCGGCTTCGATAACGTTTTTTTTAAAATAAGCGACGGGAGTTTCCCTTCTCCGCACAGGAGAGAAGACTGCACGGAGGAGACGAGCGGAGACAGAGCAACAAGGAGCTAAGTACTGGGGAAGGGGGGAGGAGGGATGTCCTCCAAGCCACATGATCATCACTTCATAAGACTAACAGACATTTCCCCTTACTTTAAAGTGCGTCTTATGGAGCGAAAAATAGAGAGAGAGTGTCAGGATCGCCACCGTGACATCCAGACTGCCAGACGTGGTCGCCCCAGATGCACCCAGCAGGGGATTTGAACTGTGGTTCTTCTGGACCGTATCCTGCTATTTTGCCTCTGAGCCATTTCAGAACTTTGAAATACTCCTGTTTATGTTTGTATTGCCTGCAGCACTAGGGGGCTGGACTTCACCAAAGGCTCAGACCTGTCAGTAACTCTCCAGCTGAATCACATACCTAATTAACAAGGTATAAGACACTGCCTCTCCCTAAGGGCAGTGTCAGTTCATTGACTCTGGATTCCTTGTTTGGTTCCTGTGATTTTTGACTTCCAGTATTCCTAATCATTTTCGGCTTTTGACCTTGGATTTATTACCCGTTTATTCTGAATTCTGGCATCCTCTGACCTCTGGCTTTCCCACGAAGATTCTTTTGCTCTTGTCCTTGTCTGTAACTTTACCTGGATATCCTGACCAGCCCCCGTGCACAAACTCACAGGCCACGTGGCTTCTTACCTGGTCACCCTGGTCTGTGTTTGTTTGCAAGGGTGAGCATACATCTCTTCCTAAAAGACTCCCAACAAAGGTAAGCCCTGACAAAACATCTCTTCCTAAAGGACTCCCCACAAAGGTTTCCCTGACAAATGAACTGACCTAAAAAATGGAGTCTGCAGAAATGTCTCAATTGCTTACCCAGCAAGTATCCAGCCTGGCCCAGACTGTATTGGAGCTGCAGAGAGAAGTTTGTTTTCTTAAAGGCACAGTACGCCCAGCCCTGGAACCTGTTTATCCTGAACCGTTTACAATTATGCCTGAGAGATTTGATGGTAACCGTGCTTCATTCTTATGCTTTAAAGTGGATTGTGAATTGGTGTTTTCCCTGAAACCTCGGACTTATGCTAATGACTTTATAAGGGTCCGAGCAGCTATTAATCTGTTGTCTGGAAAAATTAAACAATGGGCACACAAAATGTTGCAGTCACAGAGTCCTGTCCTTGCTGGATGGGATACTTTCATGACTGCCATGGAAGCACAGTGCAAGACTCCTAGCAAGACCGCTGTGCCTAAAACAACACCACGTCCCAGAGGATCCCAGATTCCCAGAAACAAAGGGAACCTGTATCAATACCACAACCCCGTACTGCCTCCTTATGCTCCTGTTCCTAGGGAGGTCTCAGAGCAACCCTACCTTCCTCTTGACTCAGATGAACCTATGGAAATAGGATTGGTCCAGCTCAAGGGGACTTGTGAAGAAAGAGACCGGCGAAGAAACCATGGCCTTTGCTTTTACTGTGGTGAAAGAGGGCACTGGATCTCACTCTGCCCAATTCGCCCACATCGGCCAGAAACCGTTCAAGTTGGGATATTGCTTACCCATCCGGCCAAGTCTACGCCTCTGCCTGAGAAACGCCAAAGTCTCTGTTAATTTGGTCCACGCTCTGTGACACACGAGAGTACTCAGACCACAGTAATTAATGCAACCTGTGTTCCGCTAGAATCAGCTACCAGCACCCCTGAACAATCTCTACCTCCTGCTCCAGAAACATCTGTACCTCTACCTAAAAAGAATACTGTTCAAGCAAGCACCATCACCACTTCATGTCCAGCCAAAGAAGTTCTACCAGATTATTGCACTTATGCCTCAAATGGCACAGTAGTGTGCAAAGCAGAACTAGAGATGTTTGAGAAAGCATTGAAAGCACGAAATGCATCTCCTGTGGGAACATCTACAGCCAAGGCTACAATTGGTGCTTTGTTTCCAAATGATCTCTTGGAGGAGGACAGTTCTCCTGATCTTGAAAGCGATGAAGAAGAACCTAGTTACGCCCGGAGTGTGTTCTTAAGGGGGAGGTACTGTCAGGATCGCCACCGTGACATCCAGACTGCCAGACGTGGTCGCCCCAGATGCACCCAGCAGGGGATTTGAACTGTGGTTCTTCTGGACCGTATCCTGCTATTTTGCCTCTGAGCCATTTCAGAACTTTGAAATACTCCTGTTTATGTTTGTATTGCCTGCAGCACTAGGGGGCTGGACTTCACCAAAGGCTCAGACCTGTCAGTAACTCTCCATCTGAATCACATACCTAATTAACAAGGTATAAGACACTGCCTCTCCCTAAGGGCAGTGTCAGTTCATTGACTCTGGACTCCTTGTTTGGTTCCTGTGATTTTGACTTCCAGTATTCCTAATCATTTTCGGCTTTTGACCTTGGATTTGTTACCCGTTTATTCTGAATTCTAGCATCCTCTGACCTCTGGCTTTCCCACGAAGATTCTTTTGCTTTTGTCCTTGTCTGTAACTTTACCTGGATATCCTGACCAGCCCCCGTGCACAAACTCACAGGCCACGTGGCTTCTTACCTGGTCACCCTGGTCTGTGTTTGTTTGCAAGGGTGAGCATACATCTCTTCCTAAAAGACTCCCAACAAAGGTAAGCCCTGAAAACACATCTCTCCCTAAAGGACTCCCCACAAAGGTTTCCCTGACAGAGAGAAAAGGTTGGAGGGAGGGGGAGAGAGAGAGATAGTGAGGGAGGGGGGAGAGAGAGAAAAGGTTGGAGGGAGGGAGGAGGAGAGAGCGAGAAAAGTTTGGAAGGAGGGAGACAGAAAATGTCAGGGGGGTGAGAGACAACATGGGAGGGAGGGGGAGAGAGAGACAGAGATAAGGCTGGGGGGAGACATAGACAATGCTGAGGGGGGGAGAGAGAGAGACAATGCTTGGGGGAAGGGGGAGAGAGAGAGATAAAGCTGGGAGGAGGGAGGGGGAGAGAGAGCCAGCATTGGGCAAGTCTGGGGGGTAGAGGCAGCATTGGCACATAAAAGGAAGTAAAAACCAGAAATGCTGTTTAATACACCTGTCATGATGGTTTATTTTCCAATTAAATTTTTTATGTTCTATTCACATTAGTGATAATATAGTGCTGTACCTTGATATGTATATATTTAGGGCTAAATTATGAGACATCATTGAGAGGGAGTACACAATCTTTGTCTACAGCATTGTTTTTTACTCCGTTCTGAAAAGGTGCTTTCGTTAGTTGTTTCTGTGGAATTAGCCTCTCTGTGTTGAACTGTAACTATTACAAAGTAAGTTTGAAATTCCCCTCTTTTATGAATAACGCTAATTTTCTTTTATACCTTTTTTAATGTGACGTGTTTCACTGATATACTTTATGATAAATGTATAAACATTTTGCTTAGCACAGGGGTAACCTGCAGCTCTCCAGTAGGATTGCCACCAGGCCGGTATTTTACCGGCCCAGCCGGTAATCGGCTCTTGGGAGCCAGCAAGTGTAACATACTGGCAATGAAGAGGCCGTTTTCTTGCGATCGAGTCAACGCCCCTTTAAGTACCAATAGCTGCAGTTGTTTCCCCAACTAACGGGACTGAGAGATTAAATATTGTGTGTGTGTGTGTGTGTTTATACATATATTTATATATATATATATATTTATTTATGCATATAATAATAATTTATAGATCAGGGAGTGTTGTGATTTACCAAGTAACCCTCCAATATTGATGATTTTATTCTGAATTCGTCTACATGACTCAAGAAGATATATATACACAGGGAGCACATAAGAAATAATGTCTCTGGTAACATAGGGCACATTTGTCTTTTTACACACACATTTATATGTAAAAAAAAAATATGTTAAAAACAATATGTATCAATATATAATTTAAATGTGAAAAGGGTTTCATTGAAAAGTGCCTTTGGCATAATCTCAGGTCCCACTTATACCTTACATATAACATATTCAATAAATAAAGACTGTATCAGGGGTTTATCATGCCCCTGAGTGACAGGCTATGCTGCCAGCCTGGAGCACGCCTGTCACTCACAGCCAGCGAACCGCCAGCAAACAAACCCCCGAAATACATCTGGGAGACAGAAGGCAGCTGCGAATTCAGCAACAGAGTCAATCACTCGGTTGCCAATTCGACAAGCACAAAAAGTATCCGAAAATGCGTATATTTTTGGTTCGTGTCGAATAGGCAACAGAGTGAGTGCCTCTGTTGTGACTCTGTGCCGGATTCGTAGCTGGCGTCACCTTTCAGATGTATTTCTGGGGTTTGTGTGCTCTCTGTTTGGAGCAGACAAACCCCAGAAATACACAGAGTGTGTGTGTGTGTGTGTGTGTGTATTAATGTGCCCTATGTGCTACTCGAGGCATTAGTTCTTATTTCTCTTTTTAAATATATATTATAAACATGAACATATATTTAAGAAGAGAAATAAGAACTAAAGCCTCCAGCAGCACATTCAGGCATGTTTGTCTTTTTTATATATGTGTTACATGCACAACATGTAGGGGATAAGTGGGACCTTACATTATGCCAAAGGCACTTTGCAATGAAACCCTCTTCATATTTCAATGATATGTATATTATTTTATGTTAATGACTTTGTACCAGTCATAGAGTCCTGATTCTTGTCCCTCCATCTACGTGCTATGTAGAAACAGACACAAGGGGAGATGGGGGAAAGAGACAGACACAAGGGGAGATGGGGGAAAGAGACAGACACAAGGGGAGATGGGGGAAAGAGACAGACACAAGGGGAGATGAGGGAAAGAGACAGTCACAAAGGGAGATGGGGAAAGAGACAGACACAAGGGGAGATGGGGGAGAGCGACAGACACAAGGGGAGATGGGGGAGAGCGACAGACACAAGGGAAGATGGGGAAAGAGACTGACACAAGGGAAGATGGGGGAGAGCGACAGACAAAAGGCAATATCAGGGGTTACTGATATCAGGGGATATGTGCTTCAGGATATCCACAATTCTTTACCAGAATTGAGCTGCAGGGACCCGGTACCTAAACCAAGGAGCCTTAAGATTAATCTGGAGACATTGAGTGACTCCACCTTTTGTGGACACGCCCCTTTTAGGCCCCACCCTTGCTTGAGTGTATTTTTTGGAGGAAAAGGTGGCAACCCTACCCTCCAGATGTTACAGTACTACATTTCCCATACTCCTCTGCCAGTCTTGTAGCTGGAAGAGCATTATGGGGGATAAGCTGGAGGGCCACAGGTTGCACCTTTTGTTCCAGTATGTCTAACTTGTGTTATACTTGAAATGTGACTGCTACCAATAATATATAATTACTGCAGCTACAAAATACTTGTACTTTGTCTGTGGGAATGGATGTATTAAATACACAAACGTGTTGGGAGGTTGAAAAAGAGGAGCAATCGCCATTATACATAACAAATGGCAGCTGTACGCTTTATTTGTAAAACTTAGCGACACGTTTCGTACATAACTCGTCCACCAGTTTTTCAAATCAAGTAAAAATTTTAATTTTCCAATTCAGTGGACAACATATTAGTAAACATGCATACATCTGATGAGACGCAACATGTGAGCCCAAACCTTGTCAGTGCCACAGCCAGTGGAACTACACTACAGCGTGGAACTGTGAAGAGTCAGTATCTGTAGTATGTCTGCTTGGAGTGGTAAGATGGGACCCCAAATTTAAACAAAAAGGGCTTCGGGGATATTGCTGAAAACAGATTCATTTATGCTTAATCTATTCAAGCAATAAAAACGCCTATAGAGAGGCACACACTGCACGTCTACCCTGGGGAATGTTCACTTTGTACTAAGGATTGCCCCTAGGAATATTACTCTCTAATCCTAGAAAGGCCTTGGCCCTCAATGCAATATTATTACCTTACCAAGATTGCAAAGAATGTCGTTTTTCATACTTGCAGGGATGACTTTCCATGCTGTAATGCTGTTTTCTGATTGTGTAAAACCAGGCTGAACAAAAACATTAGCAGATTATTGGAAATGTCAGTTAAGTAGGTGGATAAAAGGCTTTCGTAAAAGCTTGCATTGTTTTCTCAGATTTTGGGATTTTACAGTAGCATCCATCTGTATGACACTACCTGCCAATAATCCGTTCAAACACTCTTATCGACTCAAACTAAATCAAGCTTTTTTTATGTGCAAAAGCAAGCAATATTAGCATTTTAAAATGTCATAGAGATGATTACTGTAATAGTATATTGTAGCTTGAGACAAAAAGATGGAATCTGGATTTAACCCTAATCTTGCCATCTGTGGAGCCCTAAGATTTGGATAGTTCAGGAGGAGTTTTGCTGTGTGCCGCTTGTGAGCTGTGAGATTCAAAAGAATAGACAGGCAGAACAGACACCAAAGACAGGCAGAACAGACACCAGAAACGGGGATGGGACTCTTCATCGCGGCTGCTTCCACGCAGCCGCTTCACCGCCGACTCTACAGCACAAGACAGATCGTCGCTGGAGATTTCATCGCGGGACATTTCATCGCTAAAGATGGGTATTTTACCGCTTTTTGTTTGTTTAGAATTAGGGTTTAAGGGGTTAGAAATAGGTTTAGTGTTAGGGGTTAATTTTACTATTAGGGGTCGGGGGTTAGTATTAGGGTTTAGGGGTTAATTTTAGTATTAGGGGTCGGGGGTTAGTATTAGGTTTTAGGGGGTTAATTTTAGTATTAGGGGTCGGGGTTAGTATTAGGGTTGGTATTAGGGTTTAGGGGGTTAATTTTAGTATTGGGGTTAATTTTAGTGGTAGTATTGGGGTTTAGTGTTACTATTGGGGGGGGAATCATTTATTAGGTGGGGGTTATTTTAGTTTTACTTTTAGATTTGTAAGCGCTGACAGTCCAGCGCTGAACTGTCAGCTCTCACATAGCTGCAGCCGCGGTGAAACGGCCGCGTTATACTTCATTGCTGACAGTTCAGCGTTCTAACTGCCGCTCTGAACTGTCAGCGATGAAGATGCGGCGAAGAAGTGTCCTAGACCCACCAGAAACAGGCAGAACAGACACCAGAAACATGCAGAACAGACACCAGAAACATGCAGAACAGACACCAGAAACATGCAGAACAGACACCAGAAACATGCAGAGCAGACACCAAAGAGGGGCAGAGCAGACACCAAAGAGGGGCAGAGCAGACACCAAAGAGGGGCAGAGCAGACACCAAAGAGGGGCAGAGCAGACACCAAAGAGGGGCAGAGCAGACACCAAAGAGGGGCAGAGCAGACACCAAAGACAGGCAAGACAGACATGCAGAACAGGCACCAAAGATAGGCAGAACAGACACACACAGGCAGAACCAACATCAAAGACAGGCAGAACCAACATCAAAGACAGGCAGAACCAACATCAAAGGCAGGCAGAACCAACATCAAAGGCAGGCAGAACCAACATCAAAGGCAGGCAGAACCAACATCAAAGGCAGGCAGAACCAACATCAAAGGCAGGCAGAACCAACATCAAAGGCAGGCAGAACCAACATCAAAGGCAGGCAGAACCAACATCAAAGGCAGGCAGAACCAACATCAAAGACAGGCAGAACATACATCAAAGACAGGCAGAACATACATCAAAGACAGGCAGAACATACATCAAAGACAGGCAGAACATACATCAAAGACAGGCAGAACATACATCAAAGACAGGCAGAAATGACACCAAAGATAGACAGACTAGACAGGCAGAACAGACACCAAAGACAGGCAGAACAGACACCAAAGACAGGCAGAACAGACACCAAAGACAGGCAGAACAGACACCAAAGACAGGCAGAACAGACACTAAAGACAGGCAGAACAGACACTAAAGACAGGCAGAACAGACACTAAAGACAGGCAGAACAGACACTAAAGACAGGCAGAACAGACACTAAAGACAGGCAGAACAAACACTAAAGACAGGCAGAACAAACACAAAAGATAGGCAGATCAGACACACACACACACACAAGCTGGACAGACATTAAAGACAGACAGAAAATGTGCCACCTACAACTCCAAAACTGAGAGACAATGCGATTTCTGAATTTTTGTAAATTATGTATCTGTAACATACTGTGATGATCAACAGGTAAAATATGCATAGTTTCACATGACAAAATGTATTTAAAGTGGCATTGCCACCTGCAGTGTCCAAAACAATATGTTGAGGCAACTGCTGCATAATGTACAGAAAAAGAAGCCGATCTATAAGATCACTTTTTGCCTCAACACTTCCCGTCTCCAGGAACGCCGTATAAAGTCTATAATACTGCAAGTATTTCACAAATATTAAAACATATACAACAAAAGGCAGGGGTGGGGAACCTGCAGCCTTGCTGCTGAACTACACCTCCCATAATGCTCTTTCAGATAAGAGGCTGGCAGTGGAGTATGGGAAATGTAGTCCTGCAGCATCTGGATGGAACTGCCCCTTTAAAGGGTCTGTTTGCAAACAAATACCAAGATTATTTTCTTCTTCGTTCCCTCCCTGCCTGAATTCCTCACCTTTTTGTTACTTTTAACGTATTGTGATTCTCTCCACATTAACTTCTCAGTTCATTCCCTGCATTTTATTCATGCCCCTTTGTTTTGTTTCCTTTGGTCCAATCATTTGTAATTATTCCCGTATCACAGGAGATACAAACTGTAGGAGAATCAATCACCAATGGAGAAACATGTTTGAGATACTTCCCAGGTAGTATTGGTCATAACAAAGTAGTGGAGTTAATAATAAGTAGATTATTAACCGTACAGTTTCACTAGTTAACAGATCATGGTAAACAAAACACCACTGAACCCCTAGCAAATTATGGCAACATCAAAAGTGCACTTTTTTGTTTTCTTTGAGATAATCGCAGAGGTACGCCGAAGCAAATATCCAAAGAGACATCTTTACAGACACCGTCGGTTTCTGCCTAGAAATTTCACTGTTTAGTGACGTCACTTGACGCATGGAGACAATGACTGCATTCGACACTGTACAGCCACTAGAATTCATCTGTACTGCCTTCAATACTTTCCAATAAATTATAAAAATATAAACATTGAAATAGCTGGGGATATCTGACTTTATACATCAACAACGCATTTGTTTGTGATGAGCTTTTATTTTTTTTTTTTTTTTAACTACTAATGTTCCTGTTCTGAGAAAGTTTTTTTTAAACACTATGTTGACACAAACAACATTTGCTGAAAAGGTCCATTGTAAATCCTTAATAAGTTCCGATTTCGTGAAGATGTGTAGTTATATCAGTCTGGATAGAGAGCTTCGCCACTGTAATAAGTCGCTGTCCGTGGCTGTGATGTGCACTTGGGTGACACTAATGAAAGTCTGGTCTGGTGATTATTCACCTGGTTAGCTTAGTCACAGGACATACTGGAATCCCCACTTTGTACCGTTGGGAGATATATCTATCCCACTCTATACCAATCTGTGAGAAGCAGTAGAGACACCCAAAAATGGTAAGAGGGACCCATGGCCAACCTGCAAAGAGAAGAAACGAAAAGCAAAATCAGTTTGTATAGCCTTAAATAAAACCACAGATTTAAAGAACACCTATACTATAAAAAGAATTTGTTTTTTCCTTTGAAAGGAAATTGCTTACTAGCCAACAAGAACATATGCTGCCCATGAGTATAACTATGTGTGACCTCAATTAGTTAGTCAATTTAATACATAGCATATAGTCTGCCATATAGTTGCCTCATCCATTGATACAATGTCCTGCAAAACTAACATACCAACTAAAGGCACCTGAGAGTTTTCAGAATTGTTATTTGACAACAGAATTATTCTGAAAATATAGTAACAAACAGGTAAGAAAGATATAACATATTGACCAAGTGCAACAAACATACAATGCAAAAAGTCAATAGACATGGAAACACAGACAGCCAAAATAACAAACACCACATGAAAAAGGACAGTTACTTAAAAGCAACTAAATCGTGACAAAGACCCTTGCAAAGGTTAATTACATTAGACTGATCGTCAGACTTCTGATATGTTCTAGTTGGGAATCAGCACTTTGAGTGTTTCCATTATTTTGTCATCTATGAAATAATGGATTGACTATTATATGGTATGCTGGCACTTTATCTCATAACATCTGCAAGACCAGAGGTTACTTGTTGGAACTCAACGCAACATTGTGTTGCTAGGTTCCCAGTAACAAGGGAGCAATGGCTTGTAATAATGCTAAACTGCTAAACATTAATTAAATATGGTGAATCAATGCAAAGGCCATGTAACAAAGAAAAAAACATCTACAGCATTAGATGGGCTATATGAATGAGCTATATTAGATGGGCTATATGAATGAGCTATATTAGATGGGCTATATGAACGAGTTATATTAGATGGGCTATATGAATGAGCTATATTAGATGGGCTATATGAATGAGCAATATTAGATGGGCTATATGAATGAGCTATATTAGATGGGCTATATGAATGAGCTATATTAGATGGGCTATATGAATGAGCTATATTAGATGGGCTATATGAATGAGCTATATTAGATGGACTATATGAATGAGTTATATTAGATGGACTATATGAATGAGTTATATTAGATGGGCTATATGAATGAGCTATATTAGATGGGCTATATGAATGAGTTATATTAGATGGGCTATATGAATGAGCTATATTAGATGGTCTATATGAATGAGCTATATTAGATGGACTATATGAATGAGCCATATTAGATGGGCTATATGAACGAGCTATATTAGATGGACTATATGAATGAGTTATATTAGATGGGCTATATGAATGAGCTATATTAGATGGGCTATATGAACGAGCTATATTAGATGGACTATATGAATGAGTTATATTAGATGGGCTATATGAATGAGCTATATTAGATGGTCTATATGAATGAGCTATATTAGATGGGCTATATGAATGAGTTATATTAGATGGGCTATCTATATGAATGAGCTATATTAGATGGGCTATATAAATGAGTTATATTAGATGGGCTATTTGAATGAGCTATATTAGATGGGCTATATGAATGAGCTATATTAGATGGGCTATATGAATGAGCAATATTAGATATGCTATATGAATGAGCTATATTAGATGGACTATATGAATGAGCCATATTAGATGGGCTATATGAATGAGCCATATTAGATGGGCTATATGAATGAGCTATATTAGATGGGCTATATGAACAAGGTTTACAGAAACTAGCAAGCTTTATATTCTAGTTCTCTAAAACAAGATAGTAACAGCTTAATTATAACATCATATCAGAATAACAAGACAAGATGAAATACATATAATAATATTTAGTGCAATAATACTGTGCAATAAATTACTTACAGTCTGATGCAAATCAGATATTAGAGATGTACATCTAGTTTATCACAGTCTGTTGTCAACATCTTTACTTCACTATTACAGTCTCTTAGGATATTTTTCTGACATCACTATAACAATTAGACTGTAATAATGGTCTAGTTCTGATATCACTATGGAGCAATTAGAATGGCATAATGTGCAGTTCTGGCATCACTAAGAAGCAATTACAAATGTCACAATGTTCTAGTTCTGACATCACTAAGGATCTGTTAGAATGTTACAATTTTTAGTTCTGACCACTATAAAAATTAGAATGTAATGCTCACTATGGAGCAATTAGAATGGCATAATGTGCAGCTCTGACATCACTAAGGAGCAATTAGAGTGTTACAATTTTCAGTTCCGACATCACTAAGGAGCAATTAGAAAGGTACTTCTACACTGCTATAAATAGGTAAGAATCTTAGTGTAGTATATATCTGATATCACCATGGAACAATTAGCATGTTATTACATCCTATCGTTGACACAAATGGTACGTGGGTTGCCAGTTGGACACCAATAGTTTAAAACACCACAAGATTATTTTTTTTACAGCTCCCAGCCTAGCTAAAAATCTCATAGATTTTATTAAATTAGTCATGAAATCATATGTGGACCAAATTAAACAGTTGGACAACACTGGTTTAGAATGTTTGCTATAGTGTAGTCATGCCCATTTCTCAGGTCACTACACCACTATTACCATATATCAGATATCACATAATACCATATTTTCTTGAATATAACACTAGGTTTTAATTTTTAGAGCAAATGCTCTGAAAAATACCTCTCGTCTTACAATCGAGCTCTGTCTTATAATCAGACCTCAAATAGAGGTCTGACTATAAGACTTGGATCCAGGACCACCGCAGAGATGCAGGGGACCTGGATCCCACTCACAAGCAGCTGGTGGATGTCTGTGTGATGCGCGCTGACATCCTCCGGTGCTGCCCGGCACTTCTGCAGGGACTTCTATGACGGAAGCTAGGAGGTCACGTGATCTTCTGGTGGCCCGTCATTACAGACTGATATGTCATACAGCATCGGAGGATGTCTGCAGACATCCGCCGGCTGCCCCCACTAGCCACCAGGTATACTGGAAGCAAGTCTGGGGAGGGAGCAGCATTAGTGAAGAGAGGGGGTGGGAGGGAGCAGCATTGGTGAAAGGTTGGGGTGAGGGGGCAGCATTCACTGGTGAAAGGTAGGTGTGGGACCGGGCAGCATTCATTGGTGAAAGCTAGGGGTCGGAGGCAGCAGCAGTAATTGGTGAGAGATGGGGGTTGGAGGGGGCAGCATTGGTTAAAGGTGGGGATGGGACGGAGCAGCATTGGTTAAGGTGGGGTGAGAGGGAGCAGCATTGGTTAAGGTGGGGATGGGAGGAAGCAGCATTGGTTAAGGTGGGGATGAGAGGGAGCAGCATTGGTTAAGGTGGGGATGGGAGGGAGCAGCATTGGTTAAGGTGGGGTGAGAGGGAGCAGCATTGGTTAAGGTGGGGATGAGAGGGAGCAGCATTGGTTAAGGTGGGGTGAGAGGGAGCAGCATTGGTTAAGGTGGGGATGGGAGGAAGCAGCATTGGTTAAGGTGGGGATGGGAGGGAGCAGCATTGGTTAAGGTGGGGTGAGAGGGAGCAGCATTGGTTAAGGTGGGGATGAGAGGGAGCAGCATTGGTTAAGCTGGGGGTGAGAGGGAGCAGCATTGGTTAAGGTGGGGATGGGAGGGGGCAGCATTGGTTAAGGTGGGGATGGGAGGGAGTAGCATTGGTTAAGGTGGGGTGAGAGGGGGCAGCATTTTCTAAGTCTGGGGTAGGGGTGGGGGCAGTACTGTCACAGGCTGGGGGGCAGATGGCTGTGGGGGGATGCACTGGCAAAGTCTGGGGGCAAATGGCTGTGGGGGGATTTACTGACTACATCTGGGGGGCAGATGGCTCTGTGGGGGGTGCATTGGCTAAGTCTGGGGCAGATGGCTGTGTGAGGAGATGCACTGGCTAAGTCTGGGGGCAGATTGGCAAATAAAAGGAAATAAAAACAAGAAATGCATTGTTTTCTATCGAAATATAATTAAATATGGAAAAAACTATTTACATGTGAATATTTACAAGTAAAACTTTTTTTTTTAGGGTAGTCTTATATTCAGACTTAGTTTTTTTCCTAAAGCAATATACAAAGTTTGGGTAGTCGTCTTATGTTCAGGGTCGTCTTATATTTGAGCAAATAAGGTAAGAAGAAAAGCACTGCAATATTGTCAGAAAATCCAGTCTTACGTTTTTTTCTCAGAATAGCGTTGTGTGGAGTATCTGCAGTGCTGTTGGTTGCAGCCTAATTAACTTCAGTTATTAGTTATACTCTATATAACATGAATGTCAGATCTTCTATTTTTATATCAGAAAAGAAGATGACCTACCATTTAACACCCTCATATCAGGTAAGGGCTGGTAAGGGGGGCAAAGAGGCAATTACCACCCGGGCTGCCCTATAAAATGGCTAAATGTGCTGGGGGCTTGACCAGTTTTCCCTTCTAAATTCCCTGGAGAATAGCGATTTCTACCTCTCTATACAATTGTATTGTCTTTCTATCAATCCCTATCCCGTATCTGCCATGATAATGCATGGGTTGAGGACGTTACACCATGGGCCACTAAACTGGCTTTTCCTCCCGGTCCACAAGATGCCAGCCCTCCTCTGCCTAACATTATATTACATGTTAAGCCTTTAATCCATATCCATGGTTTCCTTAAACAAGGAAGTTATTCCTTACGTGTCTGAATTTTTTGCAAAAGTGTGCAATTATGGGCAATGTTCCTGTTGTATTGTTCCTGTTGGATTGCTCCTGTTGGATTGTTCCTGTTGGATTGCTCCTGTTGGATTGCTCAGTATAGTTGATAAACCCAAGTTATTATGTCTTTAAAGTAAACTGACCAGCACCAGGAATGCATCAGAAAGCCATCTTAGCTGCATGTTACTGAGAGCAGCCATCATAACTATACATAGCACCTCCCATCCACTACAGTGGTAAAGTTCGGCGGGACAGCAGGATTGTCCGCTATTTTCCTGTGTCCGAGACAAAAGAGAACACGCACTATGCAGCAATGTACACATGGCCAGTGGTGCTGGCAGATAGAGTGACAACACTTCCAAACATGCGCGGTAGCCCGGACATTCTACCTCCCAAGCACCACCACTCCCAGTGCCCCGATTTGCCAGGGAAGGATTTGGGAGTGTTGTTTTAATACAACCATTATACATTACCCCCAACATATCTATACATCAGAACAGGGTGCAGAGGTTCACACCCAGTTACATTTAACACTTACACAGTGTGCTCTGCAGTCGCAAAAAAGCAGTGAGTGAAGTCATGAAATGTTATTTATGATTACAAATCGAGGATTGAACAAGCAATTTGTATTTTATCTCTGCATTGCGAGCTGGTGGGATATAAAAAAAACAATTAAATGTTTTTGAAATGAACAAATATGGCAAAGCAGCATCATTGCTCAAATATTACAGTCTGAGAACATTTTGCAAATGAGGATAAAATATTGAGTATTGGCATCGTGTTCAGTCTTCGAGTTGCCAAAAGAGCACAGCTGTCCTGAATCTAGTTTATATTATTCGGAGGAGATGAAATACATCGTCCATTGCTTGTTTCACTCCGATAGAAACATGTCAAATTGTACTTACATCCCTCATAATAGTATTAATGAAGACAATTACGCACTGCGTGTCTTAATTAAAAATATGCCTACCCAAAAGCAACTCATTAGATTTTAATTGAAAAATAGATGTTTGCCAACAGATCCATCTGCGTGCCAGACAGTAAGACATTAGCAAAAATGTAGATGAGAATTCTCCAATATATACAATTAACATGTTAATAGACACAGTGTGCTTGGAATGGAGATGGAACTTCAAGAACCACTTTAAGTTATAATGAACCTACAGAGCAGGTGTATCAAACTGCGGCCATCCAGCTTTTGGAGGACTACATTTCCCATAGTCTTAGCTGACAGTACTGTAGGAGATGGAGACAGTTGGATAGCTGTAGTCCGACACCCCCTGCTAGAGAACATAATAGAATAAGCTTGGCTTTGCTGCTACAATATGCATATCATAATAATAAACCGTCCGAGCGCAGTATACCAACCACCTCGATTTCTTCAGGACAGTCCTGACATAGTAGGCATTTTGGGCTGGTTGACTGGCCTGGCCAATGTCTTGACTTTCCAGATCTGTAATATGGAACGGGATCTGCTCTTGTGTAATGTGCTTGTTGTAATACGGGGACAGCACATATAAAAATAGATGACAGCATTGATTTAACAGTTGTGTGTGAGGTAAAAGGGGATTTCAAGCTTGAAATGAGCAAGTCATTCGTGCTACTTATATGCTACTTATACGTCCCTCATAAGGAAGACTGACAAAGAAATTAAACATACAGATTCGCGGGAAACCCCAAAAAGCATTCTGCTAGAAAAGTATGTATCCATGTATACAGCTACGGGTTAATCTGCCTTATATTACTGTTATTATTTCCTTCCTCTGTCACCCTCCATTCCAGTTCTTCTGTTCACCTTTCATTATTTCCCTCATTGCACCCACTTGACATGCCCTTGCACCACAATGCAGCACCCATTGGACTTTCCCCTGCACCACATTGCAGCACCCAATGGACTTTCCCCTGCACCACATTGCAGCACCCAATGGACTTGCCCCTGCACCACATTGCAGCACCCAATGGACTTGCCCCTGCACCACATTGCAGCACCCAATGGACTTGAACCCTGCAGCACATTACAGAACCCAATGGACTTGCCCCTTCCCCCCCATTGCAGCACCCAACGGACTTGCCCCTGCACCAACTGGACCTGCCATTGTACTTACTGAATCTGCCATGGCACCCATTTTGCCACTGCATCCTTCCTCTGTCACCCTTCATTCCAGTTCTTCTGCTCACCTTTTATTATTGCACCCACTTGACATGCCACTACACCACATTGCAGAACCCACTGGATTTTCCCCTGCACCAAATTGCAGAACCAAATGGACTTGCCCCTGCACCCCCACTGCAGCACCCAATGGACTTGCCCCTGCACCAGTTGGACCTGCCATTGTACCCACTGAACCTGCCATTGCACCCAAAGGACCTGCCATTGCACTCAAAGGACCTTCCATTGCACCCACTCTGCCACTGCACCCAAAAGACCTGCCACTGGCAAAATTAAGGCCAAAATAGCAGAGTTTTAGGTATTGGAGAATTTGGCCTTAAATTTGAAATTCCCTCGTCAATTTCCTCTTTGATAAATAATAAGTATTCTGTTAATGTGTGATAAAATTGTTTTAAGTCTCCTAATGTACTGGTGTAAGATAATAATAATTGTGTAATTAACTCATTAGCACTTACTAATGTAATCTCACTAAGAGAAATCTGATGATGTAACAAGTACATTAAACATAATCTATTTTTACACATATTTTCTTTTTGTAGTTAATAATTACATTCCAATTGTATCTGATTTGTAGCTCTAACACTTTATAAACCTTGTTAATTAAAAAATAATCTACAGTATCACTGAAAATCTTTTATGTTGTCTGTACTGTAAGCGTTTGGTATTATGTCACTCTAAAGTCTAAAGTATATATCTCTAGGCCTCTTATTTAAATAGATTTATTATATGTGGGTTTACTCTCTGAATAGTAAACTGTAGTGAACTATCATCAAGGTTGGAAAAACTAGACCCCATTAGCTGACTTGGAAAGACACGATATCTTAATTTTGCATGTAGCTTCTCAATTCAGTGCAACCGACTATTTTGCAAATAAACCCATCTGCATGCTATTTAACATTTAAAAATGGTATTTATATATTGTAGGGACCAGTCAGTACCTATTCGCTGAGCTCTGGGTTAAGTGGACAATTTTCATGTTCGATATTCCCAAATAAGAACGTGAGTGTGACTTTAAGAGACATAGTCACCTAAACATAGGGTTGCCACCTGGCCGGTAAATATTTAGAAATTCAACTGGTTCTTGCCTATCAAGCTAATGTCATAAACAGGAGAACACCACAGACACATCTAAAACTTGTGTTTCTCTTAATTTATGCATTTGCTTGCAGTTTTGTTAACACAATGTATAGATCATTTTTTATTCTATACATTAACAGTATACAAAATGTGTAGGTACTCGGCACCCTGGTGAATTCAACCAAATGTTCTGTTTTCACAGAGTTGTTCAATACAGGTCTGCTTGGTAATAATTTTCAAGAAGTTCCGTAATATTACAAGGATTGATATTTCCCATTACATATAACATAGTGACTGTGACATCACAGGAAGCGCTAGACTTCCTGAATCTGAATGGAAGCTTTGTGATTGGTTCTGGAGATGATCAACTAGAAATTGAAGCAGAGGATTTAGCTAATGCAAGAAAGCTGCAAAACTGCCGTTTGTAAGGAATTTTCATTTAAAAAAAATAAACACATTGATGAATGCTTCTTTGTAAAATATGCACTAATATCAGTTATTGAGAGTGGAGTGCCCCTTTATTCCACTGCCAGGCATGTCATGCATGTCTAGAGGCAGTCAGCAACATTACAGTTCTTTTGTTGTTGTTTTTAAAAAAAATCTTTTTTTTAAGCCTAACCTCTAGGTTTAGGATTAGATTTAGTGTTAGGGTTGGGGCTTAAAAGGTCACTGTAGGAGAAATTGGTAAGGAAAAATCAATACGCGTCTTTCAGTTATTGCCCTATAACTTGCAAAAAATAATAGAAAAACAGGTAAACAGTTGACATTCCTAAACTCAGGCCACATATAAGAATCAATTCAGCAGGTTTGTTGATGTGTAAATGATTATTCATTTAAAAGTTAGAAAGGGTGTTTTTTTTTATTTACACACATTTTTATACACATTTATAAATGACAAACAATCAGGGATAAGTCAGAACCTCTAGGTTATTATATTAGCATTAAAAAAAAAGAAAGGGTGTTTTTTGTGTGTCTTAAATGTCGTAAATTATACGATATCCTGGAAATAGTGGTATTTAAAAAAATCTATTTTTATGCCAATAAAAAAAATATATAATTTGTGCGGACGCAGTAAATGAGAGAGAGGAAACTTACAACTAAACACAAAATGTTAAAACAGACATTGTCCAGTCATTAAGGAGTTAAAAGTCCCTGTTCTACTTACAAGTGCTCCAATCAATAGTAAAATGCAGGGCTATGAATATTGGTTGAGGGATCACAACAGCATATAGACCTTGTAGCCTTTCTGCAGATCTAAGTGAACTAGGCTAATGTAGGAATCGAGAGGACTGGAATAACTATTCATTTATAATAGAAAATACATATCAATTTCTAGAGCATAAAATGCAATAATATCAAACACAGTGCAATCAAACACATTTATTATTGATCCAGAGGGCTAAATAAAATATATAAAAACAAATAGGTAGAAACGAAGTCCTAAGAAGCGAAAATAAAAACGAAAAAAAATAAATAAATCAAGAAATGCCATGTATTAAACATTTCATGGGAGAAGCAGATGTTTTGCAGTAGATAAGGACATTTGCAAAACATGTGCACTAAATCAAGTTGTGGATTTGCATGCGAGCATTTGGAATGTTTAATGAATATAACCAATTTCGAAGTACTGACAAATGTTGGAAAAATGAAGAAACAGCATTACAAAAAATGAAACGATCACCAGGTAAAACTGCACAGTAAGGGGAATTCAACTAGGAGTCAAGGAAAAGCTTCCTGAGGGGCATTTACCTAGCTTACCGAGGGACATTTACAGAGCTTGCCAAGGGGCATTTACCTAGCTTACCGAGGGACATTTACAGAGCTTGCCAAGGGGCATTTACCTAGCTTACTGAGGGGCATTTACCTAGCTTGCCAAGAGGCATTTACCTAGCTTGCCAAGAGGCATTTACCTAGCTTACTGAGGGGCATTTACCTAGCTTGCCAAGAGGCATTTACCTAGCTTACCGAGGGCTTACAGAGCGTGCCGAGGGGCATTTATTGAGCTTACCGAGGGGAATTTCTCAAGCTTGCCGAGGGGCATTTATCGAGTTTACCAAGGGGCATTTACCGAGCTTACTGAGAGGCATTGGAGATTTTATGGAGTGAACTAAGTTTATAAATGAAATAAGTGAACGCTGATGATTTGGTCGGTTCCTTTTTTGGCTGGGGGTGCAACTTCACCAGCTCACCTATCATCACCAGAGCACCACAGAGAGAGACAGGAGGGAAATGTATGCTGACAGATAAGGTATAGGCCAGACATTGCATAGAAAGGAAGAGAAGTGGTTGAGATCCAATGCATTTTTACCCAGTATCCACTTGCCTTTATCACCTCTTCTCAGGCTCATATCCACATTCGTAGAGGAGAGAGATGCTGTGAAGGTGGAAACACGAAAGCCCACTCCTCTCACACAAGTGCATGTGAATGAGAGCTGCGTTGAAGGCCAGAACAAGGAGCACATATGTCCCACGGGCTTTCTATTCAATCCCATTGATCCCAGCTACAGCCTTATCTGAGGAGGATGGCTAACCTACGAACCTTTGGTTGGGTGCTGTAGAAGTGGGGTTGGTAGAGACCCATTCCTCCTCGGTGTATGTTACAATGTGTTTGTGGGTTTGCTTGATGTGACTAAGGGCAGGGTGGGGCTGCGGGGGGTCAACAGACTGCGGGCGACGACAGTCATGTTTGGGAGGCCCCTCAATTCTGACCAGAAGTGGTGCACTCACCAATTGGGCTGTTTGGGCCTTGGTTTCAGGTGCCCTGCCTTAGTTCCCTGCTGCCCTCTTCCTCACTGGCTAGATCCACAGGAAAAAGAAACAAAGATGGTTTCTTTTTTATCATTATTAACGTGTTTGTATAATGGTTGGTATTATACGTCTTTTTATTTTTGGACTTGAAAATTTAACTATAAATAAACTTTCAAAAGAAAAAAGTAAGGCAAGAAGAAAGTCAGGCAGGCCAAAACTTAACCAAAGTTGGTTTGATGTCTGGAGTATCCCTTTAACCTCATTACACCCACTTCCACCGCCCCTTGTAATCATGCTATAGTATATGCCTTAAACTTTTCATACAAACACTACAACAGGTCTCTATTTTGAATCAAATGGCTTAGTTTACATTTTACTCGGATAGGAAGTATGATGGACCCCTCCGTCACTGGGGCTAAGGGAGAGGACTAACAGCCGGTCTCTTGCCAATAGATCATGGCCCTGGCCTGAGAGGTGGTACAATATGCTGCCACCACCGTGTTTGATAAAACATTTCCCAGGTGCGCAGAGAACACGTTTCTGATGTGCAGTTTAATATTGCAAAGGATAGTGTGTACACACCTGCTGGCACTGTTATTATTGAGTTATTTAATGTTATAGGTTTTAACTGACAACCCCCTCCCCGTGTTTAAGTGTTACCGATTGTCTTTTCTTAAGTCAGGATGTGTCTACCGCCATGGTGTGATGTGTAATTATGTTATGCCTGGTCAGGTGTTAAACGGGTCCTGTCTGTTTGTGAATCTCCCACTGTCGGTGTGTAAAATCAGGTGTTTGTACCATAAGGTGTGATATTGTGTTATGTCCATTGTGTACTGTAGAACCGAATTACCTGTGGTTGACACGCGTCATAATCTTTCCTACTGTGGTCTTTTAACTAGAAAGCTCCTGGTGTATTGTATGTTAATTCCCGATTGATGTAATTCTGTCTGTATATCTGTTTGTGTTGTTTTCAATAAACCATGAATTAGTGCAATCCTGCCGTAAGTCTCGCCCAGTGAGTATCCAACTCATCCAGGCTGGAGAGATCCGAAGATCCCTTGGCTAACATCGCTGATCTGAGTGCTTATAAGAGCTGAGGGAGCAGAGACTGACGGAGGTACCTAGCCAGGGTACCAGTGGTTTCTGTCACAAGAAGGAACCGTTTAATACATTGCTACTTTGACGTAACCCTTCCTAAGTAGCTAAACAAAAACAGGTGTAGTCACAATACTGTGTATATTATCATGATATCTTCCCAAATGAATCCCATTTTATACATACACTTGGTGTCTCACTGGATTATCTCAAGGATCCATTCAATCATTATGCCTGTTGACTCTGGTACCATTGACAATGTGATCATGTCTAAAATGGCGATGAGGAGGCCATTTTGATTATGCTTGGTTATAAGGCATACACGCCCACATGGAATCTGATTACCAGAGAAGGTTGTCAGGCCTTTCCTTGTGCTGTTTTGATGCCCCCTCCATAGTTGCCAACATCTGCCATGTTTCCAGGGACACATAGTGTTCCACATTAATTAATCAGGGTGAAGATCTCATAGGTCCTACCATGATTAATCAATTCGATTGTGTCTGTGCGCATATCCATCCTACATATTGCCGGGTTGCACTTGTTCTTTCTGCAGCATGTGGAACAAATATGTGTCCCTGGAAACATGGGCGATGTTGGCAACTATGCCCCTCCTATTGTAGTAAAGGCATGTCTGTTACCCCATCGCTTTGCCATTAATGGGGTCTGGGTTTTGTTCGAATATTTTTTCAGTGTAAATGAACGCATTTTGCTCTTTGCTTTAACCATTCAATTTATTATTTTCTGTTCTTGTGTGAAGTCAGTGTATTAACGAAGAGCTGGCCCATTCTAGCAAATACGTTGCTTATTCAAAATATAAAGTATTAGATTGACTGGTTTTAGACAGAAAATGAAAATACATTGTTATTATTATACGTTACATTATTATAATATAAAAATGTAATAAATATCCATTATATTCATTTTCATCAGCAAACTGAACCAAGTAAATGTAATTATGATAAACAGAGGGGAGATACTGTCAGCTGCCTCATTCTGCTTTGTATATGGTTAGGGGCTTTCACCAAGAGTGAAGGGCAACTACAGACTTGATGCTCATCAACCCCTCTGCAATGTCCTCCACTGCCTCCCCGTCTGCTCAAGTGTAACATTTCAAAATTCTGTCTTTAACCTACAAAGCCCTCCACTCCTCGGCCCCTGAATCAGCCCCACATGTACACATTTTTATAAAGTAGACATCCCAGGGTATTCAACTTGGGGTATTTTGACACTTTTCATGATGTAAGTTTTGACACACACTTTGTATTTAGGTATGAATCTAAAGGAGTTGTTCTGTCTTTTTGCCAAACAACACCCCCAATATTTAAAATAATATATACAATATATGTTTAGCAACTTCCCCTGAGTATAGCTGTGCCCCGCATGTATAGGTTTGCTAGGGTTATGTGGCAGGTAAAGGGCCAAATTTAGGATACGGTCAGTGCAGCTTTAAAACGTGTATTTATTATGTAATGCTTGTGACTACATTTCCTATCATGCTCAGCCAGCCAAAAGTGAATGTAGTCTATAGTAGGAAGCACAGACTGTTGCTACTCTTGCTATCCTGCGGCTGCGTGGATCATATATTCAGCTGCTGCAGGTCCCTATCAACTGCTGGGGGCCAATGCACAGCACTTAGCCATGTCATTTAAATCACGATCGTGGTATGCCAGAGCGCATACCGCGATCGGATCTGTATGACGGTCCTAGACCGTCATTGGTCACAAAGGGGTTAATGGTTCTGGGAAATGAACAAAGGAAAATAATGGGGCAGTAAATCTGGCTGGAGAATGACCAACGCAGTTGGCTACACTCTCATGTTTCCAAGTGGAACAAGCGCAGCACAGAGTCAAAAACAGCAGGAACAAGTCCGAGAAAAAGTGAAATAGATTCACTCGCTGTTTCGACCCGTTTACTGCTCTGAACTGCGTTGGTCATCCTCCATCCAGAATAACTGTACCGTTATTTTTCACAGAACCATTAAAGAATTTTCCTACTTTGAAGATCACAGTCTATGGTTAAACATTCCCATTGCTATATCACTTTTTCACACTTGTGAGTGGATACGCTTTATTTAATGAATCATATGTTTTTCACTGTGGCATATTACACTATGTTGGTTTTTTTATTAATGTATTCTAGTATTCCTGCACCATCCAGTTTTTTTCATATTTAATGTCATTACAATTCTCTCCGCATATAAAGGGAAGAAAAAATAAATACAAAAAATATATAGTGTAGAATGTTCAAACCAAACTAAAAATCAAATAAAGTGAATATGTGGGTTCAGTACTCTGCTCAGTGTAATGGGCATCCAGGAGCCCCTCTAGGGGTCTTGAATTAGGAGATGTTTCCAGAGTCTCCAAATTTATTTTTTATTAATTTATTCTAGTATTCCTGCACCATCCTGTTTCTTTCATATTTAATGTCATTACAATTTTTTTTAAAAAAATCACCTCTCTTATGAATGAATTGGAAGCTATAGAATACTTTATGTACACATTATTGCAGAGGCCGCATCAGCTTTATATACTGTCACTATACACTAGAGCAGTCAGCGGTGATTTACATCCACTTTGTGGCCAATGCTACACAAATAGGTCTCTATTTCTAAGGCTGATTGAGCATGGTACACTGCAGGCGATCTCTTATTGCTGTATAAAGCCATCGGCTGTATGTTTATGAATTTCTTACATTGTGGCAAACGAGTCTCACTTAATCTAAAAAACGAAAATGGGGGGAGATGTAATACAGCGGTGGCGAGCCTTTTGAAAAGCCAATTTTTCTATGATGTCGTTTCTGATTGTTGCATATTTTGGCTGCAGAAATTGTAATAACCTGCCATTTGATTTATTTAACAAAGAGAAGTATCTTGACAGAGGCGAGGGTGAATGTACCAGTATTCCGAGTTGTTTTTTTTTTTATAAAGAAAGGATTTCTTTTTAAAAACATAATTAGCGAAAAGACAGCCACAAATGGTAGGCTGGTCAGATGCTAATTAAAGGAGCGTGTAATGTGCTTTCAGCTTGTCTGAGCCGAGTCCTTGGGGAAATACATTAAATGTGCACTCATGACATCCATTGTGATTTAGAGAAAGCAGAGGAAACTCAGGTGAGCCAATCTATCTCTCTTACACTCACACGTTCGCCGAGCCTGTTCTTTCGTGGCATAGATATTATTTGCCATCAGAACATGCACAAGAATGCTCTTAACCCCTTCGTGACGCCAGGTGCTTGCGTCCCAAGCGATGCAGGCACCAAAACGTCACGATTGGTTCCTGGCCAGCGATCACAAGGTGATCGATAGCCAGGAACACTCTGGCAGAGACCCGATCAATGCAAAAAACCCGCAAGACCTCCGGACGTCACGTGTGACGTCACGGAGGCGTGCCCGAACGCGGAAGTTCGGGCACAGCGCGATTTACAGGGCCCATACAAAGGCCATTCTAAAGACCTGTTCATTAACAGAACAGTACAAAGGACAAGAGGCCAAGACTTGAAGAAAGAGATTTAGTCTATGACAGCGGAAGGGATTTTTTTACGATAAGGACAATAAAGATATGAAATTCACTGCCTGAAGAGGTGGTTCTATCAAATACGTTAGAGGCCTTGAAAAGGGGAGCTATGCATGTTAGTATAGGCATTAATATTTTTTTAGTGCTGATTGATGCAAGGAGAAATCTGATCGCCATTTGGAGTCCAATAGAAAATCTTCCTCAACCCTCTTTCTACTGCTAATATCTCTCCCTATACAACCAAGCAGTCTGCTAGCACTTCCTGCTGCTAGCAGAAAGCATGCAAGGGCTGGTGGCAGAGAAGGAGCATGCATGGGCTGGTGGCAGACAGTGAGCATGCAAGGGCTGGTGGTATCCAGTGAGCATGCAAGGGCTGGTGGTATCCAGTGAGCATGCAAGGGCTGGTGGTATCCAGTGAGCATGCAAGGGCTGGTGGCTGACAGGGAGCATGCATGGGCTGGTGGCAGACAGGGAGCATGCAAGGGCTGGTGGTATCCAGTCAGCATGCAAGGGCTGGTGGCAGACAGGGAGCATGCATGGGCTGGTGGCAGACAGGGAGCATGCATGGGCTGGTGGCAGACAGGGAGCATGCATGGGCTGGTGGCAGACAGGGAGCATGCATGGGCTGGTGGCAGACAGGGAGCATGCATGGGCTGGTGGCAGAGAGGGAGCATGCAAGGGCTGGTGGCAGACAGTGAGCATGCATGGGCTGGTGGCAGACAGTGAGCATGCATGGGCTGGTGGCAGACAGGGAGCATGCAAGGGCTGGTGGTATCCAGTGAGCATGCAAGGGCTGGTGGCTGACAGGGAGCATGCATGGGCTGGTGGCAGACAGGGAGCATGCATGGGCTGGTGGCAGACAGTGAGCATGCAAGGGCTGGTGGTATCCAGTGAGCATGCAAGGGCTGGTGGCTGACAGGGAGCATGCAAGGACTGGTTTGCCGAATACTCTCAGTGATGGCTCACCTGTAAAAGGAGGCATGTGCTGGATGCATTTATTGTGTGGTGGTTTCAGAAATAGACAAAAACGAAGATGTGCAATCCCTCTCAGTGAGAACGGGCAAAAGCTGAAATAGCCAGCCCTATAGGATGTAACCTACTCGGGAGAGGAATCACCGTTTTTTGCTCGCTTGCATCATTACAGAGGAAACCTTTCCACTAGCATATCAGACTGGTCCCACCCACAAGGACAGTCCAGATCCAAATAGCCTGGCAGGGTCCTCTGCACAAGCTTTTCCCCATTCTCGCTGAGAGGGATCCCACACCTTTGTGGTTTCATAAATAGAGCCCACACCATGTTAATCTGCACTGGGTATGAATATTAGATCTGTGTTTTTAGCCATGTATGATTATCTTCTATTTTCTAGATTTCATTTTTTTTAAAGCTGTGGTTTGGATGTTCGTTTACTGAGTTACACAGAGAAATGTCTCCTTATAAAGGCACTTAACCTCTAACCCCTTTGTTTTTCCGTCCCTGTCTTGTATCCGTGTCTACATGCTCATTAAGATTGTTATGTCTTGTAACGTTACTGTACATCCAGTGGAATCTGCTGGTGTTTTATAACAAACAATATATAATAATAGTATACTGGGCACTGGCGGGACTGAATAGAAATCTGGGAACAGCAATTTAAATTCCTTGTCATTGTTCCTTTAAAACTACAACCCCAAGTTAACATGGCTTCCATGGAGACCTTCGAAAACACATTGATACTACTGATTTGAAGAAGAGAGCAACAGCTAAAGAACAGGTTAAAGGACAACTGTAGTTTAAAAACAAAATCCTTTTATCTGAAAAAGAATAACTTATTGAGCCCAGACATAATGAAAGTTTATTTGGATGCCATACACATATTATCACTTTACCATACTCTACATGCTTTCATATTGCATTCTTTTAGCGGTCCGATCCGACCAAAGATACGAGTGGCGGTTTCCGCATGTGTAGGCATCATTTTGTCGGAGCCCATGAGTCAAATAGATTACTCACGTGTGTCATTTTGTTGGAGCCCATAATATTTTATTTTGGCACTTGCCAGTCAGACTACATCGGGATGCATATCATCAAAAAGAACCCAAAACGAAAGCACCCAGACACGCATTGAGAGTATAGTAATGTGCCTGAAAGTGATCATTTTTGTATTTATAAAAAGGGTTGCCACCCAGCCGGTAAAACGTTGGCTTGATGCCAATGCTAAGTCTATGGAGGCCCCAGCAAGGCTGGTAGAAAAGGTGGCAACCCTATATATAAAACACATAGCTCTCAATGCTGTACTCCTCTTCTCCAAAATAGGGGGCACGGTATACGAAAGATGGGGGTTTACTGACATTATTTAAGCACACTTCAAGGTTCCATTAAGCCTGTGCTCAATAATAAGGATTGCATTTTGTACTCTCCAGTTGTTGGTTAAATCCTATGTATCTGTTCTATGGAATCAATCACGGCTTCAAATACTTAATCTTAATTTCAGCTTAAAAGAACGACACCTGTGATCCACTTCATCGCAAAGCGCGGTTACTTAACAAAGTGTCATTTACTTGTATTTAGAAACAGGCTTACCATGATCCACTCTGACTCCTTAGTGATTTTAATTAACCTTACTAATTTTAATCAAGATGACACCAGTGATAAGTGCTAAACAAACTATTTACAAACGCGATTTATTGTACGGGATTTACAATCTCGAAAAAAGCCATTATATAATGTCAGTAAACCCCCATCTTAAGGATACAGTGCCCCCTATCTGGAGAAGAGGAGTATAGCTTTGTGAGCTGTGTGTTTTATATAGCTTGATCTACAACCAATAATCCTGAATTAAAGGCACTGTCAGCAAAAAAACAAACAAAAACTGTCTGTTTAAGCAAAAGATTATATATAGTGCAGGCATTTTAAATAGAAATTATTTAATGAAATAATATAAATAAAGCAGATTACTGAGCCCTATTTGCCTTTCTATAGCTCTATCAGGAAGCAGGCATCTTGGGGATCAGATCTTCCTTCATCAGGCTCAAGTTTCTGAACAAAATGGCCGCCCCCTGATAGAGCTATACAGACATGGAGGTCTCAATAAGGCACAGTATTTGTAGCAAAGCATTTATATTTAAAATGCCCACACCTGATGCAATTTTTCAGTTAAACAGGACTGAAGTTTTTGCAATCTAAATTTTTGCATTATCCAAATAAAATCCCATTCTCTTGGACACAGAATGTGACACTACTGGGCTACAAGGTACATGTATCATACTGTATCATAATCTCACCCATTACAATGTGATGCACCAACCAGCATGTAACTGAATGATCACTTCCTATAACAAGGTGCCTCACTATAATGTATTATAATCTCACCCATTACAATGTGATGCACCAACCAGTATGTAACTGAATGATCACTTCCTATAACAAGGCGCCTCACTATAATGTATCATAATCTCACCCATTACAATGTGATGCACCAACCAGCATGTAACTAAATGATCACTTCCTATAACAAGGCGCCTCACTATAATGTATTATAATCTCACCCATTACAGTGTGATGCAACAACCAGCATATAACTGAATGATCACTTCCTATAACAAGGTGCCTCACTATAATGTATTATAATCTCACCCATTACAGTGTGATGCAACAACCAGCATATAACTGAATGATCACTTCCTATAACAAGGTGCCTCACTATAATGTATCATAATCTCACCCATTACAATGTGATGCACCAACCAGTATGTAACTGAATGATCACTTCCTATAACAAGGTGCCTCACTATAATGTATCATAATCTCACCCATTACAGTGTGATGCAACAACCAGCATATAACTGAATGATCACTTCCTATAACAAGGCGCCTCACTATAATGTATTATAATCTCACCCATTACAATGTGATGCACCAACCAGCATGTAACTGAATGATCACTTCCTATAACAAGGCGCCTCACTATAATGTATTATAATCTCACCCATTACAGTGTGATGCAACAACCAGCATGTAACTGAATGATCACTTCCTATAACAAGGTGCCTCACTAGAATGTATCATAATCTCACCCATTACAATGTGATGCACCAACCAGCATGTAACTGAATGATCACTTCCTATAACAAGGTGCCTCACTAGAATGTATCATAATCTCACCCATTACAATGTGATGCACCAACCAGCATGTAACTGAATGATCACTTCATATAACAAGGTGCCTCACTATAATGTATCATAATCTCACCCATTACAATGTGATGCACCGACCAGCATGTAACTGAATGATCGCTTTGATGATCAGATGACAAATAAGATATTGTTACACGTTATCAGCTCCTGCACAGGCAGAGGTAACATGAATTAAGAAAAGCCGGCCAATCCAAGATAAAGGAAATCAGCGTGAATGGGAGAGACACCAATATGTTGAAAGGTGGGATCTGAGAGAACCTGGCGATAGTAACACTATATACGCTATAAATGCTTTGGATGGTGGTAGTAACTGCAGTAATAGTATATATGATATACACATGTTACTGTTGGCTGGTGGTAGTAACTGTAGTAATAGTATATATTATATACACATGTTACTGTTGGCTGGTGGTAGTAACTGTAGTAATAGTATATATTATATACACATGTTACTGTTGGCTGGTGGTAGTAACTGTAGTAACAGTATATATGATATAAACGTGTTACTGTTGGCTGGTGGTAGTAACTGCAGTAATAGTATATATGATATAAACGTGTTACTGTTGGCTGGTGGTAGTAACTGCAGTAATAGTATATATGATATAAACGTGTTACTGTTTGCTGGTGGTAGTAACTGCAGTAATAGTATATATGATATAAACGTGTTACTGTTGGCTGGTGGTAGTAACTGTAGTAATAGTATATATTATATACACATGTTACTGTTGGCTGGTGGTAGTAACTGTAGTAACAGTATATATGATATAAACGTGTTACTGTTGGCTGGTGGTATTAACTGCAGTAATAGTATATATGATATAAACGTGTTACTGTTTGCTGGTGGTAGTAACTGCAGTAATAGTATATATGATATAAACGTGTTACTGTTGGCTGGTGGTAGTAACTGCAGTAATAGTATATATGATATAAACGTGTTACTGTTGGCTGGTGGTAGTAACTGCAGTAATAGTATATATGATATACACATGTTACTGTTGGCTGGTGGTAGTAACTGCAGTAATAGTATATATGATATAAACGTGTTACTGTTGGCTGGTGGTAGTAATTGTAGTAATAGTATATATGATATAAACGTGTTACTGTTGGCTGGTGGTAGTAACTGCAGTAATAGTATATATGATATAAACGTGTTAGTGTTGGCTGGTGGTAGTAACTGCAGTAATAGTATATATGATATAAACGTGTTAGTGTTGGCTGGTGGTAGTAACTGTAGTAATAGTATATATGATTGAAACGCGTTACTGTTGGCTGGTGGTAGTAACTGCAGTAATAGTATATATGATATGAACGTGTTACTGTTGGCTGGTGGTAGTAACTGCAGTAATAGTATATATGATATGAACGTGTTACTGTTGGCTGGTGGTAGTAACTGCAGTAATAGTATATATGATATACACATGTTACTGTTGGCTGGTGGTAGTAACTGCAGTAATAGTATATATGATATACACATGTTACTGTTGGCTGGTGGTAGTAACTGCAGTAATAGTATATATGATATACACATGTTACTGTTGGCTGGTGGTAGTAACTGCAGTAATAGTATATATGATATACACATGTTACTGTTGGCTGGTGGTAGTAACTGCAGTAATAGTATATATGATATACACATGTTACTGTTGGCTGGTGGTAGTAACTGCAGTAATAGTATATATGATATACACATGTTACTGTTGGCTGGTGGTAGTAACTGCAGTAATAGTATATATGATATACACATGTTACTGTTGGCTGGTGGTAGTAACTGCAGTAATAGTATATATGATATACACATGTTACTGTTGGCTGGTGGTAGTAACTGCAGTAATAGTATATATGATATACACATGTTACTGTTGGCTGGTGGTAGTAACTGCAGTAATAGTATATATGATATACACATGTTACTGTTGGCTGGTGGTAGTAACTGCAGTAATAGTATATATGATATACACATGTTACTGTTGGCTGGTGGTAGTAACTGCAGTAATAGTATATATGATATACACATGTTACTGTTGGCTGGTGGTAGTAACTGCAGTAATAGTATATATGATATACACATGTTACTGTTGGCTGGTGGTAGTAACTGCAGTAATAGTATATATGATATACACATGTTACTGTTGGCTGGTGGTAGTAACTGCAGTAATAGTATATATGATATACACATGTTACTGTTGGCTGGTGGTAGTAACTGCAGTAATAGTATATATGATATACACATGTTACTGTTGGCTGGTGGTAGTAACTGCAGTAATAGTATATATGATGTTAGTAATACTTTTGTAATCCTTCAAGTTTGGATAATTTGCTACATGGATTTTGACCAGGGAAGGCCAAAAATTCTCCTTTTTCCAACACATATGTGTTAGTCTTATATTTGGTCTCCCGGGACTCTCCAAGTTCTCACCGTGGCTTTCTTCATAAAAGTCTTATCCAATGACATCTGGAAATACTTGGACAGAAAGACAAAGTGAGCTGAGCAAACCGAAAAAGGGTCATCAGCTCCCCAGAAGAGCCCTGTTTACTCCTTCAGTAAATGACACAAGGAGAGTGCCTTTCACCCCATTTCTTGCTCTGTAATGAGTGAGTGGGATACATATTCTTCCTTTAAGCCATATATCATATTTATAGAATATACTACACTATATTTTGTATCACTGATTTTGCCTATGTTTATGTATCTGAAGACACATATTAAAAGGATAATGTATATATATACTATTTATACTATTATAATATATATACTATTATACTATATATACTATTATAATATATATACTATTTATACTATTATAATATATATACTATTTATACTATTATAATATATTTACTATTTATACTATTATAATATATATACTATTTATACTATTATAATATATATACTATTTATACTACTATAATATATATACTATTTATACTATTATAATATATATACTATTTATACTATTATAATATATGTACTATTTATACTATTATAATATATATACTATTTATACTATTATAATATATATACTATTTATATTATTATAATATATATACTATTTATACTATTATAATATATATACTATTTATACTATTATAATATATATACTATTTATACTATTATAATATATATACTATTTATACTATTATAATATATATACTATTTAATATACTATTTGTATGACGTGTTATATCACATTTACTGAGAGTTAAGAGTTATGGACACAGCGCTCTTATATATTTTTCTTTGTCTGTTCCTCATTTGAGGCTTTTAGGCCTCCTATTTAGGTTCCGCTGTTCATTTCTTCACTAGCTTTCCCCCTGTTTAGCTGCTTGAGTTCTGTTTTTTATAAATGCATCAGTGTTGTCTAGTGAAAGTATATGTGCTATGTCACATGTTTTGACAATTGTTTGAAAATTGGAGTAAACTTCTAGAAAGTAGGGAAATAACATTTGTCGATTCTGGTTTGCAATGCATATTAACATAAAAACCAGCAACTTGTTCTTTTAGATCCTTGGAAGCAGCACATAATTTAGAAACACTGAAAGCCTGACAAACGTGAAGAATGGTTCGATGGCCGCAACACCTTGATAAAAAATATAGTTTACTACCTAAAAAAAAATAAGTCAATACACAAAAAAAAAAACTCCCCCACAGACGTTAATACTCCCCGTTTAAAACAATTCCACAAAAAATAAAAATTCTTTCAGAGTCTGACCTCCAAAGTGAGGAAATCGAACGGAATAATGAAATAAATTACTGCCGAATCATTGAAGAGAAAGGACGACAAAGTTCCTGTCCTTACAAGAAACAAGCCGACGTTAGCTGCGCATTTTCCCAGAGCGCCTCAAACTAAATCAGACTGCGACTTTGCTTTATGTGCGGCTCATTCTAATGTACAACCAGCGCCTTTTCTGGAAATATAGAGAAAAAGGCGGAAAATTGATAATCAAACAGCTTGATGAGACTGCAAATCATTCTCCCAATAGATGTTACCTCACTCTATTCACACACGTCATACATACAGTATATCCAAGTACATACACAACGACACCCAGAGTACAATACAAGGCAATAGATGTTACCTCACTCTATTCACACACGTCATACATACAGTATATCCAAGTACATACACAACCACACCCAGAGTACAATACAAGGCAATAGATGTTACCTCACTCTATTCACACACGTCATACATACAGTATATCCAAGTACATACACAACCACACCCAGAGTACAATACAAGGCAATAGATGTTACCTCACTCTATTCACACACGTCATACATACAGTATATCCAAGTACATACACAACGACACCCAGAGTACAATACAAGGCAATAGATTTTACCTCACTCTATTCACACACGTCATACATACAGTATATCCAAGTACATACACAACGACACCCAGAGTACAATACAAGGCAATAGATGTTACCTCACTCTATTCACACACGTCATACATACAGTATATCCAAGTACATACACAACGACACCCAGAGTACAATACAAGGCAATAGATGTTACCTCACTCTATTCACACACGTCATACATACAGTATATCCAAGTACATACACAACTACACCCAGAGTACAATACAAGGCAATAGATGTTACCTCACTCTATTCACACACGTCATACATACAGTATATCCAAGTACATACACAACTACACCCAGAGTACAATACAAGGCAATAGATGTTACCTCACTCTATTCACACACGTCATACATACAGTATATCCAAGTACATACACAACTACACCCAGAGTACAATACAAGGCAATAGATGTTACCTCACTCTATTCACACACGTCATACATACAGTATATCCAAGTACATACACAACTACACCCAGAGTACAATACAAGGCAATAGATGTTACCTCACTTTATTCACACACGTCATACATACAGTATATCCAAGTACATACACAACTACACCCAGAGTACAATACAAGGCAATAGATGTTACCTCACTCTATTCACACACGTCATACATACAGTATATCCAAGTACATACACAACTACACCCAGAGTACAATACAAGGCAATAGATGTTACCTCACTCTATTCACACACGTCATACCTACAGTATATCCAAGTACATACACAACTACACACAGAGTACAATACAAGGCAATAGATGTTACCTCACTCTATTCACACACGTCATACATACAGTATATCCAAGTACATACACAACTACACCCAGAGTACAATACAAGGCAATAGATGTTACCTCACTCTATTCACACACGTCATACATACAGTATATCCAAGTACATACACAACCACGCCCAGAGTACAATACAAGGCAATAGATGTTACCTCACTCTATTCACACACGTCATACATACAGTATATCCAAGTACATACACAACCACGCCCAGAGTACAATACAAGGCAATAGATGTTACCTCACTCTATTCACACACGTCATACATACAGTATATCCAAGTACATACACAACCACGCCCAGAGTACAATACAAGGCAATAGATGTTACCTCACTCTATTCACACACGTCATACATACAGTATATCCAAGTACATACACAACCACACCCAGAGTACAATACAAGGCAATAGATGTTACCTCACTCTATTCACACACGTCATACATACAGTATATCCAAGTACATACACAACGACACCCAGAGTACAATACAAGGCAATAGATGTTACCTCACTCTATTCACACACGTCATACATACAGTATATCCAAGTACATACACAACGACGCCCAGAGTACAATACAAGGCAATAGATGTTACCTCACTCTATTCACACACGTCATACATACAGTATATCCAAGTACATACACAACGACACCCAGAGTACAATACAAGGCAATAGATGTTACCTCACTCTATTCACACACGTCATACATACAGTATATCCAAGTACATACACAACTACACCCAGAGTACAATACAAGGCAATAGATGTTACCTCACTCTATTCACACACGTCATACATACAGTATATCCAAGTACATACACAACTACACCCAGAGTACAATACAAGGCAATAGATGTTACCTCACTCTATTCACACACGTCATACATACAGTATATCCAAGTACATACACAACTACACCCAGAGTACAATACAAGGCAATAGATGTTACCTCACTCTATTCACACACGTCATACATACAGTATATCCAAGTACATACACAACTACACCCAGAGTACAATACAAGGCAATAGATGCCTTGAAAAAGGGGTCTGGTTATTTTGTTTTAGAAACATAGAAACATAGAATGTGTCGGCAGATAAGAACCATTCGGTCCATCTAGTCTGCCCAATTTTTTTTTTGAGTACTTTTATTAGTCCCCCGTTCCCGGTCTTATAGCTAGGATAGCCTTGTGTCTATCCCACGCATGCTTAAACTCCTTCACTGTGTTTACCTTTACCACTTCTGCTGCAAGGCTATTATATACATCCACTACCCTCTCAGTAAAGTAATACTTTCATTAGTCCCTGGCCTTATCTTATATCTAGGATAGCCTTGTGTCTATCCCACGCATGCTTAAAATCCTTGACTGTGTTTACCTCTACCACTTCTGCTGGCAGGCTATTCCATACATCCACTACCCTCTCAGTAAAGTAATACTTCCTGATATTACTTTTAAATCGTTGCCCCTCTAATTTAGAAAAAACACAGAACATCCAGGGCTAAAAATAATAAAAGAGCCATTAATATTTAGAAATCAATCTGACTGCCTTTTGTGGTCAATAAGGAATGTTGCCCTATGTGGCCACTTTTAGAGGATGTTTCTATTGGATCAATAGCAAGACAGAATATAGGTAGCTTAATGGACCTTTGGTATTTTTCAGTCTAAATAACTATAAGCGAAGAATAAACAACCCAAAAAACCCACAGTCTTTAACCCCTTCCATGACAGTAATAAGAACCAATAGTCCATAAGTCATTCCTGGCCAAGCATCTCTCCAGTGCCACTGATGACTAAGAGAAAGTAGGATTTAAAATGTGATGGGGGAGGGTTGGGGGGGGGAAGGGGGGGGTTCGGGAGACAAGACTGCTAAAAATTGGAAAGGGTCATGATCTCCAAAAGCCTGGGAATCCTTGATTTAAAATCTCTCTAAAAAATAAACATTTCTTCTCTTTTCAGTAACTTTTTACAAGGACTATATCACCTAAACATTGTATTTTTTTTCTGTGAATGTAGAGAAAAATGTGTTTTAAATGTGCCTGTTGAGTCTCCTGCTTATGACATCACCCGGGTTACAGTATGCAAATTGCACATTTCCCATTGTAAAACAGTTCATTTGCATACCATGCCACTTGTGATGTCATAAACCGGAGACTCCACAGCCACATTAAAAACACATTTCTCTCCAAATTTAGGCATTTCCTTGCCGTTTGGTTAACACGATGTATAGATCACTTTTAAAAATAATGTAATTCTCTACATGCACAGTAAAAACACTGTTCAGGTGATACAGTCCCTTTAATAAGGTGTCATTCAGACTGGTGAATTGATGTAGCCTTCCATAATTGAGAAAAAAAAAGTGCAGCATGAAACGTTTTAGTTAAAAGGTTTCAATAAACCCATGCAACATTTTCCACGGAACAGGAATCAAGCAGGTATAAGTGGCTGATACATTAAAGCTATGCGTCACTGATGTATATGTAAAGTTTGTACTGCCTGTGTAGTGTGTGGGCAAGCACGCTGTGGTACTCCCACACATCACCCTACCCAATTAACCTTTTGTAGTTGATCAGCAGCATTGCAAGCCTGTTGCATATTGTACTGGCTCCAATATACCGTGCGGGGGAATGATCATTACAGAGCAGCGGACCATGACCAGACATTTTTCATATAGGTTGTTCCCTATTTCACAATGTTCCAGCGCCCCACTGAAACCACTGTGACCTTGACCTTGTCAGGGACACAGAGGGATCCAAAGTACAGGGCAATTACACAGAGCATTAAGAAAGTATATTGAATGAGGAATCTAGGTAGCTACAAACATCACTTGCATCCTGCTATTTCTCAGGGTGAAAAAGCCTTCCATTTTTTTTCTAAAATAAGTTCTGCTCAAAATATGTTAAAAATAATAATAGTCTTCTTGAATTTATAAAACTTCAAATGCAAGAAAGACTCATCTTTCTTGCTCGTCTGTCTGATTCGGCAGCTCCCCTCTGCAATGTCCTCCACTGGCTCCCCATCTGCTCTAGGATGAAATTTAAAATTCTGTCTTTAACCTACAAAGCCCTCCACTCCTCGGCCCCTCCGTACATTGCCTCCCTCGTGAACCGATACTTCCCTGCACAACCTCTGAGCTCCTCAATGGGACCACAGCTCTCCTCCAACCTCATTACCTCTGCCCACTCGTGCCTCCAAGATTTTGCCCGAGCTGCCCCCTCTCTCTGGAACTCCCTTCCGCAAAGCATCCAGCTCTCTCCTTACTTTTCAAACTTTAAAAAGTCCTTACTACAGCTTACTACACATCCAACTAGCATACCGGGTGAGACAAGGGGAGGGGGAAGAGACAGAGACACACAAGGGGGGGGAGAGACAGAGACACACAAGGGGAGGGGGGGAGAGAGACAAGTTTTGGGGGAGAGAGACAGAGACAGAGACAGAGAGAGAGAGAGAGAGAGATATCTTATATTCAGGCTTTTAGTTTTTTTCCTAAAAGAATATCTTAGATAGATTTGTTTGTAGTAAATTATAAGATATGATGAACATAATGGTATCTAATGAAAGCCCTTTTTATGGCGATAAAACAAATATATAATTTGTGTGGGTACAGTATGTGAGAAAGAAGAAAATTAGAGCTAAACACAAACACCCCAGAAATGTCAAAACAGCCCTTGTCACCAAGAGAAAGACAAGGTGAAAAGGTTGTGTAAGGGGTTAAGATTTTTGGTTACATATATACCACCTCGCAAAAATGCCAATGTGCCTTGAGAATATGTAGTGGTGTACCTGCCAACACTGTTTACCCACAAGGCTCTGCACTTTGAACTAAGCACCAGTAATAAGCATCTCTAACACAACATATTTTTGTTAATTACAGATTTGTAGGTGAATATATTAAAATAACATGGTTTTCAACATAGATATATATAGTGCAAGCCCATTTATGACTACAGATGTTTGGCAACTACATATGCCATGATGCTCAAGGCTGACTGGAATTTACATATCCGATAATGTTCAAATTTCTCCAGAGCCAATATTAACCACAAATAGACTCCCACTATATATAGGTTTAAACCTTGTGGAATGGAAACCATGTTATTTTAATATATTCACCTACTAAATCTTTAATTTCAGGGTTCACTGCATCAAAAACCACTATTAATAAATGGTCTAGTCAGAAATGTTTGTGTAAAATTAAACAACATTCCAATTAATGGTGTAATATAGGAACACATTTGACTTTCCAGTGCACACATAATAAGATATTTGAAACTAATAACATGTTAGGTATTTGTATTTCTTTGCAGGAATCATCTGACACGTGTCAGTGTTAAAAAAAGAATATGGAAAACATTTGAAATTTTAAGACAATTCAAAAAATTGTTGTATAATGTTGTTGTCATTTTTTGGAATTGTTGTATTAATGTTGTATCAATGTGAACTGGTCACCACGCGAAATGGATTACGACTGACTATACAATTTTTAGCACCACAGTCCTATGCATGCTTCAGGGGTTACTTGGGTGGTACTTGTCAGTGGTGTATCTTGGTTTTGTGCTGCCCTAGGCAGACAAAATTTGGGCACCCCCCCCACCCATGTTGTACACCTACAGTATGCCCCATCACCCACGTTGCACACCCGTCATGGGATGATGGGACATTTAATGTGTGTGCAATGTGGGAGATGGGGCATGTCATATGCCCCATCTCCCACATTGCACACACATAAAAATGCCCCATCACCCCCATTACATACCACCAACATCCTCATTACACACCACCACCATGTCCTTTACATGCCCCCATCACCCCTATTAATTGGAAGGAGCTAAAGCTTGCTGAACAGTGGGGAAAGGGAGCGAAAATGTTTGAAGCACCAGAAGTGTGCTTTACCACCCTCTGGCAAAGTGCTGCCCTAGGCGAGTGCCTTGTTGAAGATCCTACTATTGGTACTTGCTGTAACTCAACCCACTTTGATTAAGCCCATCTCCCTTTTCTACAAATTCCACCCATGTTCGCTTGCATATTCCAATATTTTGGGAAATCCCATGCTACGTTCGCCTATGTTTTACGGTTTCTTCCAGATAGCCTTTTAACTTATAAAAAAATCTATTAAGGATTATAGTAGAGGTTGAAATGACTCTTCCTTGATGCACTGGTATATAACACACACACAAAAAAATATATTTATATCAGTATAGCACTGAATAAATTCAAAGGTTTAATTTCCATTTATTTAAGAAATAAAAAATAAACACCAACTCTGAGACTGATGTAAATAAAGCAAAAACAAAATAGTGGCTTATACTTTACAAGTCCAAGACTATGAGTGGATAAAATACCAAAGCCTCTGAACCAAAGTACAGTATTGGGCAGAAATATGATGACAAACGACAGCACAAAAAAAGTTTAAAAAACAAACAAAAAACAAACGTGGACAGTGCTTAATTAAAAAAAAAGACAACTTTATATTACCGTATTTGCTCGAAAAAAAGACCCCTCATCTTATATTCAAGGTCATTTTATAATCTGACCTCAAATCGAGGTCAGATTATAAGACTAGGATCCAGGTCCCCCACAGAGCTGCAGGGGACCTGGATCCCCCTCGTTAACAGCCAGTGGATGCAATGCGCGCAGACATCCTCCCCTGCCGCCCAGCAGGACCGCCGGGACTTCTATGATGAAGCAGGGTCCTTCCGGCTTCATCATAAAAGTCCCGGCGGAAGTGCCGGGCAGCAGCGGGGGATGTCTGCGAGTATTGTGCAGACATCCTCCGACTGCCTCCACTAGGAGATTTTGGCAGCCGGGGGATGTCTGCGCGATTGTGCAGACATCCTCCATGCTGCCCAACACTTCCGTCTATTATGTATCGTGCAGACATCCCCCGGCTGCCCTCACTAGCCACCAGGGAGGCTACGTTGGGGGAAGGGAGGGGGGAGACAGGCAGTCAATATTGGGGGGAGGGTGGGGGAGAGACACAGACAACCTTGGGGGGAGAGACACAGACAACCTTGGGGGGAGAGAGACAGGCAACGCTGGGGGGAGGGGTGGGAGAAACAGACAATATTGGGGGGAGGGTGGGGGAGAGAGAAAGACAACTTGGGGGGAGGGTGGGGGAGGGAGACCGACAATGCTGGGGGTAGGGAGGGGTGGAGAGATAGACAACATTGGGGGGAGAGAGACAGACAACGTTGGGGGGAGCATTGTGTAAGTCTGGGGGGTAGGGGCAGCATTGGCACATAAAAGGTAAATAAAAAAAATAAGTTTTTATTAAATATGAAAAAGCACTTTACATGTGAATATATACAAGATAAACTTTTTTCCTATAGGGTAGTCTTATATTCAGGCTTTTAGTTTTTTTCCTAAAGGAATATCCATAGTTTGGGGGGGGTCGTCTTATAATCAGGGTCGTCTTATATTCGAGCAAATATGGTAAACAGCATATCAAAATATATCTATAAACAAAATACAAGTAAACAAATGAATATAAGAAAACAATAAAATAAATTGTGGGCTTTATTCATGAACGAGGGGATTGTAGGGGACTGAGAAGGGAATTCCAGAATTAAGGCCAAAATAGTTTGGTGTTTGGCTGAATGGGAGAATTTTTCCAACTTTGTCCTTAGGCACACGTTTAATTCCCTTGTCAGTTCTCTGCAGTTCCCTCTTTCATGACTTAAGCTCCCACTTTTTGGGACAGGGGTAAATCTGAGGGGGACAGCGGGATGCCCGCCCCCTCCTCAAATTCCGCCCCCGGTGTCCCAATTCGCGGGGAGACAAAGTTGGGAGGTATGCCAACGGGTTTCAGCAAAGACTGAACGAGCCTTTTTTTTGACAAAGGCCTGTGGCTTAGACTCTACCCAGGAGCCAGTCAATGAGAATCCACACATAGCAAGGTATACACAACAAATGCATAGAAAAAAAAGCAGATTCAATTAAACCTGATCCATCATCTATCCTACAATCACCTTGTGGTCATGCTTGGAATTGCAAGTAACAAATAATAAGAAGGCTAAGGGAAGATTGATCAGCGATGCCAAGCTAGTAAATGCATCTTTTCCCCTCCCGACTTCCTAGACTACATTTCTCTGTCCACATGGAAGTTTCAAACTCTGTAAATGTTCTAGGTATTGTTTCACAACCATTTTACCCAGCTGTGTATGTAAATGTCTAGATTATAATTCTAGCTTTACTAATACTTCATTTATTTGGACGCTGATGAAACATGATGTATTTTTCTATTTGCTTTGTTATTTTTCTTTTACAACAAAAATATTTACTTGCAGTTTAAGTGTTTGAAACTCTCAAAAAAGAAATCTAATCTAATCTACATTAGGATCAGCTTTGATCACACAGAATGACATTTATTTTCTTATAATCTGTTGATTTCTAATTAGTTTTATCTTGCACAATAGGCATTTGTTTTTATCATACCAGATGTATCTGTCATCTTTAGAGATGACAGATAAGAGCTATGCATCACCGATTCATGGTCAGACACTCACAATTGTGCATGTGTATTACATATTTATATATTACATATCTAGTCTCCCGAGGTCCCCAGGTACGAGGTGGTGCCAGTGCTTGCGAAATGTAACTGGGGTCTGACCAAATCCCCTTGCCACGTTTATTACCATTTTGAAAATCAGCCAATTGGAGGACTGGGGCCAGAGCGGCTTCTGATTGGCTTACGTATTCAGCCAATATGATGCCTCCTAAGGAATTTTAAATCCCAACCCTAATGGGAGTCCATCCTCTGATTAGTTGTTTCCCCTTATTTTTGGCAGCAGATTTTAGGATGAGTATTTTTTTTGCTTGGGCAAAAGATGTCACAGCTCATATATAGACATTTCTTTTCTCCACCAGGCACCCTTTGTGTGTCAGGGGGGTAAGCATTGATTTTCACTACCCAGGGTGGATTTTTATTTCAGATTTTGTTTAATTTGGACTTCATAGCCCCACCTGGGCAAGTCAGAGATAGTGGGATAGGACTTCAATTTAATAGATTTTAGGGACCCAGAGCAATTGGGCTGCCTCTGGTCTCATACATTCTAAGGGGGTACAGCTCCATTATTCATTATAGGGATTCAGGGGTACTTGGGCAGCCTCTAGCTCCATCCATTCCTAAGAAGAAAGCCTCATTTTTTTTATTTTAGGGGGAATGGAGCACTTTGACAGACCATAGGGGCCCAATGGGTTATTTTAGCGGCCATATTAGGGACATTTTACCAGCCCCTGTCCCCATTTATTTATATTATGGCCAACCTTGTCAACGTCTTGACTGTATTTCTGACCTATTGGAGCATATTACTGATACAGTAGGTTATAAATCTAGCACTTCTTTGTCTCCAGTGGCTATGGCAGTGGTTTCAAAGACTTTCTAAACATGATTTTAACCAGAGATTAATTCTAAATAAAACATAACATATCAGTGATTACAAATGATCACTGTCCACATGGCCATTTAATTGGGCAGATGAGATACATGAAATCAGCTGAAGGATTAAATACTTAGAGAACAGTGTCTTTGCTTATCTACGTTCCATAAATAGACTGGTAAGTCATCGGACTGCCAAACCATAGCAATTTAGACGAAGAGCATGACAATCATTCTCTACATATTTCTATTCTTTCAGTGCTTGAAATTATTTGATCTTTTACAAAACAAGTTTCTCATTAATGAGGATTATTATTTCATTTGTAATGGGCTCGGATGGCACTCCAGCTAACTCAGCTAGAGTCTGCCAAACATTGCTTCATCCGTCAGACAATTCAAAACGCCACATATCAAGGCCACTTCGTGGGGGGGGGACACGTACCGTTTTCTAAAGATTACATACCACTCTGTAGCGCATTACTCTCCTTTACATCTGCGCCAACTGGCCACAGGGATAATACCAGAGACAAGTGCTTATCTTCACGTATCCCTGGAAAACGTTTGTTATGTTGGAACAGGATTATGTTAATCTCTAAATCTATCATTCTTTAGAAAAAATGAATAAAACGGAATTAGCATTTAATATAGCACCAAGGACACCTCTTTCCAATTCAAGTGGATAGTGAGCCTCAAACAGCATATGTTATGCCAAATATCGAATATGCTTAAACCGGCAACCCCTACCGTTTGAAGCAGATGTGTGTAAAATGAGAATACAATAATGGATAGAGCTATAGTAGGGTAAAAGGAGAGAACAGAAGAGAACATTGAAAAAGAAAACAAACAGTCCGTAAAATATAGATCTCGGCAGCCATTCACTTATAGCTTAGTAAGTTGATAAGAATATTTCATTTCACAGACTTTACTATCCATGGTGCAGGGACAAACGTGATAATCTCCCCCTACAAGAGGAGCTCATCTGGCCCTGCATAATGTATTGATAAATCTTTTGAAAATGGTACAATGCATTTGGTAGGGCCAGCTCTGTACCTCTAGCAGGAGTAGATCCGCATGGTTGACTCGTTATTTTGTACAGCTAAGTCAATGAAAAGTGAATAGTTACTATCATAGCCTGATCATGCACAGGGCTTGCCAAATGTTTGTAGACTTTAGGAGCCACACAGACCAATTATTCTAGGAGCGAGGGAAATGGTACTTACATAGCATTCTACATATATTTAAAAAAAAAATACAAAGTTGAAGCCAGCAGTAGGTATTCTAGGAGCCAGGGCTTCCTGGTGTTTTGGTGACATGTATGACAAATGTAAAGACTTTTTTTTAATTCAATACACTGTGGGCCACATGGGTCATTTGAGGCAGTCAAGACATGTGTATGTGTCTTTATAATAAACAGGCACCAATACAAAAAAAAAAAAAAGGAAGAAAAAAAAAAAGAAGTGTGTCAATGTTTGGGTCTCCACTGATTATATCTTATCTGTCACTGTGATAAATGAGAGCCCAGGAAGACATGCCTGTGAGGAGAAATACCAAAATGGCACATCCAGGGAATCCGATAGGTCTTTGTACCACTAGCCTTAAAGGAACAGTCCACTTTATTGTATGTTTTAGGATTAATACATGATTGTGATTGTCTGATATTATGTTTTTATATACTGTGTGAAGGGCGCTCGTTAGAGCCACTCTCTGCACTCAGTGGTTTTTATAAGGACCTTTTCATAGATATAGTTAGTTTATATGTTTGCTCTTTATTTTAAACTGAACAATAGAGAAAAGAAAAGCAAAACAGTGCTATAGTGCGATACATACCATAAGGTATTACTTTAAAAAACTTGCAGCAACTAACTAACGTGACCTCCCTCTAGGGATCACTCATACAATGTAGTACCACTTATTTTGCCGTGTTTGATTTGGAAATCTTTTTCTAAACAATCCGTTCTCTTATTTGGAATGATTTGAAAATAGGATTATGGATAATAAGCCATGCAGGGAATTGTGTTTGAAAGAAACTTGACAAGCACATGAGGTCATGTCCTCACAGTGGAGCTGGATGAACAAAGCATTGCATCTCTTTTACCATCAATAGGACGGGCAGTTCATTAAAAAGTCCCCCAGCAGTGATAGCTAAGGCTGAACAGTAATATCATTGAAAAAAAGGCATTCAGAGATATAAGGCCCACATAAAGCAGGTCATGAATCAAAGGCAGCCAGACATTACATTAAGAGGGGGTGAAAACGTATTGCTTTCTTATACAGGATTGCGTATGTATATATAAACATAGTAACATGGTAGTTTTGGTTGAAAAAAAGACTTGCGTCCATCAAGTTCAACCCTTTTGCTATTCCTTACTTACATCTGTTTATCCAAAATAATCCACCCCCCTTATTTCAGCAATAATTCTGCTTTCAGTGGGGAATTAAATCCTTTTTGACTCAAAGTGGCAATCAGATTACTCCATGGATCAACAAGCACTAAATCAATATTAATGCCTATACTAACATACATAGCGCTCAGGTTCATTAACCCCTTCAGGACAATTAATGCCTATACTAACAGACATAGCTCTCAGGTTCATTAACCCCTGCAGGACAATTAATGCCTATACTAACATACATAGCGCTCAGGTTCATTAACCCCTTCAGGACAATTAATGCCTATACTAACACACATAGCCCTCTGGTACATTAACCCCTTCAGGACAATTAATGCCTATACTAACATACATAGCGCTCAGGTTCATTAACCCCTTCAGGACAATTAATTCCTATACTAACATACATAGCGCTCAGGTTCATTAACCCCTTCAGGACAATTAATGCCTATACTAACATACATAGCTTTCAGGTTCATTAACCCTTTCAGGACAATGAATGCCTATCTAACATACATAGCGCTCAGGTTCATTAACCCCTGCAGGACAATTAATGCCTATCCTAAAACACATAGCCCTCCGGTTCATTAACCCCTTCAGGACAATTAATGCCTATACTAACACACATAGCTCTCAGGTTCATTAACCCCTGCAGGACAATTAATGCCTATACTAACATACATAGCGCTCAGATTCATTAACCCCTTCAGGACAATTAATGCCTATACTAACACTCATAGCCCTCAGGTTCATTAACCCCTTCAGGACAATGGTTTTGTTTGTTTTGATGTACGCTCTGGACAATATTTGCATTTAAATAAAAGTGAACACTTGCTTTTGAAATGAATCCCCACATGTTATATATTGGTTTTTTTACGGGTATTGTCACCAGTGCATTGCATTAGGAGCCTGTACATGTACAGGCATTGTCGTGGAGGGGTTAAAAAAGTATCCACATTTAAAGACATCCAATGTATTTGCTAGCACCAACTCTTCAGGCAGTAAATTCCATACCTCTACTGTCCTTACCATAAAAAGTATTCCACTGTCATAGACTAAATCTCCTTTCTTCAAGTCTTGACATTGTGTCCTTTGTATTGTTTTGTTAATGAACAGGTCTTTAACTTTTCTAACCTGACTTTCCATGGCTCCCTTTGCACACCGGGAGATCATTAATAAACAAATTAATACCCAGGACTCCACTTATCACATCTGTCCAGTTTGAGAACTTCCCATTTACCACCACTCTTTGCATTCTATCTTTCAGCCAATTACCAATTCCACACACAAACGTTTGTCCTTAAGCCTATTTGAGTCAATTCGTACAGTAACTTTTTGTTTGGAACCGTATCAAATGCCTTAGCAGAGTCTAAAGATATCATATCCATAGATTTTACTCACTTCTTTGTAGAATGTAAATTAGTTTGTTCGACAAGATATATCTTTCACAATTCCTTGTTGACTCCTGCTAATGAAATTTCTATTCAAGATGACATCTTGAATATATTCCCCTAGCAACCCTTCAAACAGTTTCCTCACCACAGATGTCAAGCTTGCAGGTCTGTAATTGCCTGGCTGTGATTTTGATCCCTATTAAATATGGGCACCAAATCGGCTTTAAATGAACATTAAACATTGTTTAACGCTAGGAAAATATGTCCCGGGACATTTAAGTAAACCTGACATGTATCTTAATAGATACACGTGGGTTTACTATGTGCTGTGAAGAGAACAAAAAATAACCCAAACTCAACGGGAAAAATAATTGAAAAGAGAGCACATTGTTTCCAGACGTCAGGTCCTCTAATTAATCGGAGTAATCCAAAAGGTAAAGACTTTGTAAAGCAGAGGGATTTTCAAAAGGAGAACTGCAATGACTCTTATAAGGTACCAGTAAAACTTATGCTTTTAATTCATATGATTTAAAAAGCAGCACATTGTAGAAAAACACACCAGAAAATAAGATAAAAAAGATAAAAAGCTGACTAGTCAATCAGAGCGGGGGGGCTTGCCCCGCTCTAACAGCCAAAAGTGAGGGTCTCTCGTTACTAGCGGAGAGAGGACCTAGTTAAGGCTTCCTATGGAAGCATGGCAGCTGTCAGTCAGAGGATAAACTAACATGTACTATCAAAAGTACACGCCTGTTCATCCTCAGACTGGGGACAACTAAAATGTCACTTGTGCTTCTATATTAGAAGCTCAAGTGAAAAATACTGTTTAGTGTCCCTTTAAGCCAGTCTGCTAAAATAATCCTTGCATATATTTATATATGTGTGTATGTGTGTTTTCATACCTTTCAGATTGTACTGAATTTAAGCCTCCTTTATAATCATAGCAGATAAGCCTGCTGCAATCATTAATTTATGTTTGTGCTTGAAGACCAGCAGCATTGATTTAAAACAAAAAAGAGTAATATATACAGTGCAATTTGAACAGTTTGAGTGACTAATCTGTAAAAGCATTTTCCCTGGGAAAGACAGACAGAGAAGCAGCCTAAAAGCCCAATTTCACAGCACTAAAATGTTATATAAAATATACAAACGTAATATACATACACATAAAGCAGGAAAACACCAACGGACATGTGATCAAGTGAAACACAGTGGAGGCATGTTTACCATTACCATAGCAACACTGTCCTAGACTGTGATGTTTGATCCGGGTTGCTATGGTAATGGGTAAACATTTGTGGTGCCTCCACTGTGCTCCGATACACCAGTCTTCAGTTCACCTTTTCATGGTTAGTTTCTTAAGTGGGTGGTGAGGTTGTATGAAAAGAGCAGTTGCTATTATATTTAGCGCACAGCAATTGCACCCTTTAAAAAAAAAAATGTAACCTCATTTTAAATATTTTTAGTGTTTACTGCCTCTTTAAAAGGACTCTGTCATCTACATATTGTTTAAATTGTGACTGTACAGAACAGTTTGCATATGAATAATTTCCACGTGTACTGCAGTCTCTTTGCAACAGATCAAAACTCACAAGAGTGGCGATATATCACACCACAATATAACTTAATAGAAAGCAGTGATTTGTTGGGAGCTGCATTATATATTCATTAATTATATAGTGTAGCAACAAATTTAACCACAGAGTGTGGATACTTGTATGTAAGGTAGCACTATAATGACAACTGCAATATATCTTCCACTGACATGAAGAGGTGGGTCATAGCTGATAAAATCAGAGGCTCTCCTCCATAAAGATGTTTATTTCAATCCATTAAAATTCTTCAAAACACATGACCGCAAAAAGACACTGTAGATCCAGCGTAGAATAACACAGACCACTGTTACCCTAATTGCACACTATGTAAACCTCTCACCTAAAGGGGTATACATTTTTATCTCCTAGAAAAACTCGTGGAACATGCTACCCAATCAGAATACCCAATATACCAAATATAAATAAATACATATACAACTTTATACAATGACATCATTAAAATAATACAGACATATTAAGTCCTGCTTTAACCAGAGCATTAATTTCCAATCTCCAAAAAGCCTCCCTGGCCACTAGTTTTTGGTGTCTATTGAAAACAATATACTGACTAGTGGCCCGCCTCATTAAAATGAATCATCTGTTGCCAAAATGTTTCAATATTGGGTATAGCCGCCTTGTGTTCTCTTATCTTATCTCTCAGAGGTCTGATGGTGCATCCCACATAGAATCTTGAAGAGGAACATGTTACCATGTAGGGGTCTATTCAGTAAAGTCCGAGATTGGAGGTCAAAATTAGTAGTCATTTTTTAACTCCAACCTCGGACAGATTTGACGTTACTGGTATGCTCCATTTGGACCTTGCAAAATGGCATTCACTAACCATTTTGCAAGATAGAAATGGGGTGAAGGCAGCCAAAATGAAGGGAACCTAAAGAAAAACTTTTCCCAGTGAAAAATAATGAATTCAATTAAACAAATCCTCTATTAAAATTGGGCCCGGGGATGTCTGAAAGGGCCCAGGGACCCATAATCCATACAAAGGGGCCATGGTTCCCCTATCAAAAACCAACTTAAAGTAATTTTTTTTTTATTGGAATTGGGGGCCTTTGGTTATTTTATAAGATTCACACAAGTCCCCCATGTGGATTACAGGGAGCTGGGAGAATTTGCCTGGGCCTAACTATGCTTTTGGCAGCTCCTGGCACCGAGCAATTGAAAGAGGGGGGCTAGGGCAAGTAGCCCTGGCCCCTCATATGTGTTAGAGGTCCAGTTAATTTCGGGGTGCATTTTTTAAATCTTTTTTTCCCCTTATTTATTTAAATTCAACTCGCCACTTCTAGAGTGGCGCATTGCAGGATTCGAACTCCCTTCTTTAGTAACCAGGCCTATGTCTTGCTATTCCCTAAGTCCGAGATTGGAGTCTGAGGAGAGGGAGGTGGGATTGGGAGGGTCAAATCTTTTTTTTTTTCTCTAAGTCATATTTGACCTCCTCTTGCTATTTTAAAATTTTAGTAAATAGACCCCCTTCACACCTTCACACTACGTAACCAGTAGCACAGGAAACGTATTGTTTAATATAGACCCCTTTCCCACGATGGGGATGATGTATGATGATGTATGAACTTATACTTCCTAGTATGTTGGCACTGCAAGTAATGTCCACATAGATACAACAAAGTTTGTGAAGTATATTGGGTTATATCACGATGTACCAATCTGTTCCGTAGGTTTGGAAACAAAGTGAAATAACGCTAATCTTCAATCAATGATTGTGCCAAGTAATACCTTACATATGAGTATGCACACAATTGTGTATATACTGCAGTTCCCAACATATCACTGTTTTTTTCATTAAGTAGCAGTAAAATGGTTTCATTTGCATGTCAAGGCACAGGTGATGTCATAAAGTTGAGACGACACAAACACACTGAAAATGGTGTTTTCTCTCTATTTTTGTATTCACAGTATAAACAATGTTTAGGTGACAGTCTTTCTGAGCATCAAGAAAGAGACTGTAAGGACGGGGTATAGAGTCAGGGTGGTTCAGGGTTTCGAACGGAACACGCCAAGGGTGTCCTCTGGCCCCGCTTTTACAGGGAGTGCAGAATTATTAGGCAAGTTGTATTTTTGAGGATTAATTTTATTATTGAACAACAACCATGTTCTCAATGAACCCAAAAAACTCATTAATATCAAAGCTGAATATTTTTGGAAGTAGTTTTTAGTTTTAGCTATTTTAGGGGGATATCTGTGTGTGCAGGTGACTATTACTGTGCATAATTATTAGGCAACTTAACAAAAAACAAATATATACCCATTTCAATTATTTATTTTTACCAGTGAAACCAATATAACATCTCAACATTCACAAATATACATTTCTGACATTCAAAAACAAAACAAAAACAAATCAGTGACTAATATAGCCACCTTTCTTTGCAAGGACACTCAAAAGCCTGCCATCCATGGATTCTGTCAGTGTTTTGATTTGTTCACCATCAACATTGCGTGCAGCAGCAACCACAGCCTCCCAGACACTGTTCAGAGAGGTGTACTGTTTTCCCTCCTTGTAAATCTCACATTTGATGATGGACCACAGGTTCTCAATGGGGTTCAGATCAGGTGAACAAGGAGGCCATGTCATTAGATTTTCTTCTTTTATACCCTTTCTTGCCAGCCACGCTGTGGAGTACTTGGACAATGTGATGGAGCATTGTCCTGCATGAAAATCATGTTTTTCTTGAAGGATGCAGACTTCTTCCTGTACCACTGCTTGAAGAAGGTGTCTTCCAGGAACTGGCAGTAGGACTGGGAGTTGAGCTTGACTCCATCCTCAACCCGAAAAGGCCCCACAAGCTCATCTTTGATGATACCAGCCCAAACCAGTACTCCACCTCCACCTTGCTGGCGTCTGAGTCGGACTGGAGCTCTCTGCCCTTTACCAATCCAGCCACGGGCCCATCCATCTGGCCCATCAAGACTCACTCTCATTTCATCAGTCCATAAAACCTTAGAAAAATCAGTCTTGAGATATTTCTTGGACCAGTCTTGACGTTTCAGCTTGTGTGTCTTGTTCAGTGGTGGTCATCTTTCAGCCTTTCTTACCTTGGCCATGTCTCTGAGTATTGCACACCTTGTGCTTTTGGGCACTCCAGTGATGTTGCAGCTCTGAAATATGGCCAAACTGGGGGCAAGTGGCATCGTGGCAGCTGCACGCTTGACTTTTCTCAGTTCATGGGCAGTTATTTTGCGCCTTGGTTTTTCCACACGCTTCTTGCGACCCTGTTGACTATTTTGAATGAAACGCTTGATTGTTCGATGATCACGCTTCAGAAGCTTTGCAATTTTAAGAGTGCTGCATCCCTCTGCAAGATATCTCACTATTTTTGACTTTTCTGAGCCTGTCAAGTCCTTCTTTTGACCCATTTTGCCAAAGGAAAGGAAGTTGCCTAATAATTATGCACACCTGATATAGGGTGTTGATGTCATTAGACCACACCCCTTCTCATTACAGAGATGCACATCACCTAATATGCTTAATTGGTAGTAGGCTTTCGAGCCTATACAGCTTGGAGTAAGACAACATGCATAAAGAGGATGATGTGGTCAAAATACTCATTTGCCTAATAATTCTGCACTCCCTGTATATATTCTAACCCTTGAACCATTTGCTGCTAGGATAAGACAGAACGACAAAATCACAGGAATAAAAATTAAAAATTCAGAATACAAGCTGTGCCTCTACGCAGACGACGTAGTCATTACAATGACTAACCCAGTTAAATCGATGGAATCCTTCATATCGGAAGTAGATACTTATTCCAAAGTATCAAATTGCAAATTAAATCTTACAAAAACTAGAGCAATTATGATAAACGTAGGAAAAGATACAAAAAAAATAATAAAGGATACATACCCTTTGGAATGGTCTGCAAAAAGCTTAACTCACTTGGGGATACAAATTGCTACATGTTGCAGTGACACGATGGAAAACAATTATGCTGAGCTGTTCAGTGATACCCAACTTAAATTAACGAAAACCTGGATTTTTAATGAAGTTTCGTGGCTCGGTAGAATAAACGTCATAAGATCTTATGTGTTACCGAAGTGGACATATCTATTCAGAATGTTACCACTAACAATCCCCAAATATAAGCTTCAGTTGGTCCAAAGACTATTTATGTCCTATATTTGGAACGGCAAGAAGCCAAGGGTCAGTAAAATCAATTCAACAAAACACTCACAGGTAGGGGGTCTGGGTATTCCGGACCTTATGAAACACTATGACTCAAGTAGACTATATCACATACACAGATGGCAGGATAGCTCAGAATTAGCTGATCCGTGGCTCCAAATTGAAGCAAACCTACTGGGAGCAAAAGATCCTTTATTAATACCCTGGATAGGTTGGGGGGTAGACGAAATTCTCTCCAAGCAGGAAACACCAGGCTATGTTAAAGACCTATTGGGATTCTGGAAATGCGTCAAAAAAAAACATAAGATCCTGCATAAAATCCCCCGCACAGTTACAGTCCAAGCCCTAGAACATAATATAGTCGAACTGTCCCTAAAAAATTGGTATAAACATTATAAAATCCTCGATCTAATGGAAGGCGAGCAAATAAAATCCTTTCCCCAAATTCAAATACAAATGAAACTTCCTGCCAGGGAATTATTTTCCTACATCAGACTAAAAAAATTTCTAAGAAATGGACTATTAAAAAGAAACGGGAACACTATTGAAAGCCAAATTGACAGGATATTTGATCAAAACCCAAAAAGGAAGCTCATGCCGAGGCTATACAATTTACTTGAGATGAATCAAAACGATAAAAAGCCAAAAGCATGGACTTCGTGGGAAGTGGATATGGGCAAGAAATTTGCGATGCATCAATGGTACTCCATCATCACGGACCTTAGGAAAACAATCAAATGCCTAAATATAGTTGAGTTGCAAACAAAAATCAATTACAGATGGCATAGAGTTCCAAAAATTATGCATAAGATCGACAGTAAGAACTCCCCCATGTGTTGGAGATGTTCTCAGAGTATAGGAGACCACTCCCACATATGGTGGGATTGTCCATTAATTCGAAAAATCTGGGAAAAGGTACTGGGAACAATCGAGACTATTTTAGAAATAAAATTAGAAAACACTAAAGAGGCTGCTCTTTTACATATAGTGCCACCAACGCTGACTTTCCAAAAAAAGTACTTGTTAATCCATATCATGATGGCCACTAAGATGATCATAGCCAGAAATTGGAACAATAAAAAACTACCATCATGGGCACAAATAAAGAATCAAATAACATATCAATATAAAATGGAAAAAAAATATTGCAATTAACGCAGGCACGGAGGAAAAATTTAAAAAAAGATGGTCTCCTTGGCTTATCCACTTCCCACCGGACGATGTGAGTCCCTGCAACTGAATTTCAGTGTCCAAAAGGAGGGGGGGGGGGAGAAAATGGAGGGGGATAACAATGGAAGGGGCATAGAAAAGAGAAATCACAAATTGTGATCAACTCATCCCCTCGACCTCACCCAACCCTCCTAATGATTTCCGCAAAAGCTGCTGAACCTCTGGCCCCCCGGCTCATCCGGTGTTGTTATGCCCTACTCCAACGTAGTATGTATTATAAAATTCTGTCACCTATTTCTCTTTTTTTTTTTCTCTCTCCCGTCTTTGAACTGTATATAATGTATATGTTAATGTGAATTGTTTTCGTTTTAATTTATTTATTTTTTTCCTACCTATTTTTTCTTCTCTTCAATGTATTCTACAAAACTTAAATAAAAGAATTTAAAAAAAAAAAAGAAAGAAAGAGACTGTAAGGAAATTCCAATCACATTGGGAAAACGATAAATCCTAAAATGTAATAACATCAAACAATAACTACTGTAACACCATCACCAGCAAATAGCACACAGTCCAGCTCAGCTTTCATCTCTACCAGTGAATAGTCCGTAATGAGAAAATGGAACCACAAATTAAGAGAAATCAAAATGCAATTGAGATGTAATGGTTTAAAGCATAGTTTAGTATGTTGTTAATGAAATGTTTAAATTAGTCGCACTGTAATCCACTGAAGCCTGTGGTTCTCCAGGTGTTGATGACCTAGAACTCCCAAAAATGTTCCCAGAGCTTTGTGGGAGTTGTAGTTCATCAATAGCTGCCCTAATCTGCCTGTACTAATCTGAGCTGGTGAAGTTTTTTTTACTTTTATGATTTTCTTTTGTGGCCTTGTGTTTTTGGGAGGTGGGGGGTAGGGTTGCCACCTGGCCGGTGGCAACTATGCTCCAATAGAGTTAACCATTTTGATCACACACTAATCCAGTTCCACACGTGCTGTGTTAATCCGTTCTAGTGTATTGTTTTGTTTGGGGGGAGGAGAACAAATTTTTATTATATATATATATATATATATGTATATAATGTGGAATGCTTTCTCCCTAAGTTCTTGCATTGTTTGGAGTTGTGCTTTGGGTCATTGTCCTGTTGTAGGATTAAATTTGCTCCAAAAAAGCACCGTCCAAAAGACACTGTACAAACCTCCACTGCATCTAGGGTTGCCACCTGGCCGGTATTTTACCGGCAGGCTGGTAAAAAATTGACACCAGTCCAATGTTAAGTCTATGGAGACTGTAGCAAGGCCGGTATTTGTTTGAAGAAAAGGTGGCAACCCTAACTGCACCATCACTGAATCAACTCCAGACCATCACATTGACCCCACCACGCCTGGCAAATAGTATTAAGCACTTCTCCAGCATCTTTTCATTTGCTCCTATGGATGTTTTTCTTTGTGAGCTGAACACCTCAAACTTAAATATGTTTGTCCATAACACTTTTTTTCAAATATTTCCCTGCCCAGTGTTGTTTTGCTCATCTTAATCTTTTATTTTTTATTGGCAAGTCTGAGATATGGCTTTTTCTTTGCAACTCTGCCTAGCAGGCCAGCATCTTCAAAGTTGTCGTTGAGACTGGTGTTTTTATTCCACCCCAGAGACCCTTACCGTGGTTTGCAAATTACCAACAAAGCACTATGTTTGCAAACCCAACATCTTTCACCGGGACATTATTTTAGCTACTGTCGTTTACCAAGGCAGGCCAAAAAAAGTGAAAAGTGATATAAAGTGTAATCAAAACAAAATGTTACTCCCTTCTCCTATTATGGATGTAATAATGTAGAATCAATTACTCCACTTATGATCAGTATCCACACCAGAAAACAAATTGCCAGCTGACATCGGTAAAGATAAAGGAGAAATGGAGTGATACTAGTCCAGAATTTTACTCCATAGACCATCAAATCAAAAAAGCAAGTACAATAAAAAAAAAAGGGGGGGCTACATGCTTAACACTTTTCACACCTAGCAGTGCTTAACCCCTTCGCGACAATGGACGTGTCAGGCACGTCCTGCCGGGAACTCCTGCGAATCGATCGCGAAAACCGCTTTAACAGTGCTGCAATTTCTTTTCGGGGGCACCCACGATCGCCCCACGGAGCGATCGTGAGAGCCATACTGACGGAGCAGCATGCATAAGGGATAGGGTTAAAATTAAATTAAAACATATTAAGGGTTAGAGTTGGGGTTAAATTTAGTGTCAGGGTTAATTTGGGTTCAGGTTGGGGTCAAAAGGTCAATATAGGAAAAAAACAAAAACACTATTTTTGGTTTTTGCCCCATAACTCGCAAAAAAATACTGAAATAAAAATATGGAAACATGCATATTTCTGAACTCGGGACAACATTTAGAAACTATTTAGACGGGGTCTTTTTTAATGATTTTATTTGTGTAAATTATATTTTAGGTCAAAGTTAGAAAAAGTGTTTTTTTTTTAACCTAATGGTATCTAATGAAAGCCCTTCTTATGACGATAAAAACAAAATATAATTTGTGTGGGTACAGTATGTGAGAAAGAAGAAAATTGCAGCTAAACACAAACACCCCAGAAATGTCAAAACAGCCATTGTCACCAAGGGAAAGTCAAGGTGAAAATGTCTTGTCACTAAGGGGTAAATCATAAGCAGCCTAAACTTACATCACATCTCAAATAAAACCCAATAAATCCATTGACTAAACATATGATTAGTTTACCAATCATAGTGGACAAACTTTAAATCAAACAATAATAAACAAGAAGTTTTATTCAGATACATAAAGTTGCATGGAGATTGCCACAGCAATGAATATAATAAAGTATTCTCTATTACGACTCAATAAATAGATGCAGCGTGTCTACATCTTCGAGTGCTTGTTTGCTGCCATGAACAGATGCAGTATATTCTATACAGACGACCTCGCTACCTTCTAGAATAAAGAAACCTATTGAACTGCAATGACATTCATACAATGTATCCTTTCAATTCCAAATGTACTCAGATAACACAGCCTGCACCACTGTTATTGACATTTTAATAAAGGTTCAAAAGGCACAGTGTTAGATGAATAAATTGAATGTTCAAAACATTATACACATTATTAACAAACATTGCAGGGACATTCTTAGACAATAATGTCATTTATAAAAAGAGAGAGTATAATTATGCATGTAAATTAGAAAAAGTAAAATACAAGCAACCAGACAAGTGTGGAATGGACATTAATGTGAAAATAGTGGGGGGGGGGGGGGGGGTTGGATATGAACCAATTTAACATGCAGTGAAATGAGAGAAGTATAATAATGTAATACGATTAAAATTCAAGGTATTTCAATTAGAGTTGAGCGGACAACTGGATGTTCGGGTTCGGCCGAACTTCTGAAAAAAGTCCGGGTTCGGGCCCGAACCCCATTGAAGTCAATGGGGACACGAACTTTTGGGCACTAAAATGCCTCTAAAAAAGTCCTGGAAAGGGCTAGAGGGCTGCAAAATGAATTAAAATGTGGGTAAGAGTAGGACAAGTGCCCTGCAAACAAATATGGATAGGGAAATAACTTCAAAAAACATAAAATACATACAAATTAAAAACACAGCTGAGCCATAAAATAGCACTAGATGGAATATTTGATTTTAGTTTTGGAAGAACATAAATCTAAATTTAAAGCATGGCTGCCAGGAGGATCAACAGAATTATCCATTTGAGAGAGGGTTGGAGTGCAGGGTATTTCAGTTTATACTAAGTGACCCATAGGTTGAGGAGGCGGTGACCGTGGCGGTGTAGGTGGAAGCGGCGCTGGAGGAGGAGGAGGTAGCCAGAATTTTTCAAAGTGCGCTGTAAGCAGAGTATTTGACGGTTCTATTTGACTCTCAGATGTAATACATGTAATGCTATTGCTATTCTATAAACCAAAATAGAGTCCCCATTCATAAGAATAGGTCAACTGACATATTCGTATGAATGGGGACTCTATTTTGGTTTATAGAATAGCAATAGCATTACATTTATTCTATAAACCGAAAGTCTATAAACCGAATGTCTTTCGGTTTATAGACTTTCGGTTTATAGAATACATGTAATGCTATTGCTATTCTATAAACCAAAAGTCTATAAACCGAATGTCTTTCGGTTTATAGACTTTCGGTTTATAGCCGAACTCCAACCCGAACATTTTATTTATTTATTTTATTTTATTTAGAAAGTGTTTTACCAGGAAAAATACATTGAGATTTCTCTCGTTTTCAAGTATGTCCTGGGGACCCAGTCCAGAATGGAGTTACACAGAGTTACACATTTAACAGTAGATTAAAAAATACATACATACATATATATATTAAACAAGTTGGAAGGGGAACATACAGGGTAAATCATTATTGATACAAAAAGGAACAACATGTACAGTATACAAAAGAGTTTGTAAACTAATAACAGGTACAATCTGTTTTGAGGATTTGGGAGATACTTATTTTCCGGGATCTTAGAGTAGATGATGATTTGGCAGAAACAGGAAGGCTATTCCACATATGAGGCGCTCTGAAAGAGAACGCACCTCTTCCTGCTTCCTTTTTGAAGTGGGGAATCGCTAGTGAAGGGTTTGTGCAGGATCTGAGATTGTGGGATGTGCATGGAGTAAGAGGGAGCATGCCGCTCAGGTAGGGGGGGAGCGTTCCAGAGAAGTGGTTATGCACTAAGCAAGCTAGGTGGAGAGCACGCCTGGAGGCAAGCGTCAGCCAATTTAACTCTTTTAACATTTTACAGTGATGCGTGTTATAATCACACTGTAGCGCAAAACGACACAATGTATTGTACATAGTGTCGAGTTTACCGAGATGGGTCTGCGGGGCAGAATCATACACAACATCTCCATAATCTAAGATCGGCATCAACATTTGCTGCACAATACGTTTCCTTACCGTGGAATCTAGGTTAGATTTGTTTCTATACAGAAAGCCGATCCTAGGATATAGCTTTGACACAAGCTTATCAATATGGAGACCAAAAGATAAGTTTGGATCTAGCCACATGCCAAGATACTTATATGAATTTACCTGGGTCAGGTTATAACTGGTTTTGGTCTTGATGGTTAATTGAGGATTGTTTAATTTAAGTAGTTTGGCATTTGTCCCAAACAACATGGACACAGTTTTTTCAGCATTGAGGAATAGTTTGTTGTTGGCTATCCAATTTTCAACTTTAGAAAACTGATCCTGTAGCACGGACTCCACTTGCGATAGTTGAGTACCGCAAGTATAAATGACCGTATCATCAGCATACATATGCACACGAGCCAGGTCACATACCGAGGGTAGATCATTTATAAATAGCGAGAATAGCAGAGGCCCAAGAACAGATCCTTGAGGCACTCCACACTTAATTGGCAACGGGAGGGAGGCAGTATCAGCAATGGACACATATTGAGATCTATCAGACAAGTATGAACGAAACCAGCAGAGCGACCTCTCATTTACACCGGAACAACTTAGTTTGTTTAGCAGCAGCTCATGATCAACCGTGTCAAAGGCCTTTGCAAAGTCAAGGAAAACTGCACCTGTGAGTTCACCCCTCTCCATGCCACTCTGAATGTCATTGGTCACCTTTAAGAGGGCAGTTATCGTGGAGTGATTTGACCTAAAACCAGATTGCAGCGAGGTTAGATAGTTGGAGCGTTGATAATACTCGCACAGTTGATCATGGGCACATTTTTCACATACAGTGAAATGTTCTGGTTCGGGGTCCGAACACCGTAATGTTCGGTACGAACCCGAACAGTGTGGTTCGGGTTAGCTCAACACTAATTTCAATTTAGCAAAAAACGTTCTCCAATGTTTGGTTATCACATTAGGTCCAGGACCGTGTGAGGGTGATCCAAGCCTGTTATGATATTATTGAGCCGGTATGGAGCTGAAGTAACTTCCTCCACAGCACCGTTCAATTTATTCTCATATTAATGCCAGTGGAGGCTTAAAACTCTTCCGCTATGGAACCACCAGAGCATTGACGACTGTTAAACACCATGCACCTTTCTTCCGCTAGTGGCAGACTTGCTGCTGTTCCTAAACGCTTCCACATTCCAATAATGCCAGTTAGAGTTGACTGTGGAACATCTAGCAGGGATAACATTTCACAAACTGACTGATTGCCAAGGTGGCCTCCTATCACAGTACCACACGTGAATTCACTGAGCTCTTCAGAACAACCTATTTGTTTCACAAATGTTTGTAAATGCAGACTGCATGGCTAGGTGCTTGATTTTATACACCTGTGGCAATGGCTATGATTGAAACACCTGAATTCCAGAATTAAGTAGTGTGTACTTTTGTTCATATAGTGTACTAGCTTTACTATTCATCTTCGCCCGGGATTTAGTGTCTTGTATATATCAATTTCATATTCCGTTATATTAAACGGCGCTTGTCCTCTTTCCTCTTCCGATTTGTTGGTTCATGATAGCCACACACTATGCATACTATGGTGTAGATCGCCATGTATTTGGCCATGATGGCTCAAATTCGGCTTCCGATTTGACCCCGATGTCCCCCTATCTTTCTGAACTTTGGGCCAACAGGCTTAGATATCTTGCTAGTGCTGTGAAGCTGGATTGTTCTACATCACCAGTGATGTTGCCCATCGCCAATGTCCATACGGGCCACCTCAAAATTTAATTAACCCATAACTCAAGAATAGAACAACATAGAGAGTTAAAAATACTCGCGTTGACTTAGAAATAACACCATGATCACCATCAAATTTCATGATTCTAGAGTCCACCTACATTGTACCTAGTGTACTTGCCACCGCACCTATATTGCACCCAAAGGACTTACTACAGTACCCGAACTGCAAATATCATACGCATATTGCATTCACATAACGCCACTGCACCCACAAAGATTTACCACTGTAAATTTTAGCCTTGGTATCTGATGTATATAGTATGGGGGCTGGGAGCCATTCGGCTCACCCGCAGGCCAGGTTATGGTTGGGGTAAAAAAATCTATTTTTACTGTCATTAAAATGTTATGCTTTAACTAACTTGTTCCTGTCCTTGAAAATGTATCTCCATAACATCTAGATATATAGACAGTATATAATAAGACTAAACATAGAAACTTAGACACATAGATTGTCTCCCTTTTAAACATTATAGCATCCCAAACAAAGCAAAGCACATGCCAGATATTGATTTTTACACTTAAGTCAAATATCACACAGACCAGATAAAAACAGAAATCTGGCAATTACCCAAAACAAAGTTTAAAAAAAATATATATGTTTAGCCCCAATATATAAAAAAAAAATAAAATAAAAAAATTACAGAATTTGAGCAGGATTTACCAGATGTTAAGACCGGTCAATTCAAACATTTCCATAATGATGTCACAGTGAGTATAATACCAGCCTTGTCACTCATTAACCTCCTTCATAGAACTGAATGGCAGTTGAATTTTTTACATATGAAGTTCCCATCTCAATTCGCTCTTTCATGAATAAGGTCAAGAGATTCCAACAATGATGATGTCACAGACACATGCAGCATTTGGCGGAATGTTGAGTGTCGTTCAGCCAATAGCCTGTGCTGTTTACAAAAGGTTGCCTAGCAACATGAGCTGTTTATCTCAGTCAGCAGGTGGAATGCTTTTCTATAGACACATATAGAAATGTCTACTCTAGGAGTAGAGCGCCTAGACCTGCCCCTGCATTTACACAACCCTGGAGGCCTCTTAAGACCATCATCTATAAAACAGTGGAGCCACAGAGCAAAAGGTTGGACAACATGGTCGTTGGATAGGCATTTACAAACAATCAAGTAAGTTATCTGGAGATGTCGAGTTATTAATAATAAGGATGTCTTACTCTCATGGTACTGAGAATTGTCTAGCAAGATTTGTATATTGTACGCAAATTACAGTACAGAAAAAAGCTGCTCACAAAATGTAACTAAAGTCTCCTGTGCTGTTTATGATATATTTCTGGGATGGTAAAGGTTCTTTCCATTATCTTACAGAAAACAAATGTAATTATCTCAAAGTGACATTTTCATTGCATGTCGTATTTAATTTTAATTTAAGCACCCCTTGTTCTTGATTGTTCCCTTGCCTTTACTTGCTCCTCTAAATGTCCTCATACAATGCACTTCCCTTTATTTATGATGATGGTGACTCCAAAGTACTGATTCAGAGGCTCCAGACTTGCAGAGTTCATGGGTTTGTCATCACCTAATTAGCTCACCACTCCCACTGACCAGGTTTTTCACATTCTCGTTATTAGTTTTGTAGCCCTAATCTGTACTTCTCTAGTTCCATAATGTCTTTTTTTTATTAAAAAGGTGCCCAAAATGTAACCGCATATTCAAGGTGGGATCTTACCATGAACCTGTGAAGAGGCAGAATATTATCTTCCTCCCGTGAGTCAATACCCCTTTTAGTACATCCCAATATTTTATTGGCCTTTGCAGCTGCCAGCTGGCACTGTGCTCCACTGCTAAGTCTGTTTTCTCCAATTACTACCAAATCTGATACAGACTAAGACTGTATTACCCTACTTAATTTTGTGTCATCGGCAGACACTGAAACATGAATCCCTATGCCCACTGGGAGATCATAAATAAAGTTAAAAAGAAGAGGACTTAGGACAGATCCCTAATCTCCATATCTGTCCAATTTAAGAACTTCTCAGTTTTAACACCACCACTGGAAACACATGTCACAGGGTGCAGGATATTTGATATAATAGATGAAATTAAGTGAAAGGTTGGCTGCTAAGCATCACAAAGCAGGAACGACAGGGAGATGACAGAAGCAGTAGCACTAAGGAGCTACATCACTAGACTGATGTCCTCTCCCGCAGCAGAGATGCAGGTCACTGCTCTTCCAGAGCTAACTAACAAAGAAAAAGTACTCCCCAATGTTCACATCCCAATGGGTTTAACATTAGTTGCAAATTCTATCACTTTTCATGGCTTCCTCACCATTTAAGCAAAGTCCTTTATCAAGAGATGTATATGTGGGAAACACTTTTTCATTTCATGCAATTCATCACCCAGATCCATTTTATCGTCTCCCAGATGTGAGCACAGCTTGGCATTTATTGTAATGTGTCTACTCCTGTTCGATACGGCCTAAAAAAATGAGGGAATGTACGTTAAGGAAGCAGGGTAGTAGGACTATGTGCACATCAGGAAGGTATACGTTTCGCAGGAACAGATGCAGCTGTGTTTTATGGAAGCCATTACAAAAAGCTATCGTACGCGTTCTCATACAGACGGAGGGATGTTTAATGGTTAATAAATAAGCGTTTAGCTCCAGCTGTGCAATCATTTCACATGTTAAATTGCTAGGGTTTCACCAATGTGCTTGATTCACTGTATTACAGATCTGATTTTTTTACTTTCTAATTGGCAAACAATCTTCCATGCATTAGCAACCTATATAAAAATACACTGGGTGGTATGTATAAACACGGAGTACACGCAGATTGTGCTGAACACTGGCGATAGATGTGTGAGCAGACTCACGGGAGTCTGTGCTAGCTACGCTGAATGCCTAGATTTAGGTTGTATCAGCCATCAGGCTTCGTCTGACGGCCCCTGTTCGCTATGCATTGGCTACCTTAGAAAAGAGAATACATGGGGAAATAAGGGAAGTGTGTAAAAGTAATGTGGATACTCGAGTTAAGACATGGGCATAAACTGCAATAGCAGGATTGGTAAGTTACATATCCACAAAACTGTGTTGTGTCTGATGTGGGATGCAGTTACATTTTGGATAAATTATTGCCACAGGTAAAATATTGCTGCTGAGGTGGAGTATATTGGAATAGGAAGATATGTATGGCAAATACTACAATTACTGCTTGGTTAAGATGGACTTTTAGCCTTGGTATGGGAAAACATATACAACACATATCTATTTAAAATGTTTATACATAGTGTAATCTTTCAATCAAACGTAAGTTTATTTTTTTTCCAGCAGTTAAAATATACAGCGAATAAACGTCTCCTTAGGAGCGGTAAGTAAACAGACCTATTGGAACAGTGAAAATGCAAACCTATACATCTCTTTCTATACATTTACTAATCATTCTGTTAGCACAGAAAATATGGTCTATAAAGGCATTCCATATTGTAGCATATTACCCATGTGATGCATGATCTAATATTGAGGGAAACACAATCATTTGCCCAATTTAAGATTTATAATATAGTAAATGAATGAATTTATTTTTTGTATTTATAAAAAGGAAAAAATTGTGTGCCAATTTCAATAATTGACTGTGGTAAGAACGGCCTAGAGCACATCCAGCCTTCTCTCTTAACAGCAGGATGGGAAAAAAAATATATATAGAATTAGAAATTACGTGTACAGGTAATGAAAACTTGCCAAACACAGGCTGAGACGCATTTTCATGTTTTAATATATTTCTAATTATCAATGAAAGACGGCAATTATCTTTTTTTGCCTCTAGTTGACCAAACTGTGAAGCAATTTAGTTTTTTTTTTTCTTTCTTTGAGAAAGGAACAAAATGTCCTCTGGTCGACCAAAAATAATAAATCTGAAGTCGGTTGTCTGTAATATTATAATGGTGACTATTGATAAAAGAAGTTTAATTCTGAATATAATACAAGCCTATTTTTAAAAGCAGGTCACTTGAAAGTGTTTATTGGATTCAAAGTGCTTTTTGATTGAGTTTTAGTTTCTTAAATACAAAAGTAGCTTTTTATGTGCAGATGATTTACTTCTAAGATTAGGATACTGCGCCAGAGTACATGGGCGCTCTTTGATCCAACAAAATAATAGGTCACTGCGTTCCCAAATGGAAATCATTTTTCCGGGGGAAACAGCTATTTATTTGTAATATACGCTGTCATTTTCCTTTTTTTTTTTCTCTAAGACACACTTTAGACAACTGGAAGACGAAAATAGACTGGGGTTTTATACGACACAGTAGACAGGAAGATTTAATTGTTGCTTAACAGAACCCACCTTTAAAGTAGGATGTTAAAAAGCAGAGCTGCAATATGTAAAACGTACCGCCAGTATGTAAGGTCGGGCAAGGATTACTGGTGATTTATAGAGAGGACAGTAATAGGAGTCTAATGGTAGCCAGGATACCCTATTAAACCTATTCACGCCAGTCAAAATGTCCTTCCTCCTCTGCGGAGACAGTCACAAAGGCTCCCCCGGTGGCCAGAATGCTGTCCCATTCTCCCTTCCCACAATGCCCTTCCAGTGCCAAATGATCACTCATACCCCCCTACTTCATGGCATCATCCAGTGCCATGGTGCGATCCAATGTCCCCCACCACAGAGCCTCAATGCCCCCCTTACACAGTGGCTCCTTTTGGCGGGAACTCCCATCAGGCTCAGCAAACTTGATGCACACTTTTAAGACTTTTTAAGACTGATAGTAAACCATCATGTGGAAAGTACCTATGATTCAGTGTAAGGCATAATATCTTTGAAGTGCATAACTTTATTCAAAATTAGAAGTTAACAGCAGAGGGAAGCAGGTAGGGTTGCCATCTTTTCTTCAGAAAAATACCGGCCTTGGTACTGTCTCCATAGACTTGGCATTGGCCTGATGCCAATTTTTTTACAGGCCTGCCGGTAAAATACCGGCCACGTGGCAACCCTAGAAGCAAGAGAGCTTTTAGGCAGGAGTAGGCCCCAGCATTAGTCATAGTAGTACTGGGGTCTGTGATGGACAATTTAATGTTGTGCCTTCACGGACCTTGCCATGGACACTGCCAATCCCTGCACTTTAGAAAGACCCCAATTAGCCCCGCTCTTCCACAGAGTATGTTTCATAGCTAATTTTGGCACTTGCTGCTTGGTGCAAATCCTTGGCAGTTACGTTGCATACACCACTTTGATTTAATTTAGTAATTATAGCTCTTAAACAAGCTTGTATATTAAAAATGTTAGCTTTTTTTTACCAGTCCATAAAAATTCTGCATTTTATGACATCATTATAAATTAGACCTACACCAGCAAGATACACATCCAACTCATCTGGCAAAAATGGCAATTTAAACAAGACATTGTCCACATGTGTTATGGAAAGAATTATATTTTAAAATCCACTGCAGGTATTTATAATTATTTATCATTTGGTTTCTAACTATTTAGAGAGATATAGTTTTACTTTTAAGTTAAAACGGACATTGAAAAATGGGTAAAAAAAAAATGTTATATGAAGCAGTTTAGCTTACTTCTCCTTAATTCTGGTGGAAAGTAAAGTGGAAACATTTTGGGAAAACTTCCATTACAGTTTCAGCCAGTACTGAGAGTTAAACATAACATGGGTGAAGCTGAATCTATCTAGTCACAACCAGCACCATAGAAAATAAATAACTAAAAGGATTTTATGGGTGGTTCTACACTCTAGAGCATATAAAATGGCACAGGATCACAAAGAGGGAGAATTTGATCAAAGTGGGTGCAGTTTAACGGTTAGCCAAGCAAATCTGGCTTCTGCCGCACCCCTTAACAGTTTGAGATGCTAAACAGGTGTTCAGTTGGGAATCTGGTCCCAGAGGTTAAACATCAAGAATTTTAGCAACTGATACACATTTTATAAATACAACTGTCCATGGGACCCATCAATATGTGTGTATCTAGGAACTGCAGAGTCCCAATGCAAACATTGCCCACTGACTTCATCAAGCAACATGTCCCACAGTGCCAGCATACAACTTGTATGTGCTATCTGAGCCCCAAAATCACCTTTCTGTGCCACCTTTGCCCCCCCAAACAGCCTATCTGTGCCTCCTTTTCCCCTCCAAACAGCCTCTCTGTGCCACCTTTTCCCCTTCAAACAGCCTCTCTGTGCCACCTTTTCCCCTTCAAACAGCCTCTCTGTGCCACATTTGTCCCCCCCCCCCAGACAGCCTGTCTGTGCCACCTTTTTCCCTCCAAACAGCCTCTCTGCGCCATCTTTGTCCCCAGTTTGCCTGTGCCATCTTATCCCCCAAATCACCTTTCTGTGCCACCTTTGCCCCGCAAACAGCCTCTGTGCCACCTTTGCCCCCCAAACAGTCTCTGTGCCACCTTTGCCACCCCTGCCTCTCTGTGCCACCTTTGTCACCCCCAAACAGCCTCTTTCTACCACTTTTTCCCCTCCACGCAGCATCTGTGCCACCTTTTCCCCTCCAAACAGCCTCTCTGCACCATCTTTGTCCCCAGATTGTCTGTGCCATCTTAGCCCCCAAATCACCATTCTATGCCACCTCCCCCCCCTCAAACAGCCTCTCTGTGCCACTTTTGCCCCCCAAACTGCCTCTCTGTGCCACCTTTGTCACCCCCAAACAGCCTCTTTCTGCCACTTATTCCCCTCCAAGCAGCCTCTCTGTGCCACCTTTTCCCCTCCAAACAGACTCTCTGCACCATCTTAGCCCCCAAATCATCTTTCTGTGCCACCTTTGCCCCCCGAAACAGCCTCTCTGTGCCACCTTTGGCCCCCTAAACAGCCTCTCTGTGACACCTTTGCCCAAAAAAACAGCCTCTCTGTGCCATCTTTGTCCCCAGCTTATCTGAGCCATCTTAGCATCCAAACAGCTTGCCTCGGTCTCTATCCCTCCATGCAGACTGATCCAGCATGTAACTTCCTGCATGCTGGATCAAACAGCGTACATAGAGAGATTGTGAGAAATAATCTGATTTCTACACTCTCCTTTCCGCTCACTGCAGGTTTTAAAGAGGTGGTCCCAGGGGTTGCCCGGTTGCAGTTGCCTACCCTGCCCCTGATTTTCATCTGACCCACGTCCCTCTTGTTACAAGACCATGCAACCATAATGTATATACAAGAATTTCTCAGGTGCCACAAATTATACAAAGAATTGAGAATGTGTACAACGGCTCCCAATTCATCATTTCTACATGTTGTTTTGAGCAAAAAGCTAATTAAACTCATTAAAGTCATTTCTCCCAGATTGGCTCCAATTCTAATCCCCTCCAATGCCTCATCAGAGTTATTAATATAACAAAAGGAATTAAAAAGCTGGATTTCGGATGTGGCTCTGAGCACGCTTATTTACCGTTCAGTATTTTGCGCAGGATTGGTGCGCACGTGACACGGTTTTATGCGTTTCATCTTGAAATGTAGGATTTTATGAGTATCTCAGAAAGTACATCTTCTGTCTGCTCAAATGTTTTCTTTTCTCCCTCAGACTGCAAACCCATTAAGTGATAGCTGAAGGGATTAAACGCCTGGATTCATTCAGACATTGCACAGCTTAGTTGCATTTGGTTTGAAGTTAAAATCATGTTTATTGAGCATTGTTTCCCACAGATAAAAAAAAAAAAAAACAGCGAAGGTTTTCGAGCGTTTCACCATTTTGTCTGCGTATTTGAACTTGGCAAGAAATGAGATAATTACACTGTGTAACATGCTAGGGAGGTGAAGACAAATGGGCTGACGGAATTGATCATGACATCCCAATAATTATGTATTAATAGAAAATGAGACAATACGGCAGGACAAAGTACTGTTTGTAAACTCGCTGGGTTTAATATGCAATTGTAATAGACTGTGTTCATGAAGTTTATATAACCTAAGCATCTCAAGAGTACGAGCATCTGCTTTCTTGTGGCTGTGGGGAAAGCAGAGCTATTTTTTTGTTGTTGGAGGAGTAAAGCAGATCATGATTTGCCTTAGGGTCCAGCCTTTCAGGGTTCTTTGTAGAGTGCTGTATAAAAAACGAGCATGCATGGAATGAGGTACTGCCTGGCATACATACATTTCCTTGATCGAGGCCTATCTTCTGCAGTAGGCTGGCTCGATTTATGTGCAGTGATTAAAAAAAAAAGGGAGGAAGCAGTGGACAGCGCTCAAAATATATATATAAATACTGTAAATAATAAACAAGCAGAAATAATATGAAAAAATAGAAATATAACTTTAATATACAATAAAGCAATATACAATCAATATAGATATAAAAATCTTAGCGAGAAAGCACATAAGGGTGAGAATAATAACTAGACTTGAGTCTTAGTTCCCCTATAGAAAGTGCACACGTATCAAGTTCAATGGAACAAGGTGATACAGACCTTTGGAGGATGTGCTCTCTGCTTGATAAAGGGCTATCCGAAAACGTGTTGCACTTTATATTTTCTCCATATAATTCCTTGCTGTGGTTTTGCTGTGTATGTCTGTTACAAGGTATATATTTTTTTTTTATTGGATTTTATTTTATTCAAACTGTGTGTCTTTTTAGGAACCTTGTTCCATTGAACTTGATACATGTGCACTTTCTATAGGGGAACTAAGACTCTAGTTTTTATTCTCACCCTTATGTGCTTTCTCTCCAAGATTTTTTATATCTGTATGGATTGTATATTGCTTTATTGTATATTAAAGATAATTGAAAATTGTTTCATACTTACCGTAATTTTCTTTTCCTGGTTATTATCCATGGCAGCAGTTACGTATGGGTTAGCTCCACCCTCAAGGTAGGTAGGACAGAAACAAACTTATAAGAGAGCCCCCGCCCCCTGTCTCCTCAGTCTAGTAACCAGCTCCTCATAACCAAGAAATAACAAGGGAGGGAACTGACTGCTGCCATGGATAATAACCAGGAAAAGAAAATTACGGTAAGTATGAAACAATTTTCAATTTTCCTGGCTAACCATGGCAGCAGTTACGTATGGGACATACCCAAGCCAGAAACAGACAGGGATGGGAGAACATACAACAAATAAACACAGACACAGAAAAATTGCTGCAAAAACGAGAAAAAGTTTAATGAGAGGAGACAGAGGCCAAAACAGCATGAGAGAAGGAGGATTCATCAGCCCGGCGGACGTCCAGACGGTAATGTCGGAAAAAGGTGGAAACGGAGGACCAGTTCCCAGCTTCGCAAACAGTCACCATTGAAGAACCAGCCTCAGCCGCCCATGAAGAGGAAACAGCCCGAGTGGAGTGAGCCTTGAGACCTGGGGGAATTGGAACACCACTGGAGCTGTAGCACTTGGATATGGCAGCCACAATCCAACGGCGTAGAGTGGAGACAGAGGCTGCTTCACCACGTCGAGAGCCCAGAGGAAGGACGAAGAGCCTGGAAGACTTCCTCAGGGAAGAAGAGGCGGTAATATAGAGGCGTAGGCAGCGCACCACATCCAAGGTGTGCCAGCGGGATTCCTCAGGAGACGAGGGGTTCGGAAAAAAAACCGGAAAAACAGTCTCTTGATTAAGGTGGAAGGCTGAAACCACCTTAGGTAGGAATTCCGGGACAGGTCGAAGGAGGGCATGATCCGGAGAGAAAACCGTGTATGGAGGGTCCACAGAAAAAGCCTGAAGTTCGGAACAACGTTTAGCCGAAGTCACTGCCAGTAGCAAGAGAGTCTTCAGGGTCACCAACCACAGGGAGGCATCCTGTATGGGCTCAAAAGGAGGTCCAGACAGAGCACGAAGCACCAGAAGAAGGCTCCAAGGGGTCGTGAAGGAACGGGTTGGAGGACGGAGTTTGAGAACCGCTTTGAAGAAACGAATCACCAAAGGATCCAGCGCCCAACGAACTGATGTGAGTGCAGATAGGGCAGATACGTGAACCTGGAGGGAGTTCAGACCCAAACCCCGATCCAGGCCAGCTTGGAGAAAGGCCAGGACATCAGGCAGGGAAGGTGACAGTGGATCCAAACCAGGAAGGCAGACCAAATACGATGGTATGTGGATGAGGTGTTAGGCTTCCGAGCCTTCAGTAGGGTAGAGACGACACCCTCCGACAGACCATGGGACCGCAGTGACTGCCGCTCAATCGCCAGGCCGCTAGTTGAAGAGAGCGGGGGCAAGGATGGAACACCGGACCCTGAGACAGGAGACCCAGGCGAGGTGGGAGAAGCCAAGGGTCCTGGATGGACAGCCTGTTTGCCAGCGGAAACCAAGGCCTCCTGGGCCACCATGGAAGGATGGCCATCACTTCTGCTTTCTCCAGACGCAATTTTCCCAGGAGTCTCGGAATGAGAGGGAGAGGAGGAAAGACATACAGGAACTCCTTGGAGAGAGAGAGCGTCCACGCCCTCTGACATGGGGTGAGGAGTCCTCGAGAAAAAGCGAGGAAGCTGAGTGTTCGTGGGAGAGGCCATCAGGTCCAATGCCGGACGACCCCACAGTAGACAGAGATGATTGAATACCTGGGACGAAAGTCTCCAGTCTGTTGTGTTGAGAGTGGTGCGGCTCAAGAAGTCTGCCATCGTATTTTCCGGACCTGGAAGGTAAACCGCTGACAGGTGTTCGATTGATTCCTGAGCCCAGACAGCAATCGGTTTGAACTCTCGGCTGAGAGACAGGCTCCTGGTACCACCTTGATGGTTGATGTAGGCAACCGCACACCTGTTGTCCGTCTGGATCCTCACCCAATGACCCCGAATGGTTCGATGAAAAGCCAGCAAGGCCCTGTAAATTGCCCTCGGGTTCCAGGATGTTTGCGTGAAGACCACTCTCCACAGGGGACCATTCTCCTTGGGCGTAGAGACCGTGCAGATGAGCTCCCCAGCCGTGCGCACTTGCATCCGTCGTGACCACTTTGTAAGTGATGTCTGTCAGCGGAAAACCTCTCCTGAGGTGACGGACCTCCAACCACCAGGCCAGATGATGAGAAGTCACCTCTGGCAAATACAATTTCTTGTCCAAGCAGGACCTGGGAACCGGGAGATGTGAAGAAACCGGGTGTGCCATTGAGCCCAACGAACGAGGCCGATAGTGGAGACCAGGACCCCTAGTAGGGACATAAGTCTCCTGATGGGCAGCCAACCGGGAAGGACGACATTCTGGATGGCCCAAATCAGACGAGACTGACGGTCCGATAACAGGGAAACAGTAGCCATAAGAGTGTTGAAGCACGCCCCCAAAAAGACTAGTGTTTGGGACGGAAGGAGTTGGCTCTTTGTGAAGTTGATTATCCAACCAGCTCCCTGCAGAAAACACAACGCCTCGTCCCGCTGAGAGGTGACAAGGTCTTGAGAAGGAGCCACAATGAGAATGTCGTCTAGATAGTGAAAAATCGTCAGGCCCCTCTTGCGAAGTTCTGCAATACACACCACCAGAATCTTGGAAAAGGTAAGAGGAGCCGTACTGAGGACGAATGGGAGGGCCCGAAACTGGAAGTGATCCTCCCCAATGGCGAAGCGTAGAAAGCTCTGGTGCCGAATCCTGATGGGAACGTGAAAATAGACATCTTGGAGATCGATGGAGACCATCCAATCGCCAGGGGAGATAAAAGGAACAATCGACCGGAGGGACTCCATCCTGAATTTTCTGACCATCATGGAATGGTTCAAAACAGACAGGTCGAGGACCGGTCTTAGGTCTCCTGATGCTTTGGCGACAAAAAACAGGGGGGAGTAGTTTCCTTGGAAGCGCTCGAGCCCAGGCACAGGAACAATAACTTCGTCTCGGAGGAGGGACCGTAGAAATTTTTGTAGGATATCCTTCTGTTGGGGGTCCGCAGGAACCTTGGTACGGATAAAAAGAGGAGGTGGAGGGGACCGAAACTCCAGGCTGTAACCGTCTTGAACAATGGTCCGGACCCAGGAATCCGTGGAAAAACTTGCCCAGACCACCGAAAAGGCCAGAAGTCGAGCACCGACCGGAGGGGCCCGGGCAGGAAGGCCATCATGACTGGAACTTCCCGCGAAAGGAAGAGGCCGGGCGGGAGCGGGAACCCTTTGCGGCCACGCGGAAACCGCCCCTCCATGCTGATGAGCGAGCCATCTCTCTGCCAGGACGGTATTGTCTGGAATCCCGAAAGGAGGAACGAAAATTCCGACGATCGTTCCAAACGGTTTTGGGAAGACGTCTGCAAAAAAACCTTTTCTCCTTCGGCGGCCTTACGGATGGCATCATCCAAAACCTTGCCAAACAACAACTTGCCATCAAACGGAATGGAGACCAGAGAGTTCTTAGAGGAGTTGTCGGCATGCCAATGTTTCAACCATTAAGCATGTCTGGCCGAAACCGACAAGCCCATGCACCTGGCCGCGAGCTTCAAAACATCCGAAGATGACTCAATAAAAAACTCAGCCGCCAGTTTGATGTTGGAGAAAGATTCCAGAAGCTGTTCTCTGGGAACCCCACTTTCAATGTCATCCTTTAGGTCGAGGATCCAACACTTCAGGGCACGAGAGACAGATGTCATGGCAACCGTAGGTTGGCAGATAGCACCGGCCGCAACAGAGGCTCTTGACAAGGAGGCCTCTATTCGTCGTTCCATGGGGTCATGTAAAAGTGCCGGACCATCCAGGGGTAGGGATGAACGCTGGACCACCCGAATGACAGGGCCATCCACCACAGGAGGAGAAGACCAGGAAGAGGCATCTTCAGCAGCCACGGGATATAATCTAGAGATCCTCCTGCCGAAGAAACTTTACGATCAGGGTTCTTCCATTCGGTAGAAATCAATTCCTCAATGGAGCTATGAACCGGAAAGGATGGCCTTTTCTTATGTAGACTGGTGAAGTATTTATCCGCCGTACCCATCTCGGGAAGAGACTCAGTAATACCCAAAGTATTCTTAACAGCCCCGATGAGGTGGTCAATAAGGGCAGGGTCCAGGAGAACGCCTGAATCAACGTCTTGCCGAAGAGCAATGCCCCAAATCCAAAGGATCTTCAGAGTCGGGCCGATCAGCAAACAAACACTCCTCAGTCAGGGGTGTATGCTGGACAGGGACCAGATTACCCAAATGTTCCTTCAGGCTCTTTTCAACTGCCTGATTAACTAGGTGTATCAGATCCGGAGAGGGCTCAGGGGGGCCGGCAGCCTGAGTCAAGCAGTCCCCACAAAGGCGTTTGCCCTCTAAAGGAGTAGCGTCACAGGCAAAACAGCGAGGACGCTTCTCCGTTCTCTTCCTGGGATGATCGGATTCCGGTCTAGGGCTGGAAGAAACACCAGGGTGAGCAGGCGAAAGACACTCTTAAAATGAAAATAAAAATAAAAAATAAAATAAAAATAAAAACTCACCTAGATTGACGAGAACGAGACCTCTTGGATGAGGAGGACATATTAAATGCAAAAATACAAAGGGCAGGCTGAGAAAGAAAAAATACATAAGTACCCAAAAAAGAAACATACTAAAATGTAAGGAAAACAACTTACAGAATACAAAGGAAAATACCTGAGGCTGGAGTAAAGGAAGGCACAGGGAACAAAGGTCCTGGGAAAATGAAAAGATAGGGCTGAAGCAGAAGCCCTTAAATAGGACAAAAAACGCCCTAAATTAAGTGGTGGAACGCATATGCGTTCCACCTGTCTAGAAAGGGAAAGAAATGATGTTTGGAACGCATATGCGTTCCAATGCCGAAAAACGGCACTGAAAACGAGGGGTGGAACGCATATGCGTTCCAACGCCGAAAAACGGCACTGAAAACGAGGCGTGGAACGCATATGCATTCCTGTGCCCGAAAATAGATCAAAAAAGGCACAGAAAGGGAGGGCTGGAACGCAGAAGCGCCCCAGAGCACACCAGAGAGGCACAGCCTCGAAAATAAAACGGAGGGGGGGATAAACAGCCATGCCCAAGAAGTAGGAACTAAAATGAAAGTAAATAAATAAAATAAAAATGTGAAGAAAGGGAGATAAACATCCCATACATACCATATGAAGCACAGCAGGAATGGAGACCTCTGCTAATATCCCATACATCTCCAGTACCACTTGCAGTAAGCTTACGGAGGAACAGGGCCCAAACTTCATATCCAAATCATCTCCAGTACCATCCAGATGTAAGGGTGCGGAGGAATAAATATCCCAGGGAACCTTGAAATGACAGGAACCGGGCTTCGGAAAGAAAGAGGCTGAACTTTCCGGAAGGTGAGTAAAAAGTGTAAAATAGAAGAAATAATAAAAATCTCAGGCCCAAAGGGCCCCGTCCTAATACCAATGAGGACAGAAAAAAGACTGAGGAGACAGGGGGCGGGGGCTCTCTTATAAGTTTGTTTCTGTCCTACCTACCTTGAGGGTGGAGCTAACCCATACGTAACTGCTGCCATGGTTAGCCAGGAAATATTTGTATTTTTTTACATTATTTGTACTTGTTTATTATTTACAGTATTTATATATTTATTTTGAGCGCTGTCCACTTCTTCATTATTTTTGCTTTATGTTTTTAGTACTCAGATTATTTAACTTTGTTTTTTACTTACTTAAAGGAAACATACCACATTTTCTGAGCACTTACTCCTAGGATAAGACTCCATTTCTTGTTGTTCTTACTTTATTCCCATGATCCGTATGCATTTGCTTCAAGGGGTTTGTATAAATGAATTAAAAGTATTCACTTGTTCTTACTTTATTTCTTAATATCAGCGCTGTATTTCCTTCTTTTGATTATGCGCAGTGATATCGCCTACGACGGCAGGTCATCTGACTCACAGTAACTCCTGAATGAGGATTTGGGTGGATAAAGCAATGAGATGACAGATGCACTAAGGGTTCACCAGAAATAGCTGGTTTATTGAGCAGTGCTCTATACAATGTGAGTGTGATATCACCTTCTAATACACTAGTGCGTATCCTGTCCCATATGTGGTTCTCTTCTTTGTTTCTTCAAGTGCATATGGAGGATTGAAGTAAAAAGAAACAAAGTTCCAGTTTGGGATGAGGCAAGATGGCGTCACAGCGAATGATGAGACAAACTCCTGGAGGTCTGAGCATAAACGTTTTATTAAACGGCACAGACATCTGCTGCAGTGAAAACCAGGTGGGTATGACAAAAAAACTCTTACGCATTTCGCGCCTGCGTGCTGGCGCTTCGTCAGGGATCGTCATATGGAGGATTGCTCCTGTTACAACCAAAATATCTTCGATAAGTGTTTTATATCACATATGGTGTATTTCTATAGAGCACTTGGTCCATTTACCCCATGTGCACATTTATTACCCTAGTGAAGTCACGGAGCCTCAAGCACACTAGCATGTTCCTTGCTGCAGTCACTGGGCGTTGATGAACCAGAAAGGGTCAGGTAAAGATAACAGGGGACTGGCTTGGAATGTGATGCTGTGGAAGAAAGAAGTAGGCATAGAGGATGGATGGGAAAAAAATTGGCATCAGATTGGGGCGAGTTTGGGCCAGTCAGGCATATAATCATGCCCACTGGGTTACTGGAGCAAAGACCATTTTGTCTGCACCAAAAATGGCAAATGGGCAAGGTATGTTTTCTTAGCCACACCCACCAAAGATCTCAAAGTGAGAAAATTCTGAATGGAGAGGAATATTTGCAGATAATTGGTAATACAAAACATGGCTACCTCTATTGGCAAGGCAGCATGTTTTCCATTTCACTGTACTATGTAACTGCATAAATTATAAATATAGTATACAGTATATTATAAATATAGGTTCACAGGCAGATTACAAAAAAGAAAGTGAAAGTGAACACACGTTTATTACAAAATTAGCAAATGATACATGCTCAATTATCTCCCCACAGCCTCAAAACAGTGGTGACATTAGTTTACAGAGAGGGTGGTGGATGCATGGAATAGCCTTCCAGTGAAAATGATAAGGTCAAGGACCAATTAAAGTATAATCATTTTACAGCAGACAAACATGGACAGACTGGATGGGCCAAATGGTTCTGATCAGCCGACACATTCTAAGATCACTGTTGATCAAAAACAAAGCACACATTCTAAAAAGTATAAACCGCTTTGTGTGCCCATTAGATAGTAGGTGAGGTTAGGTTCTCACCCTACTGACAAGTGTGCCTTGATGTGGCAAGTGAGCTTAATTATGCTTTGGCCAATTCATATAACCAAAAACTGTCGGTGGAGGGAAGGGACGCCTTTCATATATATCCCCATTATCTGTCTCTTTTCAGGGTTTTCCTCAAATATGTTATTGCTTGTTTATTGTATTCATTTAAATATTGTAACCATGTTTTTAATCCATTACGTTGCATTGTTTTTCCCTGGTCTTCCATTTGGAGTTGATATGTTACCTGCTTTTTAAGTTGTTCCCAGTTTGGTACTTCTTTACTCCTCCATTTTCTTGCAATTAATATTTTTGTTGCTATCAAGATATGTATAAGCATATATCTCTTATTTTTCCCTATTTGTATCCAATCTAGATGTAATAGAGCTATCCCTGGGGATAGTGGGATGTCTATCTGGAGTATTTCCCTGCTTTCCATATCTCCAACACATAGGACTGTCATTTATATTATGTTTATATATTTCTTGCCAACTTCATTAGGTTGAGAAGCGCAGACAGTTTTTGTTTTTTTGCTTAAGTTGTAAAAGGTTTGCTGTTTTCTAAAAACACTTTAGGGAACAGTTTATTTTTATTTCCCGAAAAGGTAGTTTGATCTGTTAATACTACGTAGCTACATTTTATGGACCTCCATTTCAGTCTACATCAGCACTTTGATGAGAAATAAAACCAGAAGAGCACACAGAAGAGAGCTTCATGATAATATATAACACACTGTGGCTATAGGGTTATTTACATATTTAATCATCCAACGGCTTCTGAGTGGTGCAGAAGTATATGCAAAAGTGTGAAATATATATAGTGTGACACTGCACTGGTGTGAAATGTTTAGCTGTATAATTAGGGGGGGTCAGAATTCCCACCACTAACTATATGGGAAATCCTAAAGCATTTTTCACAGAATTCGGTTAGACAGAAGTCACCTAAATATTTTTTTGTACTGTAAAAAGATAAGAATTTGTATATTGCGTTATAGGAATTGCTAGCAAATGCATCTATTAAGAGAAACATATGTTTAAAATATATCTGTGGTGTCTCATATTTATGACATCACCGTGAGGCTTGATGCAAATGAACTAGTTCAACAGCATGTCATGTTTCTCTTAATCCAGGGGGTCTACCCAGTATGCCCTGATCTGGCACGAAATGGGGTCAGGCCGGGTCTGGTAGCAGAATTGCAGAGAAATCCACAATCCGGCTATTCAGTATAGCATATTTAGGACAAAAATCAGCAATTCCCAATGATTTCAGGTTATTCTACAGCCTGGGCCATCCCCACTATTTCTAAAAGGTGTGATCCGAACTGATCCAATTCGGTTTAAATTTTGAGAAGAGCTTTAAGTACCGTATTTGCTCGATTATAAGACGAGGTTTTTTTCGGAAAAAAAAATCTGAAAATTACCCCTCGTCTTATAATCGAGGTCTTTTTATAATCTGACCTCAAATTGAGGTCAGATTATAAAACAGCGATCCAGGTCCCCAGCAGAGCTGCAGGGGACCTGGATCCCCTCTCTAACACCAGGGGATGTCTGCGCGATGAGCACAGACTCCCCTGCTTCCGCCCGGCACGACCGCCGGGGCTTCTATGAAGAAGCCGGGTACTTCCGCTTTCGTCACAGAAGTCACGGCGATCGTGCCGGGCGGCAGCAGGGGAGGTCTGCGCTCATTGCGCAGAAATCCTCTGCTGCCCCACTAGCCACCAGGGAGAATCGGGCAGCTGGGGGATGTCTGCACGATACGTGCAGACATCCTCCATGCTGCCCGACACGGCAGTATATTATGACGGACCAGCTGTCCGTCATAATAGACTGCCGTGTCGGGCAGCATGGAGGATGTCTGCACGTATCGTGCAGATATCCCCCGGCTGCCCCCACTAGCCACCAGGGATTAACAGGTGAGGGAGGGAGCCCCCACAAGAAACAGGTGAGGGAGGGAGGGACAGAGTAAGAAGGAGGGGGGCAGAGAAACGAGGGGGAGGAAGGGGGGGACAGAGAAACGAGGGGGGGGAGAGACAGACAAGGGGAGGGAGGGGGGGAAAGAGACAGAGACAAGGGGAGGGAGGGGGGAAAGAGACAACACTAAGGGGGAGAGAGAGAGAAAGCTGGGGGCAAGGGAAAGAGAGAGGCAGCATTGGCACATAAAAGGAAATAAAAACAAGAAATGCATTTTTTTCATATCATTATTTTTTATTAAAAACGCAATTTACATGTGAAAATATACAAGTTGAACTTTTTTCCTATAGGGTCGTCTTATATTCAGGCTTTTCGTTTTTTTCCTAATGGAATATCCAAAGTTTGGGGGGGGGTCATCATATAATCAGGGTCGTCTTTTAATCAAGCAAATACGGTACTTTCTTGTAATTCTGCTAACACAATGTATAGATGATTTACCACCCACAGGTTGTTTGGTGCTTTACTCCTTTAGGACCAAACACACTAAAGATGATTTTGCGTTCCTGACATCGTGACCGAGAGCCAGAGACACAGAGGCTGAGAAACAATCAGGGGTTTAATAGATCCTATGGGTCCCCTGCAAAAATACTGAGACGTCACCCAGAAGTTCAGGCACGGCGCAATGGAACCGACGCTTTACATTTAGCCTGTCGGAATGAGGACACTCAAAATGGACTCCATAGAACGTGTTAAAAGTGGGAAACAAAGGTCAGCATTAGGAGATAACCCTGTACAGAAATGGGGAAGGTATAAAACCACCTTTATTTCCATGCGTTTAAAAAAAGATTACGTGACTTTTTCAAGTTTGAGCATTTAAACTATAGGGTCTACTCCGTCAAGAGAGAATAGCAGGCCAAAACGTAATTTCAAACTTAAGGCCAAAGTAGCCGAGTTGATGATCCCATTTTTCCAACTCGGCTACATTGGCCTAGAGTTGGAAATTTCTGTCTCAAATCCCTGCAATTCTCTCTTTATTAAGCTGATCCTTCTAGTAAAAGGAGCAGGAAAGCCTGCTGCCTGTCAAATCGTAGACTGTGGGTAACTATGTATCTAAAGCTACAAGTTCAACAGGAAGAATTGAGATCCCATATGTTTTAATGTATAGAAATAGTAACACATTTTTGCATCCCGGTTTCACATTGTACAATCCGCGCAAAGTTACCAACAAGCATATCAATATTTGTTGCCGGTTCAATATCACTGAGCTGGCACGGAGACATTCCCTGACATGGATTTATTGTAAATATAAAACGTGTGACAATGCCGTAAATATTGTTTCTTATTCCTTTTTTTTTTTTGCCAACTCCAGCGCATCAAACAATACAGCCGCCTCCATCTTCAGGGAATTACATAAAACAAGTGATTGTCTGCAGCGTGGAGAATGAGATAGCAGCAAGGTCTGGATTCTGATGATAAGTTTCTCTCCAGCTAACGGGAGTGATGCTCGGGCTTACAATGCGTCTGAACTCTGGCATACATTTGTGCCTTGTTGTCAATGTAAGACGGGGCAGTTCTGGGAAAAGATGTTACATGGTGATTTAGGTTGAAATAAAAAGACTTGCGTCCAATAAGTTCAACCCTTTTTCCTATACCTTGTTTACTTCTGTTCATCCAAAAAAAGGGAAACCCCCCCCCCCCCCCCTTCTATTTCAGCTATTTCAAATTCTGCTTTCTTATAAGATTCCTCCTTGGATCAACAAATAATATTAATGCCTATACTAACATACAAAGTCTCTATGCTCTGGGCTAAAAAAGTATCCAGACCCCTTTTCAAGGCATTTGCTAGCAACTAAGGCAGTGAATTCCTTTGTACTGTTGCCGAGCCCTGGTCTACAACTACTCCCAAATCTTTTTCATTAGTAAATTTACCCCAAGGAAACACCATTTAAACTACCTGTTGCATTTTTTTATATTATACCCAAAATGCATAATTTGTCTATATGTTTTTACATTTCCTTGCACCAAACAACTGTCAATATCTAGACCTAGAGGCAAAACAGGGGATGGCGCAGAAACGTGGGAATCACTTACAAACAACACAAAAATACCAAAACATAGTGTAATATTGTCAAGAAAAAAAATCACTAACAACACAAAGCACTTCATTTGAGGCATTTGCTCTGAACGAGTCTTTTGAATTTTTCCCATCTTCATTTGTGATGTGAGGCATCGCTGGGAACCTGCCGTTGGCGTGTCAGCTCTGCACACGTGTCATTATATTACTCTTTGTGGGTGTGGGGGTATCTAAGCATGCATGGAAAGGCTATATCACAGCTTAAGGGGGCTGGACGCTCAATAGACTGCGGTGCACTTGTATTCTGACAGGTGTGTGTGGAATTTGTAGCTGGTGAGTTGATATGAAAACATTTGTTTGTCATTTCAGATAATGGATGTCTGTAGAAGGGATACTCAACCTGTATATGTGCTGCTCCAGCATTTCTGAGATATTCCGGCAGGCTGAGGGTTAGCACAATCCATGATTAAAAAACAGGTGCTAAAAAGGGTCAGCATCCACCGCCAAACGTGTGGGAATAAAAAGAAAATAAAGTAGCAATCGCCACTGTAGCAGGGCCATTTATAAATAACCTCATGGGGCTAAGGCAAAATGCAATACTACATTACAAAGCAGCAAACCAAGACTACAAAACTATGAAAAAGGCATAAATAAATCAAACTGTCAACGGAAAGCTGGGCTGTAAAAGGCAGCAATTATCAAATTACAGTGAACATTAGGGTTACAAAATTGTTAAAATGACGAAATGATATCTTGAATTATGGGGGAGAAAGAGAGAGACCACACAGTGTCCAAACAAACAGGAATAGTGGAGCTGGCACAATCTGCTGGAACAGTGCTTAGCACTTGCTGAGCTCTGATTTTGCAAAGTGGCTCAGATGCTTGCCAAGACATGGCAGCTGTCCCTGCTGGAACCTGCAGCACTGGAGACCAACGAGAACAAGGTAATGGAGGCGAGGCATGCAGGGAAACACGCAGCAGTGGAAAATCATCAAAGGGGGGGAGCATCTATGCTTATAGTATAATGAGATTTACATTATGAATAATTTAACTCTCAAGGAGGCGGCTGAGCATTCTGCAGCCCCAGGTATTCTCAAACTTTTGCGTTTCATAGCCATTTGGCTCTCTCAGCACTATGCTGACCTGCTTAGAGAGAGTTGTGGTTTGGTAATAGTTGGTAGTTTGTATACATTTCCCAGCCCTGCGTTAGGACTTTAGAGAGTTTTGAAAATAATTGCGTATTTGGATTGTAAGCTCTGCCACACACAGGTACCTCTAACAGGTTGAACTGCCCGCTACAGAGCATATATTTCTACCACACATTAGAAGATATTTATGAAAGGGACAACCTGTAATGGTCAAATCAAACTCAACAATGTCGGCGTCATGGTCGTTGTCAGCCAAAATGTGGGTGAAACAGGCCAACCTCCACGTAAAAGATTTGCTTCACGCAGACCCAACATCAATAACAAAAAGGAGAGAGAGACGCCAGTGGGCGAACATATTGGCCAAAATGGACACAGCGTCAGAGACATTAGACTGACAGTATTAATGTGTCTGTTCCAAAGTCAGAGGGAGAGGAAAATATAGGAAGTTAAATTCATTCTCCAATTTAATTCCTAATTAATTGATGGCCCCAACTTGGATAGAAAATATCTGTCATATTATAACATTATAGATCAGCCAGCAGACTAGACATCCAGACCCCACTAGAGGTGTGGATACTGTGATAGAACCCTTTGGTACCCCGGCTGGGTACCTCCGCCGGTCTCTGCTTCCTCAGCTCTCACATGGGCTGAGAACAGTGATTTTACCCTCAGGATCTCCTGATCTCTCCAGCCATCCAGACCACTAGCCAAAGCACTTTGTGTAGGATGAAGAATAATAGTAATTAGGTTCTACAGTACACAGGACATGACACAATCACACATCACACCTTTCAGATACAGACATCTGTTTTTACACACAGACAGTGGGAGATTCACAGACAGGACACATTTAGCACCTGGATATGCATAACATAATTACACATCACTCCACTGGAGTTGGACACATCCTGACTTAAGAAAAGACCATGGATAACACGTAAACACATGGGGGACAGCTAACACCTATACTAATTCAGCAATAACAGGGGCAACAAGTCTGTACACACTTTGCTCTGCAATATCAAGCTGCACATCAGACATGTTAAACCCTGTGGCGGCAGTGTATTGTACCCCCTCTCAGGCCAGCACTATAGTCTATTGGCAAGAGGCTGGCAGTCTGTCCTTTGCATGAGCCCCAGTGGCGGAGGGTTCTGTCACAGATACTTTCTCAACTGCAATTTACATCTCATGATACCACCATTGACTTTTCCAAGAATGCAGGAAAGGTTTTTAAACAGTTTAAGCACTGATAACACCAGAAATAGTGTAATGAGGGGATACAGGAAATTCCTCCATTTTTAGCTCCCACTCTCCCCCTACCGATAGCTGGGCGCCTCAAATGCCCAATGAAATACACAGGAGTCAGCTGCAGAAAAAGAATCCACATTGAAACGTACAATGGATAATAAATAATTTTACATAAAATGACAATCAGATATATACCCCGGTGGTCAAAAAGTTTCACGCATTTCGCGCCTCCAGTTGACGTTTACTGATTGACTCTTGTCTGATGTTGATGTCATTTCGCACATGCGCAGCGCTATTTTGGATACTGACAGCGGCCGCCATGAACCTTCATATACAGAGACATTTTTATTCAGCTACAACCAATGTTTTTTTGAAAAAACTGTATTTTCTGCATTCCGTCATTACACTTTTTCTTCACTGATGGTGTTATCACTGGTTAAATGACAATTGTAGTCTAACATGTTTTTATGTTTCATTGAAAGATCGCGGTGTTTTGTGTAGAAATTCTTTAAGAATACACATAATGTACTTTATTGAGGACGTCTTGCTCCAAATTCCAAAAGCTCTAACAGGGGGCAGACATGTTGTTTAGAATCTTGGGTCAGATCGGTCAGATCTTAATTCATTTGATGCAAAGGTTAATGAAGATCTGACTCATCATTCCTAACATGTCAGCCCTCCGATAGAGAAGTGTGGAAAAGGACTGAATAAGTTAGTTTATTTGTTTTCTTTCATTAACACATTTCTGTTTTTTGTTTTTTTTTAAACTATATTTGATGCCATCTCAATTAAACAGACGTTCATTTGTTGCCTACAGTAGTCCTCTCAGCTAAAAAATATCTTCCTCACAACAGCCAGTAAGGGAGAGGTTTTTCACATGTACGCTTGCACTCTACACCTCCAATAAAAGGTATCAACTTGACTGTCCTTGTCTCCTCTGTTTGTACCAACTATTTTTTTTTATATTACAATAACTGAAACAAATAACAATAGTGAACACAATTCCCAGTTAACAAAGCTACATACTGTTTTGTGAGATGTATAATACACATTACCCAATAATCAATGTATTGATACTAAAAGTGATTAGTTTTTAATCAATACATTTTCTAATCAAGTGAATGATTAGAAAAGTTTTTTTCTTCTTCTGGATGGGATGTAGACATGATATAAATTAGCATGCTTTACATTATGTATTATACAATGGCTATTGTGAGCAAGTGTTGTAAAGATTGTATGTTACCGGTCTCTGACATTGTACAGACCTATCTCCATCCACTTCTCCTCTTGTGCCGTAGTCGCCTAGTCCTGGTTACTGCTCCAGTATCTTCTATATTTATATTCAATAGTTTTTAGTCTTGCTCAGTCTAGGATTTCACCTGACAATGAGTATTTGCATGAGCCATTAATCTCATCAGAACTCGAACACTGGGCAAGCACGGGGGAGAGAGGAATAACACATTTATTGAAATCAGTCTGCGGCTGTCCCTTCACCTTGACTATCCTTTTCACCGGTGTAATCATTTTTCAAACATAGATATTAATTCTATGGCTCGAAGAGTTTCATTTTTATTTTATTTTCTACAGTAGGTTTTGGTGTGAGGAAACGGGACAGGAGATCCGATTAAGACCTTGAATATATACAGGGAGTGCAGAATTATTAGGCAAATGAGTATTTTGACCACATCATCCTCTTTATGCATGTTGTCTTACTCCAAGCTGTATAGGCTCGAAAGCCTACTACCAATTAAGCATATTAGGTGATGTGCATCTCTGTAATGAGAAGGGGTGTGGTCTAATGACATCAACACCCTATATCAGGTGTGCATAATTATTAGGCAACTTCCTTTCCTTTGGCAAAATGGGTCAAAAGAAGGACTTGACAGGCTCAGAAAAGTCAAAAATAGTGAGATATCTTGCAGAGGGATGCAGCACTCTTAAAATTGCAAAGCTTCTGAAGCGTGATCATCGAACAATCAAGCGTTTCATTCAAAATAGTCAACAGGGTCGCAAGAAGCGTGTGGAAAAACCAAGGCGCAAAATAACTGCCCATGAACTGAGAAAAGTCAAGCGTGCAGCTGCCACGATGCCACTTGCCACCAGTTTGGCCATATTTCAGAGCTGCAACATCACTGGAGTGCCCAAAAGCACAAGGTGTGCAATACTCAGAGACATGGCAAGGTAAGAAAGGCTGAAAGACGACCACCACTGAACAAGACACACAAGCTGAAACGTCAAGACTGGGCCAAGAAATATCTCAAGACTGATTTTTCTAAGGTTTTATGGACTGATGAAATGAGAGTGAGTCTTGATGGGCCAGATGGATGGGCCCGTGGCTGGATTGTTAGAGGGCAGAGAGCTCCAGTCCGACTCAGACGCCAGCAAGGTGGAGGTGGAGTACTGGTTTGGGCTGGTATCATCAAAGATGAGCTTGTGGGGCCTTTTCGGGTTGAGGATGGAGTCAAGCTCAACTCCCAGTCCTACTGCCAGTTCCTGGAAGACACCTTCTTCAAGCAGTGGTACAGGAAGAAGTCTGCATCCTTCAAGAAAAACATGATTTTCATGCAGGACAATGCTCCATCACACGCGTCCAAGTACTCCACAGCGTGGCTGGCAAGAAAGGGTATAAAAGAAGAAAATCTAATGACATGGCCTCCTTGTTCACCTGATCTGAACCCCATTGAGAACCTGTGGTCCATCATCAAATGTGAGATTTACAAGGAGGGAAAACAGTACACCTCTCTGAACAGTGTCTGGGAGGCTGTGGTTGCTGCTGTACGCAATGTTGATGGTGAACAGATCAAAACACTGACAGAATCCATGGATGGCAGGCTTTTGAGTGTCCTTGCAAAGAAAGGTGGCTATATTGGTCACTGATTTGTTTTTGTTTTGTTTTTGAATGTCAGAAATGTATATTTGTGAATGTTGAGATGTTATATTGGTTTCACTGGTAAAATTAAATAATTGAAATGGGTATATATTTGTTTTTTGTTAAGTTGCCTAATAATTATGCACAGTAATAGTCACCTGCACACACAGATATCCCCCTAAAATAGCTAAAACTAAAAACAAACTAAAAACTACTTCCAAAAATATTCAGCTTTGATATTAATGAGTTTTTTGGGTTCATTGAGAACATGGTTGTTGTTCAATAATAAAATTAATCCCCAAAAATACAACTTGCCTAATAATTCTGCACTCCCTGCATATAGAGGTATTAGCATGCCAGTGACGGACATACAATTACAGAACAGTTAGATTTTTGCAGAATAGACAATAAAAACTCATTCCCTTCCTAACCATGATTAGGACGTAGAGGAGATAGGGTTGCCACCTTTTCCTCCAAAAAATACCGGCCATGTGTGGGCGGAGCTACAAGAGGGAGGGGCCATGAGGGGTGGAGCCACAAAGGGGGCGGATTATCACTGAAATGATATATATTATTTGTATATCATGCCAGTGAGAAGCGTGTGTGTATATATATATATATATATATCATCTACACACACAAGCTGTCTCTCACACTCGCAAACAAGCTTTCTCGCACACACACACATGCTGTCTATCACACACAAAGACAAGCAGTTGCTCACACACAGACTGACTCTCTTGCTCACACACAGACTTTTACTCACTCTCTCACAGACTGTCACTCTCACTCTCTCTCTCACAAACTCCCCCTACCTCTCCGACAATATCTCCCACCCGCCCCACCTACCCTCATAAGCATGTTATTCCGGTCTAATGTAATATGAAGGGTGGTTGGGAGCAGTTGATCAATATGCCAGTAATATTTTGCCACTCAATATGCCAGTAATATTTTGCCACTCAATATGCCAGTAATATTTTGCCACTCAATAAGTCAGTATTTTGCCACTCAGTATGCCAGTATTTAGCCATTCAATATGCCATTCTTTTGCCATGTAATATGCCAGTATTTTGCCCCTCAGTATGCCATTCTTTTGCCATTTAATATGCCAATATTTTGCCCCTCAATATGCCAGGATTTAGCCCCTCAATATGCCAGGATTTTGCCCCTCAATAGTGTTTAATAGCCATTTAATATGCCAGGATTTTGCCAATTAATATGCCAGGGTTATGCCAATATACAAGGATTTTGCCAATTAATATGCCAGGATTTTGCCCTCCATATGCCAGGATTTTGCCAATTAATATGCCAGGGTTATGCCAATTATTATGCCAGGATTTTGCCAATAAATATGACAGGGTTATGCCAATTAATATGACAGGGTTATGCCAATTAATATGCCAGGACTTTGCCAATTAACATGCCATGATTTTTCTAATTAATATGCCAGGGTTATGCCAATTAATATGCCAGGATTTTCCAAATTAATATGCCAGGGTTATGCCAATTAATATGCCAGGGTTATGCCACTCAATATGCCAGGGCTATGCCAATTAATATGCCAGGATTTTTCCAATTAATATGCCAGGGTTATGCCAATTAATATGCCAGGTTTATGCCACTCAATATTCCAGGGTTATGCCAATTAATATGCCAGGGTTATGCCCCTCAATATGCCAGGATTTAGCCACTCAATATGCTCGTTATTTATCCAACTCTTATCACACAAAAAATCTCCAAGGAGAAAGCTGGGCGTCGTTACCAACCACACTATTTTTGACTGCCCCCCCCCCCCCCCCCCCCCCCCATAAAGACAGAACATGATTTATTGGGTCTTTTTACCTCTCTTATTCCCATACTTGGGAATACAGCCTCCTTACCACTACATTTACTTAGCCCCATTCCTTTATCTACTTGTTTATCAATTTAACACAACCATACCAGCAAGTGAGCAAATGCAGAGCAAGACCAATCCTAGCATGGAATCAAAGCCCCGTGGGAGTGGTGGGTATTGCCACACTGTTAGGTGCTCCTGTCAGGGCAGATGATAACTTGGCTAGCAAGCAGTTATCCTAAAGGGTCATCTATTCTATATATCAGCTATTGATCTACATCACATGCATATAACCTCATGCAACTTAACATTCACACCGCTTATAAGGCTCTGTTTTAACAATTGTGGTTTTAGCTCTTGTAACTTACAGAAACCTGTGACAGCTAAATCTACATTCATTTTCTTATCAGATTTAAAGGATATTTAGTAATAAACAAAGTGAGGCAGGACAACTGGAAATAATGCAAAAGCTACATCTAAAAAAACTGTAGCTGGGTGCAAACCACAAGGTAGTCCCAAACTACCAAATAGTTATAGAAATATACAAATGGCACACCTAATAATATAGATTAAAACATAGCTTTTATTCAAATATTCAAATATTCTTCAAATACACAAAACATCACTAGTAATTTCATGTAGGGCACAAATAATCCATACTACAAAAAAACAGTCAAATGTAATATGAATCCACATATACAATAGTTACTCGAATTTAAGACGACCCTGATTATAGCACAACCCCCCCAAACTTTTAATATTGATTTAGGAAAAAAATAAAAAGCCTGAATATACTACCCTATAGGAAAAAAGTTTTACTTGTAAATATTCACATGTAAATAAAACTTATGACAGAACAAAATGCATTTCATGTCTTTATTTCATTGTATTTGCCAATCTACCCCCCAGACTTAGTCAATGCACCCCCTGTGTCCCCCAGACTTAGTCAATGCATCCCCCCACACAGCCATATGCCCCAAGGCTTAGCCAATTCTGAGCAAATGCTGCTCCTCCCAGATTTGTGCCCATGCTGCTCCCCTCAGATTTGTGGCCATGCTGCTCCCCTCAGATTTGTGCCCATACTGCTGCCCCCAGAATTTTCCCTCCGCCCAGATGATGCTCCATCTCCCTGGTGTCCAGTGGGGGCAGCCAGAGGATGTCACGTGACCTTCCGGCTTCCGTCATAGAAGACATGGAGGTGTCGGACCGCAGCGGCTGCCTGCGAAAGGGATCCAGGTCCCCTGCAGCTCTGTGGGGGACCTGGATCCCAGCCTTATAGTCAGACCTCTACTTGAGGTCTGATTATAAGACGAACCTCGAATATAAGACAAGGGCACTTTTTCAGAGCATCTTTCTCTCCCCTTACTCAGCCCCTATTGTATTTTATTTTATACCCTTTAGGGCTATGTTCATATATGTGTAGTCCTTTCATCATGTTATACACATACCGATTTTTACAGGTTCATCTATGCTCCCCACTAGAATTGTGATTTTTTTCTTTATTGAATGTGTGTTAAAATGTTCCATATTAATATTAGCCATTAGAAGCTGTTAAATTTTTTCGAGGGGTGTTTTCTCGTTCTCTCTCTCTCTCTCTCGTGACAGGCCTCCCTTGGGGCACCCTGATCCCCACTATTCTCTTCCTCTCTCACTAACCTTCTCCTCTTATCTTTCTCCCCCGTTGTTTCAGATCTTATTTATTTAATTATTTATATTATTTCATTTTTTAATTTGTTGATAAGATTGGTGCTCTACAAATCTATGTTTAGTTTATGGACCATCAAGTACTTTTATGTTCAAAGGGAGCAAATTAGTACAAACCAAATAACGGTGGGTTTGGCACATATACAACCGTGCTCTCAAAATACTTGTTAGGCTTATTAAGTGTGTTTTAATTATCGTTCTTCCATGCTAAGATCTACTTTTCAGCTGACAGTAAGCTCGGGCATTTGTTTGCTATGTTTAATATGATACGATTTTGGCTACTTTAGGGTAATCACTACGGTTTTTTAATCGCACAGGACATGCCGAAACATGAGTCTTTATTATTTTGTTTCTTCCATGATATCTGAATTTTAACGTATTAGTGATGCACGACTCTAACTATATTGTAATGAAATCCAACCTGGCAAGTTTAGGTGTTATTTTATTTATATGATATTTTACATGCGTTTCTTCATGTGCATTTTTCTATATGTGGAATTTCTCTTTAATACGATTACTGTATTTTTGAAAAATGTTTCTGTTTATGACCATTACGTACATGACAAACCAACAAAAACCAATTTTTTTTGCCTATTTTTTTAAAATTTCAGTTTCAGACATATTAATGCTATATATTTTCCTTTTTTCTAATGACATTCATATATATTCTGTGCATTAGAGTCAGATCAGTTCCGGGGGGAGGGTTTACTTCCTCAGGTCTGTTTTTAACTTACTAATTACATGATGCCAAGACATGTGGTCCAATTGTAAAAAAGGTTTTTTTTTATGAACACCACCACTTTTTTTTACACATTTTATAGTTTTTGTTTTGCTACACTTTATTTAGAAGTAACATGTCAAAGTCTTGATAAAAATCCTGCAAAGCCCAAATATACTGAATAACCAGCTAGATACGCAATGTCAATGTGTGGAGATATGCTGTGTTACACTTTAACAGGGATTACCTTTTCTCTAGCATGACGTAGCCAAAAAAAAAGAAATTTTAACATTTTTTAAAATACCTGGAAAAATAAGTATATGACGAGCTTACCTTGAACAAACAGTCTCTTAAAGTAGATTTTTCCAACGTGTTCGCCTCCCAGAAAGATGAGGTTGGTGAAAATTAACAAGGCCGTGGAAACTGAGGCCAGAGCTGCGTGGAGACGGCGTGACATCTTCGGTGACAGACACTGGTTCTGAAATGGGAAATAGGCCAATATGCTGAGTCAACACTTGAACTGTATAAAGCAATTGCGCTATATTTTTTTCAATGTGTCACGTTAATGTGATGTAAAATTTATGTAAGATCTGTTTGCTCCATTTTGTGGTACAGAAATGTCTCACGCATGACTTTTATTTTTTTTTTAGCATCTACTGGATGTGATATTCACACTTACAATATTACACAATATTACACAATATTACATACATTTATGTATGATTTTTTATGAATAACATATTTTAACTAAGGCAAATGTATTTATGTTCTAAATGATTATACTGCAATATTATCATCATTAATATGTATACTTGTAACAGGCATAGCCAAAATATCTGTGCATGGACAGCAGTGTCTGCGCGAAGGTCAGTGAAGGTCAACAGAACATCAGTGTCAATGCCTACGCCTGTTAGCATTTTAGACTTATGTTATTAGTGGGGGGGCGTTATCAGCTTTGGTCACAGACAGTGTTATAGATGAGCTCCGTTCAAAATGGGCAAAACTGGGGAAAAAATTGGATGTCCTCCCCATCTAAGGTGTTGAAATTGAGGGTACAACGCCTCGCCACAGATATGGGTCGACGTTCAAAAAACTTGAACCCTCTCAGAGGCTGAAAAATGTTGATATCGGATCTCTACTGTCTAGGCCTCCGAGGCCTGTTTCGAGCCCGATGCAACCAGCTCACTCCCAGGCGCAATCAGATTGTGAGACGTCTTCAGATGGAGCCGAAACAGTGCATAAGGAGGCACATGTTCAAAAGACTCCCATTTGCAACTCCCAACATGTCCCGGCGACTAAGGCCGACATTCAGCAGTTGTATTCAGATCTACAATCGTTTATCAAAGCCGAGCTGGCAAGTACGTGAGCAGATGTTTCAACACTGAAGTCTAAAACGGCCGCATTGGAGACTGCAGTGACACAAATCCAACAGACACAGCCTGATGCGGTCAGTCAAACTGTCCAACTCGCTCAGAAAATGGACGTTTTTCAGCGCCAACTTGTGGCCTTGAACGGAAGATCCAGGAAGCTAAACATTAAAATCAGAGGAGCGGCGGAGGAAGTTGGGCCCACTATCCTCCCCACTTACGTGAAAAATGTCTTATTACATTTGCTGCCAGCTACTGACCCGAATATCCTAAATATCACGGAATGCTATAGAATTCCAAGGGCTTAAGCTGCTCAAAGGACACACCGCGTGACGTTATTATTCGGATGCGCAGCATGTAGGAGTAAATAGCCATACTGTTGGCCACAAGAAAACTACAGACCGTCACACTGCTGAGGTTCTTTGAGGACTTACCACCTGAGTGGGTTCACTGGAGACATTCGCTATCGACTCTCACAGCGCATCTGCACTCCCAGGCAGTTAAATATCGTTGTATGTCAACAGAGGTAAAAAAAAATACTGATTCTGGAAGATCCTGCTGATAGGTTTCTGCAGGACCTAGCACTATTGCTACTGCCCGCATCCTCACATGACCCAGCTGCCTTGGAGGCTCAGTATACGGTCATACTGGACTGTAATTGGTTCTCAAGTGGACATCCAATATTGTTTTATTTTTTTTCTCTTCAACTTTTCTGCCCTTCACTGAACGAACCTTGAGTGTTTTTTTTTTTATCTAGTTCTAAGGATCTGACCTCCCCGGGGCAAGCTGTATCACCCCCTAAAAGGAGTTTTTGATCATCGGCCACTTTCTAGTGGCTTTAAGGCCCATTTTGGCGGCGCTCTTTGACGATTGCTGGTGGGCGTTCACGGTCCTATAAGTCTTTTTATATGTTTTTATTATGTTATTATGTTCTTCGTTCTTTTTTTAATATTCCCTTCCCACATTCGATGCTTAGTGTCTGTATTCTTTTAAACTTTGTAATAGTTTTTACCTTTAATACTTTTTTTTTTTTTGCTTTTCTTCACACTAATTTTCTCTTCTCCCCTTACCTTTTTGATTTTATCCAATATGCCTGTCCCATCATGTCTTATTTATTTCTTGTTAAGGCACTGATGAAATAGGTAAAAGTTAGTATTGCTCACGACCAATTTTAGGGCATTTAGGTATTTATTAGGTTATGGGAAGATTCATCTAGTCAAGCTATCATGGAGTAGTAGGTATAAGGTATGTGCCGCCCACACTGCTTTTGGTTCTGTTGTATATTTTTCCTACTTGTGGTGGTTTTACTGTTACTATTTTAGAAGACTATTATACGTTTAATTAAAAATTGTTTTAGTAGTATTGGAAATACATCGGAGTTCTCTTATGTATTATAATTATAACTCTTTCGGATGTTTGCTACTCAAATGTTGTATTCAAAATCCAAACTGTTGTTTTGCACTATGTGTAATATATATCTGCAAATCATATCTTACAAAACCAATAAAAATATAAATTAAAAAATTAAATATTCATATATGCGATGAAATGATCGCAACAATAACACTAGCTTAGCTGAAAATGTTATGACGCAAACCCGAAATGTACACAATTGCGCCTACACTATGTATTAGGCATACAAATACTAAATGCCAAAGAATTGGTATCCAGACACCCGGTACCAGTAACTGGGAGGGTGGAGCTCAATTTTGCAGTTTCCCGCAAAGCTGCGTGATATCACGAAAGCCCACCCCTTTTGGCTCTGTCCCCTCGTATCTCAGTCACCTGTCACTGAAGTTGGCAGGTACATATTTGTTGATTTTATTTTATTCATCTTAAGCCTGAAGTCCGTGGTAATGTAGACGGGACAATTCCCAAATATAATCTCACATATGATTAAAAAACATTTAGAGGTATTGTAAATTCTAATGAGTTCTGACACTTCTTACTCAGCAGACCACATCCTCAGAGCCTAGATTTACTCTCGGAACATTGAATTAATGTCCTATTGTTCTACTAATGTAGATAGAAAAGAACAAAACATTAAAAAGAATCAGGAGCAGCCAGCCAAGTAAACTTAGAAGAAATCATTTAGTAGTAAAAACGGGAGAGCGGAGTTAGAGTATCGATCACGAGGATGCGACTGTCTGTTTTATTGCGGGTTGTAACACTCTCTAATAGGCTGTTAAGACAGTTTCTTAAAAAATAAATAGTACAAATACATTTTCTAGAATGCTGTGATTATTTTTGAAGCACAGATACATTTTACTGTCAATACATGGCACAAAAAAAAACATCGCAAAAAAGGCATAAAATAATTATATGTCATCTGATATACACCACAAACTCAATTAATGTTAATGACATTCGGGTTGGAGCTGTCCCTACATGATCTTTATAATCAGTAAACTACTAGATAGACTTACAATGCACTGAGTTAACGTGCTAAATGCTTCCTTACAGCAGGAACTAATCTGTAAATACTCTACAAGGGGTCTTGTGGTCAGTTCTGGATAATATATGGAATGATAAGGGATGTGTATTCTGCCATGACCCATAGCAATGTCAGCCAGGCAGTTCTGAGAATCATGTCAGCATCAAGTCATAGCAGGGTAATTTAATAGTTGTATAGTACCGTATTTGCTCGATTATAAGACGACCCTGATTATAAGACGACCCCCCAAACTTTGGATATTCCTTTAGGGAAAAAACTAAAAGCCTGAATATAAGACTACCCTATAGGAAAAAAGTTAAACTTGTATATATTCACATTTAAATTGCTTTTTTAATAAAAAATTACCGTATTTGCTCGAATATAAGACAAGGTTTTTTTCAGAAAAATCCTCCTCGTCTTACATTTGAGGTCTTCTTATAATCTGACCTCAAATTGAGGTCAGATTATAAGACATGGATCCAGGTCCCCAGCAGAGCTGCAGGGGACCTGGATCCCCCTATCTAACAGCAGGGGATGTCTGCGCGATGAGCACAGACTCCCCTGCTTCCGCCCGGCACGACCGCCGGGGCTTCTGTGAAGAAGCCGGGTACTTCCGCTGTCGTCACAGAAGTCCCGGCGAGCGTGCCGGGCGGCAGCAGGGAGGTCTGCGCTCGTCGCGCAGACATCCTCTGCTGCCCCACTAGCCACCAGGGAGAATCGGGCAGATGGGGGATGTCTGCACGATACGTGCAGATATCCTCCATGCTGCCCGACTAGCTGTCCGTAAAAATAGACTGCCGTGTCGGGCAGCATGGAGGATGTCTGCACATATCGTGTAGACATCCCCCGGCTGCCCCCACTAGCCAGCAGGGATCGAGGTAAGGGGGAGGGGGACGGACGGAGGACACAGACAGACAAGGGGAGGGGGGGGATAGAGAGAGACAAAGGGAGGGGGATGGGGGGAGGACACAGACAGACAAGGGGGGGGAGACACAGACAAGGGGAGGGAGGGGGACAGAGAGAGACAAAGGGAGGGGGAGGACACAGACAGACAAGGGGGGGGGGAGACACAGACAAGGGGAGGGAGGGGGACAGAGAGAAAAGGGGATAGATAGAGACAAGAGAGAAGTTTTTGGGGGAGAGAGAGACAACGCTGGGGGGGAAAGAGACAGCTGGGGGAGCGGGAGAGAGGCCGCATTGGCACATAAAAGCAAATAAAAACAAGAAATGCATTTGTATAATATAAACTTTTTATTAAATATTAAAAAACAATTTACATATATACAAGTTCAACTTTTTTCCTATAGGGTAGTCTTATAATCAGGCTTTTAGTTTTTTTCCTAAAGGAATGTACAAATTTGGGGGGGTCGTCTTATAATCAGGGTCGTCTTATAATCGAGCAAATACGGTATATCAAAAAAATCCATTTGTTTTTATTTCCTTTTATGTACCAATTCTGCCTCTTTTTCCCTTGCCCCCAGCTTTGTATCGTGCAGACATCCCCCAGCTGCCCGATTTACCCTGGTGGCTAGTGGGGCAGCAGAGGAGGTCTGCGCGATGAGCGCAGACCTCCCCTGCTGCCGCCCGGCACGCTCGCCGGGACTTCTGTGACGAAAGCGGAAGTACCCGGCTTCTTCACAGAAGCCCCGGCGGTTGTGCCGGGCGGAAGCAGGGGAGGTCTGCGCTCATTGCGCAGAATTCCCCTGCTGTTAGAGAGGGGGATCCAGGTCCCCTGCAGCTCTGCTGGGGACCTGGATCCATGTCTTATAATCTGACCTCAATTTGAGGTCAGATTATAAGAAGACCTCGATTATAAGACGAGGGGTAGTTTTCAGAAAAAAAATTCTGAAAAAAACCTTGTCTTATAATCGAGCAAATACGGTATATACACCGTCCAGCCATAACATTATGAGCAATATTGGCCTAATATTGTGTAGGTCCCATTTTTACTTTGTGTCACTTGATGATTGTGACTGCCCAATATATACCCCACTATATCACTATTGATAAACTTAACAACAGGGTTATTCTCAATTGTTTTTAACATTTACACCTTTATCTGCACTTACGTACTGTCTTGTTATTTTGTCTTGTTATCTTATGGACAAATAAAAAAAGTTATGTTTTAATTTATCAGAGACTTCAAATATTCTCTTTTGACCTTGCGCTCAGGTAAGCAGAGTGTGTCCTGGGGGTAAGTCCTGAGTGCAGAGTGTGTCTTGGGGGGTAAGACAGTACTGGACCACAACCCAAGTGGAATGACACTGCTGGAACCAAGCAAACATTAAGTTAGCTGTCCCTTACTTTATATAACTTAGATCCAATGCCAGCCCTACAGAAAATACAATATTACAGGTGTAATAAAACACTTAAAATTACTTATTTCCTATGTTAATTATTACAGAGGTTGGTTGAGCCAAAGCAGGCTATAAATCCAGGGACAGTATATTGAATTATTTGAGTCAATCTTTTTTTTTATTTGAAAATGTAAAACGGGCAAACTTAATTTCTTTGTGTCCTTAATCTCTTCATTTTCGAAGCAAAGGATTTAAGGTTCTCTTGACCCCCTCCCCTTTCTTAATATTTGGCTTCCTAATACACTAAATAAAGAGCGCCTTGGTTTCGGAATAAAGAGTATTTGTTTAATACAGCAGCATTCATTAGTGTTCCTTTTGTAGCTGTATAATGCATCTGGACATCTTAAATGACTTGCACTATAACCATTTCTGATCTCCAGCAAGCTGAGAAGAAGTCACAAAGAAACCAATTTATATTAGAATTTTACTATGCAGCTATAATATTTTTTTAAAAACATAATAACATTTTAAAAAAATACGGCTATTTTATGAAAGTAATCTATTCCAAAAGACCACTAATAATGCACAAGTGACATGCCATAATTATCTGACACAAGATACAAAGCACTGAAACGCAGGACTCCCAGATTAACCTTTAGAGGGATTGTCTGGTGTCCAAAATGCTTCTTCCAAATATTAATGCATATTAATGTGCTTTCAAAATACTTTAAAATGCATGTTTTACATTTTGAATTGCTTAAAATATAAATGACTTACAGCTAGATGAAATTGTGAAATTACAGCAGTTTACAAGAAACTAGGACTGCCCACACTAGCTGAGTAAAAGTCGATTTCCTATTATTATTTTTTTTGCTGCAGGAACCAATGAGAATAATTTAATTCAAATGAATGGAATTTCCTGTCTCTCTAGTGATGTCATCAGACAGTGTGTTCCACTGTTAAGAGATCCTACAGTGCGCAAGAGTAAGGTCACTTAGAGTCCACATAATGTATTCTATTCCAGTAGCACAGGAAGTGACTAAATGAAACTGTTATATGCTCAGTGTCTAAACAATCAGTGCTGCCGCACCTGTAGTGTACATGCAGGGTAATCACACTGGAAAAAAGCCTGTGCACTATACAAACAGTCATCTTCATCTTGCACCAAAGTGAGTTTGGGGACTAGACTGTCCCTTTAATATTGTATTCTGTTAGCCATGGATCATAGATAAAAGATAATTCAGGGGGAATGTACTAAAAGTGAAGCAATGCCAACATGTTTAACGTGTTACTAAATCGCCCCGGTTAGCCTAGCTTACTCATTTTGTTTTAAGCTTTGATCATGTTGTGATTATATCACTAGTATTGAAGGAGAGAGAAAAAAAGCACTAGGACACTTCCTTTCTCCAGTGTCTGCTTGTGGGAACAGTTCATGCAGGTGTTCCATTCCTTGCTAGCACCCATTGCTTGTCCAGCCAGACTATACTAATGGCTATCATGAAGAGGCATCAGCAAAGACTTGTCTGCGACACAGGTGGTCTGGCATATCACAAAGGGGGCAGGTCTACAGGTAACAGGCCCCCCACTCTCAGGTAGATTCCAGTGAGCAAACCTCCGACTATTTGTTTTTTTTTTCTCCTTCAGAACTGGTGATTTTGTGATGAAACCGTATAGAAAGCTGTTAATGGACAATTTATTAAAATGTGGCTTCTACTCTGCTTTTAACATTTATTGCTTCTTATTAAATTCTATTAACTAAAATATATACATTAAAACTGATATTAAAGTATATTAGTCACAGACTTATATATGTGACCCTGTTTACATACAAACCTGACCCTACATTACATACAAACCTGAAGCTGCAGACAGGGCCGCTTTAAGACCCTAGTGGGCCAGGGGCAAAGTCTTTAGCAGTAGGCCCCCCCTCAACCCAATTTTCCTAAATTGCATTGTAAAAAATTGTATGTAAATGTAAACTTTGCAATATTATATGCAACTATTTTCATATCAGATTCAACTATTTGTATATGTAATAAAAATTTTATTGAAATATTGCATTTCTTGTTTTTATTCCCACAGCACCATACAGTACCCACAGCACTTGCCATGCACATATATTGCACCCACTGCACTTGGCTTGCACTCATATTGCACCCACACAGTTTGGCATGCCACAGTGTCAATTTTCCACACAGAACATACCAAAGTGTCACTTTGTCCCACAGAACTGCCCCTGCAGAACAAGCCACAATGTCACTTTCCTCTATAGTACGTTTTTTGCCCTACAGAACGTGCCACAGCATCACTTTGCCAATTAAAATAAGCCAGTGTCAGGTACCAATTAACATGCTACAGTCACTTTATCATTAACATATGAAACAGTCAGTTTGCCTATTAAAATATGCCACAATTTGTCCTTAAAATATGCCACAGCTTGCCCATTAATATGCCAGTGTTATTTTGCCATTTATATGCCACAGCCATTTTGCCATTAAAATGACAGTATTATTGTGCAATTGATATTCCACAGCCAATTTGCCCATAAGTATGCCAGTATTATCTTGCCCTTAATATGCCAGTATTATCTTGCCATTAATATGCCAGTATTATCTTGCTATTAATATGCCAGTATTACTTTTGCCATTAATATGCCACAGCAAATTTGCCCAATAATATGCCAGTGTTATTTTTCCATTAATATTCCACAGCCAATTTTTCCCCATAATATGCCGGTGTTATTTTGCCATTAATAAGCCACTGCCAATTTGCCCAATAATATGCCAGTTTTAAATTGCCATTAATAAGCCACAGCCAGTTTGCCCAATAATATGCCAGTATTATTTTGCCATTTAATATGCCACAGCCAATATGTTGAATAATATGCCAGTACTATTTTTCCATTAATAGGCCACAGCCAGTGTGCCCAATAATATGCCAGTATTATTTTGCCATTTAATATGCCACAGCCAATATGCTTAATAATATGCCAGTATTATTTTGCCATTTATAAGACACAGCCAATTTGCCCATCCACAGTACTCATCTCCTGGCTGCTCCGTGTCCCCTGTCGTCTCCTCTGTGCAGTCTTCCCTCCTGCACCTCCTGACAGTATGTCATATCCGGTGCCAAGAAAAAAAAGTTGAGCACTGCAATTCGCTTCGAGTGGGATGCCGGCAGCTGGGTGACACCTGTGGCCAGCGGGGGGCTCCCTTAACCAGTGGGCCCTGGACAAGTGCCTAGTTTGCTCATTGGTTAAAGTGGCCCTGGCTGCAGACAGCACTGACATAAGTACAAGGCATGAGTGTTTCTAGTAGTAAGGGGGGGGGGGGGGAGGTAAGTATAATTCAAACATACAAAGTTACATAAAGTCACAGTCATAACAAAACAGATAACAAAACAGATAACAAAACATATAAACTTATTCAACAAGACTGTTTATGTGGTGATGGATACAGTGTATAAAGCAGATATGTTCTAAAGATGTAATACTTTAATTAAATAACTAAATACTCTAACAGCAAATAAAAAACAAACAAACATCCAAATAAATATGTATATCAAGTGAAGGTGAACTTGCCGTGCATGTTTTATGGCTGACAGGTATACTTTATTATTTGCCTTTTCAATTATAGAGTTACTGTATATATTTTGGCCATGTTTACCCTGGCAGAACTGAAGCTTTGTTTTAAGCAGTCACCATTGCAGTCACACCAAATGTACCAAAAACAAGTGTAGGATAATAACTAGGTAGACTTATCCACTGTGGGTGAGGAGAAAAAGAGCTCTTACTCCAGCAGCGTTCCAAAAATGACTCTGGTGCTAACAGTAAGCGAAATGTGTGAGGCGTCCTCTCTCTGCCCCCTTTCTGTGGGGCTTTATTTATGTGCTGAACCATGGGTCTCACCCTTTCTTGCGTTGGTTGAGCCCCAACATCCTAGGTTAATCACGCCAACTTTAGCAAGTATACCAGTTATGGATTCTTACGTAGAGTTCATGTATCCCACATCCATTCCTAAAGTTAATCCGTTTTAAACATAGAATTTCCATATTTTTGTTTTTGCACAATTGAGTAATGTGAAGTGATCAGCTTTCTACAAATATAGTTAAAGCCAGAAAGTTATAATGGTGCCGTCTAATGCCTAACACTTTCAGGAAAAATGACATTAATACTGTACTGAAAAGCAATTGATGTATACTTACAATTGTCTCTTGCACGGGGGGAAGTGCCAGCAGTCTTTTTAGACCATGTTCTGTGATTATTCCTATCCAGTTGAGCACTGCCCAATACCAGAGATATTCGTGGCCTCCGTGCCACAAACACACAAATAAGAAAGTGAAGGCTGTGGATAGAGCCATTCCGAAGAGGCCACACCGTGACCCACCCATTGGAATGTAAATGTATCTATAAAAACATGAAGCAGTGTGATCACCAATCATTCAATCGAACTTATAGTAGTTTGGAGACATTTGTACACTTCAGGCCAGAAAACAAATGCGTCAAAGAGGGATTTTTTCTTATGACCCCCCAAATTTACATTCAGTTTTATATCATTGTATATGGCCCATCGCATTATATATGGCCCACCGCTATATCACTTGATTTCCAACAGTACAGCAGATAATAATTTGAAGATAGGGCATTTCATACAGCATCATGAACAGTCTAGGAAATTCTGGTGCTTGTCAAATTAATCCTTCCAAGTAGAAAAACGAAGTGCAATAAAGCATTCATATCTCAGCAACCGTAGAGCATAGAAACGTACTCAAAAACAATTGTGTTCATCTTAAGGTGGCCGTCTATTTAAAGGACAACTGTAGCAAAAAATAACTAATGTTTATTTGAAAGATTGCATAAGTGTAGATATAGCATATAAAGGCTTTAATGAAATAATATAAACAATGCACCTTATTGAGCCCTCTTTGCTCTGTTTAGCTCTAACAGGAGGCGGACATGTTTAGAATCTTGGGTCAGATCTTCCTTCATCTGAACCAAGGTGAATGAAGAACTGCCCTAAGGTTCTAAACAACATGTCTGCTCCCTATTAGAGCTATACAGATCAAAAATGGCTCAATAAGCTACATTATTTACATTCTTTCATTAAAACATTTTTATTTAAAATGTCTACACTAAATGCAATCTTTCATTTAAACATTACTTATGTTTTTGCTACATTTGTCCTTTAAGGAACATTTTTTTGTCTTTACTCCCACTTTAAAATAAATTATAAATAACGTTTTGCTTCACCCTCTCAAAGTAAACACTAATTATGTGACAAAGTTTCTTTCAAAAAAAAACATATTTCAGAATATTGACAATCCTATTTAATTTTCTGCTTAGAGACTAATAACAAAAATATCTGGAAAACTAGATTTTATCTCAATTTCTGTTATCCAGACTGGAATAAGATAGGATTGTTTATCATCCAGAGATAAGCTTATCTCTATAACGAGAATCATATTTGTAGCATTTAATTACAGTCGTTCTTGTGGTTGGTAAACAGCATTTTGTATGTGTGGGAAACACAAGTGCTTGTTTAATAAACACGATCCAAAGAATAAGAGTATCAATAGACACAAGGACAGCACATAATGTACACTCCGAATATCCAATTCCCCTGCACATTCAATTTGTGGAAACACTGGCTATCTGAAAAGAAGCACACTGATCTATTATACCGCCAGGCTCACAAAGATTTTAATCAAATATTTTGTGGGGGGCTTCATTCTATCCAGCAATTAATATCTCTGCATTGCTGATTTTTTTTTTTTTTTACAAAATATATATATTTTTTTACTTTTTTTTAATCTATGTATTGAGAGATCTTCTATAATTCATGGTTTATCCAGCTTTGTAATTACTTGCAATAACTGCTAACATATCTTACAGGCATAGCCCACATTAACATACACAATGGGTCTTATATAGTCTGCAAATAGGGTACACATGTCTAAAAAGAGAGTGTGGATTTCACCCGAGCCTGTGGTGGGGGCACAAGGAGAAGTATTGTACTGTAGCATAATCTCAGTAGAGATGTCTTCGTGTCATGAAAATAGAACCATGAGGGTCTATTAACGGGAATGGTTGCTATGTAACGACATCTTTTAGTCCTTAAAGTGATTTGCCTGTATTATATGTATGGCAATATCTCCAAGTTATTCACTCCAAAAAAACAGTATAGGAGGAGCACACACAACAACTACAGCAATATTTATAAAGTGCCAAATATTGATTATAATGATATAGAAAAGTACATAATATCACATCAACATAAATAATGTATTCATACATATAAATATATATAATGTGCCAAAATCTACAACTTGAAATCTGAAAAAGTGATCATTGTATCCTCTTGGTAATCTATCCCACAAATGTCAGAAAGAACCTAAACATATTATTAGTATTAAATACAATGTATAATAAATTAAAACTATGTTGAAATAAACATCATAATGAAATAGTGCAGCTAAAGAGACTGTCTGGTGACCCAAATGCATCATCCAAGTATTAATGCATATTAATGTGCTTTCAAAGTACTTTAAAATGCATTATTATTATTTTGCATTGCTTAAAATAAAAAAATACTTAGAGCTAAATGAACATGCAAAATTATAGCAGTTTGCGAGAAACCAGGACTGCCCACACTAGCTGTGTAAAAGTCAATTTCCCTTTTTTTCTTATGCTGCAGGAACCATTGATAATAATTTCATTCAAATGAATTTCCTGTCTCTCTAGTGATGTAATCAGACAAGAGATCCTACTGTCTACAAGAGAATGTTTATCACAGTCCACACAATGTATTAAATTCCAGGAGCACAGGAAGTGACTAAATGAAACAAAACTTTATATACTCAGTGTCTATCTAATCAGTGCTACTGCACCTGCCGTAAGCATGCATAGCAATCACTGGGGAGGGCTTGAGTCAAAAATTAAAAATGTGATTTATGCAGGGTGCCTGCATCAAAATCACTCTAGAAAAAGCATGTGCATTATACAAGCAGTAATCTTTATCTTGCACCAAAGGGAGCTTGGGGACTAGACTGTCCCTTTAATTAAACATTGGTTATGTTGTAAATGAAGAGGATAATGATCAAAAGGGATTTTTTACAGTGGGTTTGCAGATTTGCATTAATTGTATCAGCTTGGTCCTCTATATATGACATCACCTTGTGACTGCATATGCAAATAGGAATGCGAAATGGGCATTTTGCAAATCACGCCATAAGATGATGTCATATAAGGAGGACCACGTAGACACATGTCTCTCTTATTTTATGCAATTCTGTTAACACAAGGCAAAGGTAATGTTTGATCGTTTGTTTTATATCTCTACAGTAAGAGCATAGACAATGTGGGCAAGTGAGAGAGAATACTCAGAGACAAAACTAGGGAGACCCTCCCTTATACATCCAGGCTTGCTGTCATAGATTTCTAGTGGAATTTCTACCATGGAGATCCTGTTTCTGCGATGTTCCCAGAATACATAATCCTATCAAAAGAGATGCCGGGGCTGTTAGAAATATAATGACAATTATGAAGAAGGAAAAATTCAAATCAATATCAATCAAACCCAGCTGCTGTGCATTCCGTTACCCTGTCTCTATTCCACGTTTTCGTCTATTGTCTGTCTGCTGTATGTGTGTGTGAATGCATACTAACCAGAGATCTAATGAAGCACACAACACAAGTAATTAGTTTTGTCACGGTTCCAAACAGAATTTGCACTGCCACCATTTCTATTTCTTAGGCAATTATGCTACATTAATCTCAGTCCAACTATCAAAAACAGAACAGCTTGGGGCATATTAAGAAGTCTCCAGAAAAAAAAAAAAAAAAAAAGATTTCTACAAGAAAGAAGCCAGGAAGAAAGATGGTTTTATAGAAACAAATCCTGCTTGGCCCTGTTTCACACATATTGGCAAATTAATTGAATTATAGAAATTTGGATGGTTTCAATAACCTTGAGGTACAAAATTGTACTTTAGTTTAACTGAAACTTGTTACGAAATGTTAAAAATGAATCATTTTAGTAGAGAATTACTAAAGGACAGTAAAGCCCATTTGAGTATTTCTGGGGCCAGTGAAGGAAAATATATTTTAGATTACTGAGCAGTCATTCAAATGTTTCTCATAGGAACGCTGCTATATCCTTTACTGCTTTGCTGGCTCAGACATCACAAGATTATTACCTTGAATTTATAAAGTACAATAGGGAATGTGGCAAAACAAAACATAACCATATAAAGGACTAGAGGCCCTGCTTGTGAGCTTGCAATCTACAAACTATAAGGAGAGGTGAATGGTAGCTCATTTCTTACTAGCTGGTATATCAAGTGCTGCTGCAATGAGAGTTGGATAGTTGTGCCTGTCCTGTGCAGTGTAAGCTGATGTAGGAAGTTGTTGATACAGTGGCAGTTGGATGCTACTTTGTTCGGTGTATTCTATGTTGGTACATGAAATGCTGCTGTAGTGAAAGTTGGATGGTTGTTCCTCTCCTGTAGCTACAATGTGGGCGTAAGGAGAGCTGCTACACTGACAGCTGGGTTTTGCCTATCAAGTGGCTACTAAGCTGGTATATGGAGCACTGCTGCAATGATATTTGTGTCTATCCAATGCCTTCTAAGATATAGAAGTCTCTGTAAATCATGTACAGAAGCATAGATATGTAGACTCCTCTAAAGAATAGAATTGCATTTACACAATCAGTTGGATCCTGTTAAGCCTCTCTCATAGGGGTATATCACTCACCCTAGAGCAGTGATGGCAAACGTGTTCAAACCCGAGTGCCATTTTTCCTGAGATTATGCTTCCCTCGCCCATTTCCATTGCTGATTCATTCTAGCTTTCCCTCTCTCTATTCTTGCTCAGTTTCCTTTTGTTGCCCCATCTCCGTGTCCCCACCATATGATCCACTTGCCTCCATGTATAGTCATGGTGACAATACTCTCAGATTCCAAGTGTGCCATCTCAGAGGCTCTAGAGTGCATCATGTGGCACCCATGCCATAGGTTTGCCATTGCTGCCCTAGAAGCTCTGCCTCCCGGAAGAGGCTAAAGATGTCCATGTTGGGAGAATTAAAGTGTTGTTGGCCATCCTGATGCTTATTAGACCTTCAGCCCCAGTTGCCAGGATGGAGTCCATTGTCAGGGATAGAATATGGCCTCTTGTCACTAGCGACACTAGAAACCAGGATCTGAGTTTGCTTTAGCTATTGTCTGTTTTGAAGTTGCTTGAAGATGAACTGTACCAAGTTTGTGTTAAATAAACATCCGCTATCCCACCACCTAGACTTACCACTGTGCATGCAATTGAACAAATATATGGTGGGACACATCCTGTCTCGTTAATTGCAGGTGTATGTTGTTATGTCCTAGTGTCTCATGGGGATATATGGCAAACCACCTGATCTTGTATCTGCTTTTTAAATAAATTATCTATTAAAGCTATATGCATTCTTTTTTTTTTAGCTTTCTCACTGCCATCCTTTGTTGAAAGCTTCACAGTTTTTGTTCTGCTCTCTCTTTGCTACTATAGCAGAAGGCACCCTCATTCACTGCCTCCTATTCATAATATAGAAGTGTTGAGGCATCTCCTGTGGGCATTCAGATTTTGGGGAATGTTTATCTGGCTTTGGTGTACTACAAACTAGGGTGGACTTTGTCTATCCCTGGACTTCAGCAATGCTACTGGAACTCATGGCTGATACAAATGGAGGCCCCGGAATCTCGGAATACTGGATGGTGTTCTTCAACTCAAGGATTGTACACAGTACAACTCTGACAAGCGTAACAATCAAAACGGAGGTCAGATGGTAGTTTCACCTCAGTACAGGAAATCCTATAACTTCTTTGCATGCTTACGGTGAATTAAAAGTTCTGCATCTTGTCTGGAATACAAGGGGTAGGAGACCCCAGGGGAACAAAACAAAAAAAAAAAGGTTATCTTTATTTAAAAATGAAGAATAACAATAAATAGTTTTATCATGACTTGCAAAGTGAAATCATGCATTAATATTATTTGCAAAAGCCAATAAGTATTGTTCGAGACACAGTGAAAGGCTATTTGAGAATTTAATGTTACACAAAGTTGCCGTCTTTATTGATGATAAAGCAGCAGCAGCTTGCAATGTGTAAAATCTACAAAGGGGAAAAAAAGTTGAATTATGCATCGGTGTTTGAAAAGAACTATGCTGTGCTTTAACAGGTAAATGTCATGTGTACAATCTGATCAGAGTGAAGCCAGTGTACACAGACAGAGTGTCACACTAATTACAGACCTGCTTTTTATCTTGTTTATCTCGGCTCTGAGATGCTTCTGAACTAGTTTTTTTATGGAATATGGTCTAAATTTAAACTCATGCCTCTTTTTTTTGTTTAAATTTTACTGAAAACATCTTGCGACAAAGAATAGTAGTGAGAGAGAAAGAGAGAAATGCACAATTTAGCTGAACACTAATAGCAGAGAACGTGCCATGCTTAGCAGGATCTGATATCACATTTTAGTCTATTTGTGATGTGATACTATAGCACAGAAACCTAATACTAACCCCCCAAGCCCTAATACTAACTCCTAATACTAACCCCCAAACCCCAATACTAACTCCTAACCCTAACCCCCCCCAAACCCCAATACTAACTCCTAATACTAACCCCCCAAACCCAATACTAACTCCTAACCCTAACCCCCCAAACCCCAATACTAACTCCTAATTCTAACCCTAACCCCAATACAAACTCCTAATCCTAACCCCAATACTAACTCCTAACCCTAACCCCCCCAAACCCCAATACTAACTCCTAATACTAACCCCCCAAACCCCAATACTAACTCCTAACCCTAACCCCCCCAAACACCAATGCTAACTCCTAATACTAACCCCCCAAACCCCAATACTAACTCCTAACCCTAACCCCCCCAAAGCCCCAATACTAACTCCTAATTCTAACCCTAACCCCAATACTAACTCCTAATTCTAACCCCTAATTATATCCCTAACCCCTAATACTAACACTAATCCTAACCCCTAATACTATTAATACTAACCTTGTATGTGATCCCGCAATGAACTGGCCATCGCACAAGAGGTCACGTTGAAGCAGCTGCGAAGAACTGTCCAATCCCGCCCTTTCCTGTCTACTGAATACCCTACTTCTCTATCACTTAAGTTGTCCAGCACACTAACTTTCCTACACTCCTCCATGTCACTGACCTTATCCTACAAGCTAATTATCCTGCTTGTCTGCATGTCACTGGTCTCTTGCTAACATTTTATCTTGCTTCTCTCCATCTTACTTATCTTCTCCAATATATAGGATACCCTGATCTACCTAGTTTATTTTACAGATGATTAGAACAGGGTTGACATCTGAATAACTACAGCCTCCACCCGCTATGCCTTATTTGCTTCTGGCATACACCAAACTCTGCAGAGTAAATAGATGAGCCATACCTCAATAACAAAGCCTATGAGGAAGGGACATGGCCTAATAGTTTGGATCTATATCATCTTTTGTGGGTGCAATAGAAACATAGAAACATAGAATGTGTCGGCAGATAAGAACCAGTCGGTTCATCTAGTCTGCCCAATCAGCCCAATATGGATATTGTAGGAAATGTACAATTGAGCAGTAAAACATGTGTGATGCTATATTAGATTTAGTAATCACAAATGGAGATTTGGTATCATATATTACTGTAGGTGAAAGTTAGGTAGGTAGAATCTAGTTATCACCAGTCGGTGTGGTTTAAGATAAGGACAGTGACCCACAATGAGTAACACCACACCATAGAAACATAGAATATGTCGGCAGATAAGAACCATTCGGTCCATCTAGTCTGCCCAATTATCTGAATACTTTTATTAGTCCCCAGTTCCCTATCTTATATCCAGGATAGCCTTGTGCCTATCCCATGCATGCTTAAACTCCTTCACTGTGTTTACCTCTACCACTTCCGCTGGAAGACTATTCCATATATCCACTACCCTCTCAGTAAAGTAATACTTCCTGATATTACTTTTAAATCGTTGCCCCTCTAATTTAAGACTATGTCCTCTAGTTGTTGTAGTTTTTCTTTTTTTAAATATACTCTCCTCCTTTACTGTGTTGATTCCCTTTATGTATTTAAATGTTTCTATCATATCCCCCTGTTACGTCTTTCCTCCAAGCTATACATGTTAAGATGCTTTAACCTTTCCTGGTAAGTTTTATCCTTCAACCCATGAACCAGTTTAGAAGCCCTTCTCTGAACTCTCTCCAAAGTATCAATATCCCTTCTGGAGTCGACACAGTAAAGGAAGAGAGTATATTAAGAAGAAAAACTACCACAACTAGAGGACATAGTCTAAAATTAGAGGGGCAAAAGTTTAGACGTAATATCAGGAAGTATAACTTTACTGAGAGGGTAGTGGAATCATGGAATAGCCTTCTAATGGAAGTGGTAGAGGTTAACACACTAGGTTTAAGCATGTGTGGGATAGACATAAGGCTATCCTAGATATAAGATAAGGCCAGTAACCAGAGGTTATCTGCTGACACATTCTATGTTTCTATGTCACGTTCTTGAGTAGGCATTCTCCCATAAGGCACAGCCAAAAGCTACGTACCATGGTTGGCAGAGCTTCTCTCAATTACTTTGTGCTAAATATAGTTCTCATCTTCAAATGTTCCCCAAGCTGTACTTTAATATTATTTCCACAGTGTTTATTCTCCTTATCGGGACTGAGATCCCAGCATTGGATTGCTATATAATCATATTTTCAGCATTATTACATTACACCCACACTGTACTAATTACCACTATCTGTATCCCAAATTGAATTACTTTACATTTGAGCTATGCTAGCCCTATATTTAGATATCTAACTTTTCTCGTCCTTTGTCTTGAGGCTAATAGCATTTTTTAAGGCTTAATTGTAAAGATGTGTCCCCTTTTCAGAGGTTATTAGTAATTTTCTGAATATAAAACTGTGCACGCAGCAGGTAATTGTGTACAAGGACTTGGTAAGTATATTTGTGAGTCTAGAAATGAAAACATGCAGCCAATAACATTAAGCAGAAAACCAAACAAAAGAAAGACCATACCATATGATAGGAGAAAATAAAGCCTACAGCAAAAGAGTGTATAAAATAATATATCACAAAATGTATACCAATGATAAAAACTCACACAAATCTGTGCGCAAGAGAGACCAGCCCTCTTGGTGAAGGCTTGTGGGAATACCCCGTGTACACAATGGACCAAGCCGGTGTCCAAGATGTTATTTCTCAAGGAAGATGTCCACTTGCAGCAGAAAAAAAAGTGGCCAATTCCCAGAGGCTAATGTAAACAGCAATCGGGGCCAGATGGTAGTAATACAACAGGCCACGGGCTCCCAACGCACACAGGATAACAACAAATAATCATAGAGCCAGGGAAATAGTAACTCATGGCTCGACGCGTTTCGCAGAGTAGTCCAATTCCTCAGGAACCACCACTGTGTTTACCATAGTCTAATAATCTAGTGTATTTGTGAAACAGGAGATGGATGGTCCTGCTATGGATTTTAATACACAGCAATGTATATTCAGTGGCTAGGAACTATCCTAGGAAGATCACAGACCGGATGCAGCTGCAGTAAGGAATGTGTAAAACACACATGACAATAATACAGACAGACCCTCACAAGTGTCGGCACTGTCACGATGTATGTCAACTATCTCACGGTCATGATTTTCATTCTCCACTGCGCGGGACAGAGGTATTGTCATGCACAGTAGTGTAGTAACTCTGAGTGACTGAGTGCTACTGCACATGTACGGTAATGCAGACACTCCCTCCTCACAAGCCACACCTCCCCACATGCAGACATTCTCTCCTAACAAGCCACGCCTCCCCACATGCAGAGATTTCCACCTCAAAAGCCACGCCTCCCCACATGTGGACACTCCTCACAAGCCACGCCTCCCCACATGTGGACACTCCCTCCTCATAAGCCATGCCTCCCCACATGCAGAGATTCCCTCCTCACAAGCCACGCCTCCCCAAATGCGGACACTCCCTCCTCACAAGCCATGGCTCCCCACATGCGGAGATTCCTTCCTCACAAGCCATGCCTCCCCACATGCAGGTACTCCCTCCCCCCTTTTTTTCCCTTTATTTAATTACGCCATTTCTTAACGTTCTTTACGAAATATACAGTGAAGGGGAAAAGTATTTAAACCCCTGCTGATTTTGAACGTTTCTCCGCTGACAAAGAAATTATCGGTCAATAATTTTTGAAAAACATATGGCAAAAAAGTTATACATTTATTTGCATGTTAATGAGTGAAATAAGTATTTGATCCCCTATCAATCAGCAAGATTTCTGGCTCCCAGGTGTCTTTTTTTACAGGTAATGAGCTGAAATTAGGAGCACTCTCTTAAAGGGAGTGCTCCTAATCTCAGCTTGTTACCTGTATAAAAGACATCTGTCCACAGAAGCAATCAGATTCCAAACTCTCCACCATGGCCAAGACCAAAGAGCTGTCCACAAGATTGTAGACCTACACAAGAATGGAATGGGCTACAAGACCATCGCCAAGCAGCCTGGTGAGAAGGTGAAACACAAAATAACTGTCAGTCTCCCTTGGTCTGGTGCTCCATGCAAGATCTTACCTCTTGGAGTTCAATGATCATGAGATTGCTGAGGAATCAGCCCAGGACTACACGGAGGGATCTTGTTAATGATCTCAAGGCAGCTGGGACCATAGTCACCAAGAAAACAACATTATAATTTTGGGTTTTTTTTCTGCTAAGGGAACAGGACAACTGCACCACATCAAAGGGATGATGAACAGGCCATGTACCATCAAATCATGGGTGAGAACCTCCTTCCCTCAGCCAGGGCATTGAAAATGTGGGTATTCCAGCATGACAATGACCCAAAACACACAGCCAAGCACATTAAGGTCCTGGAGTGTGTTAGTCTCTCACTGTTAAAATACACCTCTTATTAAAATTATTGACTGATCATTTCTGTCAGTGGGCAAATGTCCAAGATCAGCAGGGGATCAAATACTGTTTTCCCTCACTGTAAGTGTTCCACTTGGGGGGGGGGGGGGGGGTGTCTGTTAACTGGGGTGTGAACAGACTGTGGTTTAATAGACTGACAGACTTTTGTTTGTCCGTTTTAGAGTTGCTATACTAATCACAATGTTTGATGAGGTCCCACGTACAATGTTCTTTTTGAAGCTCCCTACTTATCTATAGTTAGATGGGGTGCTGTTTGCTGGACATTATCTTTACTGGATACAATAAACAGTACATTATATTAAAAATCTCCAGCCTGCCAGTGTCTTCAGCTGTTCCTACAGTACGGCCACACTGACCATCCTCCTATTACTGGTATTCTCACTGGTATCAATGCTATCTTGGTGCAGTGGGTTTCTATGGTTGATGTCATTTGGTTGGCTGATTGTTAGACTTTGACACCGATACACTGTATTGCGTGGTGGTCTAACACAGTATTAGTGATTTCATATATTTCATATAGCTCCTGCTGTTGAATGTTTCTTCATTACCTTAATACTAGCTGCTGATTAAATTAGAGAATATGCAGTAAATGTGATCACTGTGGAGCACTGGTTAGTGCTGCTGGAGAAGCAGTGAGGTCTTCAGTGATCAAGTGCACAATAAATACTAGTGGTTTCTAAACGTTACTAAGTATCTCTTCATTGAAGAGCAGGGAAGTCCTTGATGATTGAGTTACACTTTTATTGATTCAGGAAAAAGCATCACAGGACAGCGCAGAGGCTCTCAATAATGGAAAACACTGTGACGACCAACAGTGTGGCAGGGGGGAGAGGGACTAGTGGGGCCTAAGCCCTGAGTCTCAGGTGTGTGAGCACCAAATCAGGACTCTGGGGCTAGAAGATGATTTAGCCCTGAATCTCCTGACTCGGGGTTACATTAGAGGTCTGCAGTGATCAGTGGCTGCCTGGTGTGGAAGATGGACACCTGCATCTGTCACCGGGTGCTGAGCCAATGAGAGATGGGTTATGATACCCCCATGTGTATTGCTGCAGGAGCTGGGCTATGTCTGCCCTGCAGCTCCAGCTCCACAGACAACAAGGGAGAGCCACTGCCCACCAGAGACAAGCTGACCTGGGTGCAGAGTTCAATTCTTCCCTATTTTGAGGGTCTGGAACCACTCTGTGTCTGTGACTCAACATGTTTTTGTATGTGTGTCTGTGACTCGACATGTTTTTGTATGTGTGTCTGTCACTCCACGTTTTTGTATGTGTGTCTGTGACTCCACATGTTTTTGTATGTGTGTCTGTGACTCCACATGTTTTTGTATGTGTCTGTGACTCCACATGTTTTTGTATATGCGTCTGTCACCCACGTGTTTTTGTATGTTTGTCTGTGACTTCACGTTTGTGTATGTGTGTCTGTGACTCCACGTGTATGTGTACGTGTGTCTGTCACTCCACATGTTTTTGTATGTGTCTGTGACGCCACATGTTTTTGTATGTGTCTGTGACGCCACATGTTTTTGTATGTGTCTGTGACTCCACATGTTTTTGTATGTGTGTCTGTGACTCCACGTTTGTGTATGTGTGTCTGTGACTCCACATGTTTTTGTATGTGTGTCTGTGACTCCACATATTTTTGTATGTGTGTCTGTGACTCCACATATTTTTGTATGTGTGTCTGTGACTCCACAATATTTTTGTATGTGTGTCTGTGACACCACATGTTTTTCTATGTGTGTCTGTGACTCCACATGTTTTTGTATGTGTGTCTGTGACTCCACATGTTGTTGTATGTGTGTCTGTGACACCACATGTTTTTGTATGTGTGTCTGTGACTCCACATGTTTTTGTATGTGTGTCTGTGACTCCACATGTTTTTGTATGTGTGTCTGTGACTCCACATGTTTTTGTATGTGTATCTGTGACTCCACATGATTTTGTGCTTATGTCTGAGCTCCTTTCAGTCTCCATTCCTTCTCTATCTTTATATACCCACCACGGTTGAAAAAGCTGCAGTACCTCCAAGTCAGCCCAGAGACACCCTCCTGCCAATTTTAGGGTGCTAATATCAGCGAGTTTGGTGGTCGTTTAGGGATACCATTTGCTTAGGGGGCATCACACAACGCCTGAGGAGAGACAAGTTATGGAGAGGGGACAGATAGGGGATACAAAATCTAGATCCACCCCTGCCTGTTTCCCAGGATTATCTTGAAAAAGAGATAAATTGCATCTGAATGTAGTATTCTTAGCAACTTCCTACGTCAATAATGCTTTCAGTTTTGCCTCATCTTTGTCTATATCGACTTCAGCAGGCCGTGATACCACCAGGCAAACATAGCCAGTATGTAGTAAAGTAAATCATTATCCACTTCCTATTTCTTGCAAATATTGACAGACTGCACTGATAAATAAAGCTCTCTTTGTAGGAAATTATATGGCAGTGATGGCTAACTTTGGCACTGCAGATATTTGGGAACTATGTATCCCTTGATTGTCAATATAGTTATTTTACAAAAGCATCTTGGCATATGTAGCTCCCTAAAAGTTACCATCGGCACTGTGGATATTTTGCAACTACATTTCCCTTGATTCTTACTCACCTGACTGGCCAAACCTCTGCAGTGCCAAGGTTAGCCATCACTGCCTTACGGTAAATCACAAGAACATAAGTTTTGCAGACATCTTCTGCTGCAATACTTTCCAGTGGACTGTTTCACATGTAACCCTATCAGATGACTTGCCTGCCTGCTTCCTCCTCTGGCTCGGAGAATTAATCCATGGTGACAGCAGAGAGCAGGGCAGCAGATATAGAACATGATATTACATGAGCCTTCTCTAGGTGCATTCTCTATGTACTAACACGTTTGATGATTCTTGCAGTCATTAAAGCTTGATAACGAAACAGGAAGTAATGTCAACATCTTAAAACATTTAATAAAATTCCCCCCGGGACTGCTGTTTAATTCAGTTGTTTTTAATTTATGGTTTTATTATGATTTGTTGAAAAGACACGACTTAAAAATTACCTTATTTTTTTAAATGCGTATTAAAAGATCAATAATTCTAAAAACCTTTTCTGCATTTATTAAATTCTGATTATCTTTATTACAAATAGGTTTAATTTACTGGCAGATTTGCATCTTCTATTGATCCTCCCACGCAAAGCACAAAGAAGGATCATGTACAAACAGCAGGAGGATGGAGACATGTACTTTCATGTATCAAAAATATATATTTTGTTTGGGGCTCAGGTCATGTTTGAGGTTTTCTAACATTTTGTAAAAAAAAAATAAAAAAATCACATTCAACTTCACTTTAAATACACCCACAATCACATACATACACACACAATACAGATACATACAGCCACACTTACACAGATACATACACACACACACACACACACAGTGTAACACTTACTTACACACACACACACACACACACACAGGTCACTCAGTCACTCTTACACACACACAGTCACACTTACACAAATACATACACAGCCACACACACAGAGTAACACTTACACACACACAGTCACTCTTACACACACATAGTCACACATACAGTCAGACAAACATACACAGTCACACTTGTAATAGATGTATTTAATAAGACCATGGACTATTTAGTGTACTCAATTAGTGTTCTCTAGATTACTTAAGTCATTAATGCCTCACTGCTTATTTACCATTAAATTGTCTACAATACAGAAAAATGCATAAGAATAAAGGTGCCAGAGCAAGGAAGGAAGTCCGGGAAGGGTCTTGGGGTAGGAATGGCAGAGAATGAGAAGCATGTTTAGTATAATATATATCCAGGTGCCTTGTGTTCACATTGTGGGCAGTGAACTGCGTAGGGGCCATGCCCCTCCTTTCAGATTATATATTTACCCCTTGGTAAGTATGTCCTTTCAATGGTACAAAAAAAAATGCTTGGAAAACAGGCAAACAACTTCTGCTAAACTCCAATTTTCTGTTAAGATCCAGCATTCTAAAATATAGTAATTAGCACCAATTTCGTGGATTCCATTACAGAAAATTGCAGACCTGCTGATATCTACACAGGCAAGAAATGTTCAGACATCCAGCCGACATGGTCATTAAAATAACAGTATCATCTTTCAAAGTACTCTGCTGGTGGGACAAATCACTACCAGGGAGGGAAAAAAGTAAGCAAAAAAACTGCCTTGTATTTCAGGATACAATATTTTACAAGTCTGAAAAGATTACAGCACATCAGCAGAGTGCAAAATTACCTCCTTCACCTTGATGGGTCCCTCCAGATTATTGTCATTTATTTTTATAAAGCGCAGTATAATGGGAAAAACAATACCATTGGAAAAAAAACTTTAAAGCTAAAGGAGATGAGAGCACCGTTTATTGCAGATTTAAAGGGCAGCCCAGACTATTTTTACACAGGTTTGGTAGAGAATTTGCACTGAACATTAAAAAAAAAAATTGTACGGAATCCTTAGCTCCACCTACTGGCCTGCTTTAGTAAATAGTTTTCTTTAAATAAATACATTGGGACAGTATTGGGCATGGGTACATTTAGGACATGTGCATTGCAAGTTCTCCAAGGTGGCAGAACAAGGTACAAATACCAATTTGCACACCACATGCAGCTTCCCAGTAAAAATAACAATTAAACATAATAATAATAATGTGGTAATGCATATATTGTGGTTGGGTCTGTTCTAGTTCACGACACTTTGAGGAGCTAGGGTTGCCCATTCAGAAATGCTCTGCTTAGTCCACATGACATAACCCCAGAACAATAGAACTGACAAAACATGTGTTTCATAAAACACAGAGAAACACAGCCCCTCCCCTCCTGAGACCTAACAGTATATCATAAACCACTCACTGCCAAATAAATAGTGAAGGAAAAGCTGCAGGAGATCAAGCAGTAAATAATCTCCAATATCTTCAGCATGTCAAAAACAGATTTAATATCTGCGTCTGTTTTTTTTTTTCCGTACAAGCACTGAGCGGTTCGTTTGGTTGAGAGACCAGTGACATTACCCCCCCCCCCTGCTGGTAGTAAGAACTTGAACACATTTTCGCCAGTTTGTGGGCACTCCTGTCCAAGTGACATCACTTCCCCTGCTGGATGGGTTGTGCACCACATTAGCATATCATGCCAGACCTTCCAAATGGTGGCCAAAGTTATGCAAATGTATGACATCATTTCGTGTTAAAAGGACAGAAACCTTTAATTTTGTATTTTCATCATTGCACGTGTTGTGTGTTTGGTGATGGAGTCCCTTTAGCTTGTTCAGTTTATAAGTTATAGTCTTATCTGTCTGTAGCTTTTAATACTACTAATGGAAACAGCCACCACTCTCCAGAAATTACTGTATCCTAACAAGGACAAAACCCTTTATTTGTCTCTGTCAAATACACAATGATCCCCATAACCCTTTTCCTTGTCCTGGTAGTATGGAGAAAATCTTAATAGATTCACACGGGTTTACTCTCTGCTGTGCTTCACGTCTGACAACACAGCAGTTCCTGGTTCCCATACATGCACAGACCCGCTCCATCTGCAGAATGCAGGGGTCTCTCGCTGCTTGCACAGAGAGAGCCCCTTGTTTTTGCATGGCATAGTTAAGGTCCTCCTGCTGATCCCATGCAAAAATGAGGGTCGCCAACCAGACGGCTACCTGCTTCCTATGGAAACATGGCAGCTGTCGGTCAGAGGATAAACTGGCTTCTACTATCAAAAGTAGTACATGACAGTTAATCATCACACTAGGAACAGCTAACTTTTCCCTGTTCTAAATAATAATAATAAAATATTGCTGCAATACTATTGGTATGATGATGCAAGTCTATGCGGCTGCTATGATAATGCAATGCTATGCGGCTGGTGGCTGGTATGGTAATGCAATGCTATGTGGCTGCTATGATGATGCAATGCTACGTGGCTGGTATGGTAATGGAATGCTATGCGGCTGCTATGATGATCCAATGCTATGTGGCTGGTATGATAATGCAATGCTAAACGGCTGGTATGATAATGCAATGCTACACGGCGGGTATGATAATGCAATGCTACGCGGCTGGTATGATAATGCAATGCTACGCGGCTGGTATAATAATGCAATGCTTCACGGCTGGTATGATAATGGAATGCTACGCGGCTGGTATGATAATGCAATGCTGCATGGCTGGTATGATAATGCAATGCAGCTTCTGTGATGATGTAATGCTATGAGGCTGGTATGATGATGTAATGCTATGAGGCTGGTATGATGATGTAATGCTATGCGGCTGGTATGATGATGTAATGCTATGCGGCTGGTATGATGATGTAATGCTATGCGGCTGGTATGATGATGTAATGCTATGCGGCTGGTATGATGATGTAATGCTATGCGGCTGGTATCTAATTGTTTCCAGGGCTGGTTTTTATTCTCAGTCCGGCCCTTGACCCTATACTGCCCCCCGATCTTCATAATGTCCTTTCATGGAAAGAAGACATTTTTGTAATTATACTTATTTTTAAATGATGTAAATTTATTTTAATCGGTTCCTAGATGGAAATAGATGACTCTGAAAATGGCACAATCTGCACCACATCAGATCTAGGTACGACATTGATTAAACCGATTTCCAAATGTATTAGCATTACCTTCCTGAAACAGGCGATGGATATAAATATCATGTTACAAACTCCCACGGTGTTAGTTATGATGCAATGTACCACTAATAAAGGTGATCTCTCCTTAATAAAATAAAGAGTAATATCATAATGTCCCCAGCTCATATCATTTTAATATTTCACAACAGATTTCCTGTAATGAAACCTTGCCCAGCATTGGTAATTATAGACTCCTGTAGGACAGGTTAAAGCTGAAAGGATGGTTCCACTATTCATGAAGCATGGACCAGCTGACAAGAGTCTAGAAGATCAACCCATTGATGACATGTGCAGAGCTAGTTAACCACCTCTACCAGATATAGGAACCATACAGGGATGGCCCAAACCATCTTTGGTTTGGAGATACAATTTTATCCTGGAGCACAACCAATCAAAGCCAATCATGCTCCTGTAAATGGAAGTATAGAACACATCAAGTGATGCATGATACAGTATAGTACCGTATTTGCTTGAATATAAGACGACCCTGAGTATAAGACGACCCCCCAAACTATGGATATTCCTTTAGGAAAAAAACTAAAAGCCTGAATATAAGACTACCCTATAGGAAAAAAGTTTAACTTATGATATAAAAAAAATGCATTTCTTGTTTTTATTTACCTTGTATGTGCCAACACCCCAGACTTACCCAATGCTCCCCCCAACATTGTCTGTCTCTCCACCCCACCCTCCCCCCAGCGTTGTCTGTCTCTCTCACCCACCCTTCCCCCAATGTTGTCTGTCTCTCCACCCCTCCCTCCCCCCAGCGTTGTCTGTCTCTCCCCCCAAGTTGTCTGTCTCTCTCCCCCACCCTCCCCCCAATGTTGTCTGTCTCCCCCCTCCCTCCCCCCAACGTAGCCTCCCTGGTGGCTAGTGGGGACAGCCTGGGGGATGTCTGCACATATCCCCCGGCTGCCCATATCTCCCTGGTGGCTCCCTGGACAGCCGGTCCGTCATAATAGACGGAAGTGTTGGGCAGCATGGAGGATGTTTGCACTATCGTGCAGACATCCCCAGGCTGCCCAAATCTCCTGGTGGCTAGTGGACTCGGCTTCATCATAGAAGTCCCAGCGGTCGTGCCGTGTGGCAGCGGAGGATGTCTGCGCACATCGCGCAGACATCCACCGGCTGTTAGTGAGGGGGGTCCAGGTCCCCTGCAGCTCTGCGGGGGACCTGGATCCCAGTCTTATAATCTGACCTTGATTTGAAAAAAAACTTGTCTTATATTTGAGCAAATACGGTATTTATTTTCCATTTTTGGATGCTTGCATAAGGATCTATCAAGACCCAAATGTTGCAGCCAGGCCTTAGATTCTCCATATCCCGTAGGCCTGAGAATAATCATCCCTCATTTTCTATATTTCACATTCTTTACAAACATCTCTATAGTTTTGTCTGTTCTCAGCCGGAGAAGCTTCTCTTTGGCTGGTAATATAAAGACTTGAGAAATCTTGGTGCGTGTCTTATCTTATTTGTTTTTATGTGTGTCACTTCCTGAATTACGGGAGGATGAGAACATTTTAATTGAGTTTAACTTTTTTGTTGTTGTCTTCTTCGTGTACAAATAAGTAAGATCAGAATCAGCTGTATATTCACATCATTAAACCAATGACTCATCAGCTCAAAAAATCACACAGAAGTGGGGTATCAAACGCGCCGGGTCAAGGGCCAAATATAGCTTATCTGTTGAGAACAACTGTCTTAACGATACATATTGTCATTAGCTCTATAAATGTGTGGTTGTGTTGAAATCCAGTTTATATAAACAGTTTTTGGCCTTCTTTAACTCTTTAAGGACCAGGGATTTTCCTGGGCCAAGGACCAGAGCGTTTTTCAATTTTTAATACGCGGTTTTTGAAACATAATTTTCCTCTCTCTCATTTAACGTACCCATACAAGTTATATGTTGTTTTTTTAAAGGACAGTTAGAGCTTTCTTTTGATACCCTACACATAAAATGATTTACATTTTAGTATTGAAAAATACATATAAAAGAGGAAATTTGTGAGGAAAAAAAAGTTTTTCCCCATTATTTTCCCAATAATAAGCTACATAACTAGTGCAACACTAACCCACTTATCCCCCCTAATTAACTAACTAATAAAAAAGAAAAATATTGGTTCCCAAACCCCCCATAACAAAAAAGACAGAAAAAAAACTCTGAAGAGTGCGATGTCAGATCAGTAAAAATCATGCAACAGGCATGCAGGGGTTAAATTGTATTAAATAAATATATTAAAATTACCTTTATTTTTTTTAAAAACTTTATAAATTGTAAAAATAAAAAAAATCTGTTAAAAAAAAAACTAAATGAGGGCCATAAAGTGGAAGGAAACTGATCCCAGAATGAAAGGGTTAATTGTTTTAATTTATTTTTAACCTCTGTGTATGTAATTAATTTATTTTTACTTACAGGTCACTCTCTGTGCTTCACTATAAGAATGTGAAGCACAGAGGGTGAATTAGAACACACTGACTTTGCCATCTAATTTGCATGTTAACGCGGTGATCACGTTATCACCGCGATCACATGCCCGGAAATCGACCGATCTGGTCCAGGAGCTTTTCCTCGGGTGCGAGGCTTAGTCCTGGACCCGTTGCAGACTGGCTGGCGGTGCCCACGGAGCGCACCGCCGGCTAGACTGCATGACGAGTTAACTCGTCATAAGGTCGCTAATGCTGCGGCTCTTATGACGAGTTAACTCGTCATAAGGTCGGGAAGTGGTTAATAACTGATAAATAAACCAAAATGTCTATGGTTAACAAATTATTCTTCAGAAATCCAATAAACAAGAAGCCTATACTGCGACCCAATGCCGATATGTCTTTCCGATCATGTTGCTCACTCGCAAGCTTCGCACCTTTAACTACTTTACGCCTAATGGTGCTTTTGTCAATAGGGACAATAACCCTAAAATAGTGATTTTGTGACCCCGAAAGTGATCAAGAAGTGATCAGAAGGATCCAGGGACACAAAGGTAGAGACCCTGTCAGGATTTGACCCTCTGGTTCCCTGCCAAAAATGACTGCGATACCTCAGCACAAAAATGTTAATTATTACAAATTTAAAGGACAGAAACAAACAAATATTGGTTCTACCGTATTTGCTCGATTATAAGACGACCCTGATTATAAGACGACCCCCCAAACTTTGGATATTCCTTTAGGAAAAAAACTAAAAGCCTGAATATAAGACTACCCTATAGGAAAAAAGTTAAATTTGTATATATTCACATGTAAATTGCTTTTTTAATAAAAAAGATTATATCAAAAAATGCATTTCTTGTTTTTATTTCCTTTTTATGTGCCAATGCTGCCTCTCTCTTTCTTTTGCCCCAGCTGTGTCTCTCTCCCCCTCCCTTTGACTCCCCGCCTTGTTTCTCTCTGCCCCCCCCCCTTGTTTCTCTCTGCCCCCTCCCCTTGTTGCTCTGTCTCTCCCCCTCTTGTTGCTCTGTCTCTTCTCCCCTCTTGTTGTTCTGCCCCCCATCCCTCCCCCTGTCTCTCTGCCCCCCATCACTCCCCCTGTCACTCTGCCCCCCATCCCTCCCCCTGTCTCTCTGCCCCCCATCCCTCCCCCTGTCTCCCTGCCCCCTCCCTCCCCCTAACATGTAAAAAGATCCCTGGTGGCTAGTCATAATAGACGGAGGTGTCGGGCAGCATGGAGGATGTCTGCACGTATCGTGCGGGCAGCATGGAGGATGTCTGCACGTATCGTACAGACATCCCCCAGCTGCCCGATTTACCCTGGTGGCTAGTGGGGCAGCAGAGGATGTCTGCGCGATGAGCCGGGACTTCTGTGACGAAAGCGGAAGTACCCGGCTTCATCACAGAAGCCCCGGCGGTCGTGCCGGGCGGAAGCAGGGGAGTCTGCGCTCATCGCGCAGACATCCTCTGCTGCTAAAGAGGGGGATCCAGGTCCCCTGCAGCTCTGCTGGGGACCTGGATCCATGTCTTATAATCTGACCTCAATTTGAGGTCAGATTATAAGAAGACCTCGATTATAAGACGAGGGGCAATTTTCAGAAATACGGTATTCACTAAACAGTGAATTGTTTGGAATTAAAGGACAACTGTCGGGAAAAGGTTCTGTTTAATTGAAATATTGCATCAAGTGTAGACATGTTAAATGGAAATACTTTGATGAAAGAATACAAAGAAAGTACCTTATTAAGCCCTCTTCGCTCCTTACTGCCCTATCAGGGGGTGGGCATGTTTTTGAATCTTGGATCAGATGGAAAGATTGGAAAGATTCTAAACAACATGTCTGCCACCTGCTAGAGCTATCCAGAGCAAAAAGGGCTTAATAAGGCACTTTATTTATATTCTTTCTTCAAAGCATTTATATTTAAAAACGTCTACATTTCATGCCAACTTTAAATTAAACAGAATAAGTTTTTATGCTCAAGGTTTAAAAAAAAAAAACTGCCCAAAAATTATCCAACTAATCGATCTTACTCTGATTTTTGCAACATGGTTGTCAGTTCACCATAGTTAGGAGTCCATATTACCAGGAACAAACATACGTGCTCTCAATACAATATGGTACGAAACTCTTCTGGGAATTTCTTACCTTATCAGAAACTGGTGAAGGCCAAAATCAAACGTCCTAGGGAATTAAAGAAATAGAAAAGTTACAATGCATTCTAGTAAACAGAGAGAGAGACAAAATATTAAGGTGTAAGGGGGGGATAAAAGCCTTATGTGTGATAAATTAACATTTCATTAAAAAGGGGGGATGTTTTACCAGACACAGTGCACTGTGAGAAATGCTAGAATTTAAAGGGGCAGTAAGGATTATATTTTTGGGGACTATTCACTAAAAGATGAGGTGAAATTAGCATTTCATGACATCAGTTTAGTTATACACTGTGCAGGGACAAAACTGGTGAGTTTCCTCCTGCTAAGCAAACTTCCTGTACATTGCATTGTATAACTAAATTGGTGAGATGAAATGTCCATCGGACCTCCACTCACATTTTTTTTTAATAGCCCCATCTGCTTTTATGGTTTTAAAATATCCAAAATTATCTTTTTTCTACTTTAAAACTATTTACATGCCAAATGTACTGTCAAAACCCTCGGGGGGGGGGGGGGGGGGGGGGTTGCATGGGATCAGTAATTAGTAATCAGTGATTAGACAGATCATCAGTGTAACAAAGAGAATATTTTTACTTTAAGCACTCAAAGACCGAATGCTAAGCTCCAGTTTGAATAAGCCTAGTGTGAAACGCGTCAGGTGTTCTTCCATCAGGGGCCCCATCAAGTTAGTTTCTTTTTATAAACCGGCTGATTTCAATGACTGTATCCTACTGTATTTCGCAAACGTATTATTAAATGAATTTTAATTAAACGGTAGTAGGTCCATCACACTTTCTAAGCGCTAGCACCTAATCTTTAACATAACGTTTTTTTCTTACAGGGTCCTGGGAACGGCTCTTTAGGTGCTTTTTTCCTCTATTTTCCTTACTCCAATTTTCACTGGCGCAGGGCTATACACGTTTTTTAACTAGGCCCCCTCTGATGATCTCATGCAAAGACAAGAGTGTCTCTCCCCACTCTGATTGGTTGTGTGTGCACTGACACCGGCAGAACGTGCCAGCACCCAAACTGGATGTGTCTGAGAATAAACCAGCGTGTATCTATTAATATAAAAGTAGGGTTTACTCCAACAAGGAAGGGAATTTTTTTTAACCCTTTCTTCCTCTGAGGAAGCAAGTGTTAAAAAAAAAAAAAAAAGTTTAATTGTCCTTTAATATCAATACTACATTTATTTTAGTTACTAGGTAAAATCGTTAGGCAGTTGAACACACACACACAAAAATAAGCAGTAAATTAATAAAGACTGAAGTGTTACGATCACATTATATAAAAAAAAAGAAACCCAATGAATTAAAATAAAGCCTGGATTAACAGCAGACGCGTTTCACTGTAACTTCCATCTTGGAAATGGACTTGGCAGTCAGCTGATATCTCCCAACGCAGGCCCCGACTGTATTTCCAAATGCCGGACTGTGAAAGGTGCCTTCCAGTAAATATTATATTCTAGCAGAACGCAATTGATTTTCCACACTCTGCACATCACTGAGAGATTTTCCTTTCATTTGCAAAGAAGCCAGTGAATAAATATTTCAACCAGGGAAATCAGTAATCTTGTTATCAGTGCCATCCTAACCCCGATACAGATCAGGCTTTCAGACACTAGAAAAACGTATTGGAAATTCAATTGCTTTTCATCGATTCAATAACCACCTCCAAATCCCACTCCGCGTGGCATTATCTAACAATATGAGAGTTCTTTGTACAGATTTGCTTGTATCACATTAATAATGTTTTCTGTTTAGTGCCACAAAATGTTTTCAGTATCAGTACAGTTAATACAGTTACCACACTTGTGTATTATGTTCTGCTGCAATGCTACCTCCATACTTAACCCCTTCGTGACGTTAGGACGTACTATGCCGTCCTGACTTTAAGTGCCTTAAAGTCGTTAGGACGGCATAGTACGTCCTGTACTAAATAGCTCATCGCGGCTCCCCACGATGAGCTGTTTTCGGATCCCGCTGCAGGCACTTACAGCGGGATCCCACCTGTCAGATGAGACCACTTCGAGTGGCTTCAGTCTGACAGGGAAAATGTAGCCGGTGCTCAAAGTGAGCACCGGCTACATTTTGCCAAATCGCGCTGTGCCCGAACTTCCGGGTTCGGGCACGCCTCCGTGACGTCACACGTGACGTCCGGAGGTCTCGCGATTTTTTGGCAGGGTCCCACAGGGTCTATTAAGACCCTGATCGGGTCTCTGCCAGAGTGTTCCTGGCTACCGATCACCTTGTGATCGGTGGCCAGGAACAAATCGTGACGTTTTGGTGCTTGCGTCGTTTGGGACGCAAGCACCATGCGTCACGAAGGGGTTAAAGGAGCAGTGCCACTAATAGGCCGTTGTTTATACTTAAAGGGACAGTCTGGTTCCCAAACTCACTTTGGTGCAAGATGAAGATCACTGCTTGTATAGTGCACAGGCTTTTTTTCCCACTGTGATTTGATGCAGGCATTCTGTATAAATCACATTTTTAATATTTTACTCAAGCCCTCCCCCAGTGATTACACATGCAGCAAAAGATAAAGGAAATTGACTTTTACTCAGCTAATGCGGGCAGTCCTGGTTTCTTGAAAACGGCTGTGATTTCACTAATTCATCTACGTGTAAGTATTTTATATTCTAAGCAATACAAACCGCAAAACATGCATTGTAAAGTACTTTTAAAGAACAGTAATAAGCATTAGCATTTGAAAGATGCAGTTTGGGCACCAGTCCCTTTAATTTAACAATGCTTCTGGTAAAAACACATGGGGATCAGATGGTGCATAAAGCAAACTCCCAATAGATATCAGGAGTCTGTCAATCCTCCACCAGTACTGTCCTGTGTTGCGCCAGTGCAAACAATGTATAAAGAATCGTATGCTTTTTAGCACATAGTTAGTGTGGCAGCACCTCCACCAAACACCAGTTCTTCTCCTGCACTGTAAAATGTCACGATGTATAAAAAACATGCAATTGCGATTGCGCATTTTAAACATAACCCCCATTGACTTATATTGTTGCAGGGTTATTAAATAATCTACTATTCGTTCTTGCTGGGGGCTGGCATTACCAGATAGGAAGTGAGTTTATATAATAATCTGGATCGTCTGGATCTTATGTGGGTGGTTTAATACCTAAAATAAACCACCAATAAATCTTCCCCTGGGCTGGTAACCGTACCAGAGTGTTTTTCTCATTGACATTACACAACTCTCAGACTAATTCCATTCCTGGGAATAACATCCCCCAGCATGACAGAAAAAGAGATTATAAATTAACACCACAGAGCTATAAAACCATGCAAATAAACCAGGTAAATAAAGATACTGAATCAAGAAAACGATGCAGGCGCCTTGGATGGTTATAAGAATAGATTTAGAACAGTATACTGATAAGAATATAGCAATTTCACTATAACACAGGAAAAAGATCTAATAAATGAATAAATATAACGGCAGGATCAGGAGCTGTACAAACACATTACTACAAAAAGGAGAAGCCCCACCAATAGTGTTCAGCGCTGCTGTCAGTGCCGTTCACTGAGAGAGGGGGACACAGATCTAATGCTTCACACTGGTAAATGAAGCTCAGACAACAGTTACACTATAAAACAAGTGGTAAAATGTGGACTAGTTCTTTGTGCAAGCATCAATGGCTCATGGTGTTAACTAATATGGGTTTTACATTAAAGATCAACATGTGAACTTTTGGTTAAGAAAGCACAGCAAAACACAGACATGATATAAAATGAAGGTGAAACATAGAATGTGTCGGCAGATAAGAACCATTCGGTCCATCTAGTCGGCCCAATTTTCTAAATAGTTTTATTAGTCCCCAGTTCCCTATCTTATATTTAGGATAGCCTTGTGTCTATCCCACGCATGCTTAAACTCCTTCACTGTGTTTACCTCTACCACTTCCGCTGGAAGGCTATTCCATGCATCCACTACCCTCTCAGTAAAGTAATACTTCCTGATATTACGTTTAAATCGTTGCCCCTCTAATTTAAGACTATGTCTTCTAATTGTGGCAGTTTTCCTTCATTTCAATATACTCTCTTCCTTTACTGTGTTGATTCCCTTTATGTATTTAAATGTTTCTATCATATCCCCCCGTTATCTTTCCTCCAAGCTATACATGTTACGATGCTTTAAACTTTCCTGGTAAGTTTTATCCTTCAACCCATGAACCAGTTTAGTAGCCTGTGGCGGAACCAACCTCGCCACTATGTTCTGGAGAAGCCTGGTTGCTCGCCTGCTGCCTCTGGACTATGGCCCCATTGTAAAAGCTTGCATTTTCCCCTGCAGAAAGGCTTGTTCGTGCCTTTCTGCCTGGGTGTTCGGTAGATTGAATCTACCGAACCAACTCACAAATTAATGGACTACCTGGGTAAGGGATGTGCCATAGCACTATACGTTAATATTGTTAGTTAGTTATATTCTGTTAGTATATTGGTTATGTGTAATGTTTAATTCTGTTAGTAGACCACTCTGAAAGTTTATAATGTGACAGTGACTCCAATAGTTTACTCTAACATCCATTGTTCTGTAGTAACTGGATTAACTGGTAAACTGATTATGTTGTGTACATTATGTTTCTTACTGTGTGTCTACTCACTGTATGGTAATTTGGTTTGCAGTCTGAATGTCTAATGTTTTCCTAGTTAGTTGGAGAACTGTTTAGTTCCATCCCCCCATTGTATACTAATGTCTGTGATGTCATGTGTATGTCTTTTATAAGTCTGTGTTGTTTGTCAAATAAAGTAGTTCAATCTTGCTGTACCTAACTGCTAGATGTCCTGTCTATTTGGGTACAAAGAGCAAGGGTCCAGGAAAGACTTTCTGGGTGTGGCGGTCCGTTACATAGCCCTTCTCTGAACTCTCTCCAAAGTATCAGTATCCTTCTGGAGATATGGTCTCCAGTACTAATACTCCAAGTGAGGTCTCACCAGTGCTCTGTACAATGGCATGAGCACTTCCCTTTCTACTGCTAATACCTCTCTGTATGCAACAAGTGAAGTGAAGCATGCATGGAGTCCCACATGAACATGTACAGGTACCAAATAATTCTTGGTAGTCCAATAAGGATCTCCAACGTCCCACCTTGCTGTGTGTGAGAATTCCAAGTTCACCGACATATCAAGCAATGTGATCTCATTATCGATACCATTCATTACATCTCCTAAATCAACCATGGCTTTGGACGGCTAGATAAGAACTTAGACGATAAGAACTCAGAAGATGATGAATACTTATGATATCTAAGTAAAGGAGAAGTTATTCCTAAAGGACCTTTCACATGAACATTTCAGCACTTTAATATTCACATTCCAATTCACAAGTGGTAAAATGTGAGAAGATTATATGAATGGAGAGGTTAGGTATTACATGCCACGAAATGTTCCAAAACAAAAATCAACACACAAAAAAATCTCCATACACAAACTACCAAACAATAACATTTATATCAGGTAAACCCATATATAGGACCATTAGTAAGTGCTTCTATGTAAAGAAACTGCTCCAAAGGCAAATCAGCTGCAGTAAAATTATTGCTGCCCACCGTTTCCTACTTAGGCCCCCAATTATCAGTTTAAATGAATAGGCTAAAACTAATTTTGGCTGAGCTTGCCAAATACACAGAGAGATTATATATAAGCACCTCCTCCAGCAGAATAATAAGGTTTTGGTAGCAGTATAGATTGCTTTATGCCCACCATATCATAGGTGAGGTTAGGTTCCCACCCAACTGAGTGTGTGCTTTTACGTGGAAGGTGAGCTTAATTATATTTTACCTCTAATTTATATTAGGTTTATATAATTGCTGCAATCTTTATTGAAGAGCGGACAGTTTTGTTTTTGTATAGACTGTATAGCCAGTTATCCAGTACTTGCAGAAGGCTAACACCTGTTTGGTAAGCCTCATTGCTACATATATATAATTTGAGCCTTCGACAAGCTTAGCACACTAACATTTTTATTTTCCCGGCATGTATAAGACCAAGCAGATGTTTTAGAGAGACATTAATCCTTCTGTGCTAACATGAGAAGATCTTTAAACACTGCTGAGAAATTCTCGGCAGCCAAAATATGAATGTACAACTGAGAGCAGGTGAAAGTAACTATGAGAAAAAGAAAGGGTTCTAGCTATATTTTTTTGCAGTTCACGACTAGTAAGTAACTCACATACTACGGTCCAGATCCAGTTAGGAACACATGATAATAATGATAACAGTGCTTAACCTGGAACAGTACCTTCAGATAGCCTTTGGGTTTCAAGTATAATGTCCATTGTTCTGCAAGATTCCAAGTTAAAGATCTCAAAGTGCCATTTTCCCTGAGATTATGCTTCCATCTCAATCTTCCAGTGCAGACTCGTTTTAGTTCATTGAAGTCAGTTCAATTAACCACTGAGTATATTCATGCACATCTATTTAATTTCAGATGTGTCCATTTCTTCCCTTGTAAGCCTAATGTCCTCTCAAGCCATAGACATCCATTAATATTTCAGGAATAAAGCAGATGAGATTGCTCTGTAGGATGTGAATTCAGGAAAGAGCGCACACATTTTGGAGCTGGGCATCTGTGCTTTGCAGTATGTAAGACACTTTTTTCCAAAAGGAACAGATGGGAAGAGATTCGGATTATCCTGATAACACCAATGGCACCATAATATCATTCAATTAAGCTGATCAGAATAAAGAAACCATAGGGTCTAATCAATAAAGAGAGAATTACATGGAAGTGAGACAGGAATTTCAAACTTGAAAAAGAAAATTAAGAAAAATTCTCCAATGTAGCTGAATGGGAGAATTTTTTACCAACATAGTAATATAATACATAATCTTATGTATTATATTACTATGTAAAAATAGAAAACATTAATTTGTGTTTATGTGTCTGAAGTGCTAAAAACCATCTAACCCCTTCGCGACAATGGACGTGTTAGGCACTTCCTGCAGGGAACTGCGTTCCTGACAATGGACGTGCCTGACACTTCCTGCGGTGAAACGAACAGTTTTCGTGGTCAACGATTGCGAAAACCACTCTAAGGTTGCTGGTCTATTAACTCGATGTCGAGGCAATAGCCAGCACAGAAATTTGGTGTCTGGGGCACCCAAGATCGCCCCACAGAGTGATTGAGGGCGACATATTGAAGGAGCAGCATGCTACGCCAATATGGCTATGCCCTCTTGTGGTCAAGAGCTTCGGAAGTGAAAAAAAAATTCACTTCCGTCACTCTGAATATGTTTAGCTTAATTAAGCTGATCAGAATAAAGAAACCATAGGGTCTAATCAATAAAGAGAGAATTACATGGAAGTGAGATAGGAATTTCAAACTTAAAAAAGAAAAGTAAGAAAAATTCTCCAAAGTAGCTAAATTAGGAGAATTTTTTCATCTCAGATACTTTGCCCTTAAGTTTAAAAATTCCCGGATTAATTCCCTGTAATTCTCTCTTTATTGAGGAGACCCTCATGTAACTAGAGAAACATTTTACCAACATAGTAATATAATACATAATCTTATGTATTATATTACTATGTAAAAATAGAAAACATCCATTTGTGTTTATGTGTCTGAAGTGCTAAAAACCCTCTAACCCCTTCGCGACAATGGACGTGTCAGGCACTTCCTGCAGGGAACTGCGTTCCTGACAATGGACATGCCTGACACTTCCTGCGGTGAAACGAACAGTTTTCGTGGTTAACAATCACGAAAACCACTCTTACATTGCTGGTCTATTAACTCGATGTCGAGGCAATAGCCAGCGCCGAAATTTGGTGTCTGGGGCACCCAAGATCGCCCCACAGAATGATTGAGGGCGCCATATTGACGGAGCAGCATGCTATGCCAATATGGCTATGCCCTCTTGTGGTCAAGAGCTTCGGAAGTGATTTTTTTTTTTTACTTCAGTCGCTCTGAATATGTTTAGCTTAAAACTAGGATTAGGACTAGATTAGCTGTTAGGGTTAAAATTATCCCTTATTTTTCACATAAGGGATAGTGTTAAAATTAAATTAAAAATAAAATATATTAAGGGATAGCATAAGGGTTAGAGTTGGAGTTAAATTTTGTGTTTGGGTTAAATTTTGGGTTGGGGTCAAAAGGTCAATATAGGAAAAAAAAAAAAAAAACACTATTTTTGGTTTTTGCCCCATAACTCGCAAAAAAAAATGCAGAAAAATATGGAAACATACATATTTCTGAACTCGGGACAACATTTAGAAACTATTTAGTTTAGCTTTCTAATGAAAGCCCTTCTTATGACAATAAAAACAACATAAAATTTGTGTGGGTACAGTTTGTGAGAGAGAAGAAAACAGCTAAACATAATCACCCCATAAATGTAAAAACAGTCATTGTCACCAAGGTCAAAATGTCTTGTTACTAAGGGGCTAATGCTGAACTCTAGAATCATGAAATTTGCACAGATTATTCATGCTGGAATATCTAGGTCAACGTGATGAGTTAATTAAGTTTTGAGGGGAACCATAAGGACACTGAGAATGGGCAACAGCAGACTATGGCACTGGTGATGTAGAACAATGACAGCAAATTAGATTTCTATCCTGAAGACCTTATGTTATAGATTTCAGAGGATCAAAGGGTGGCATTTCTAGGTCACCGCAATGATTTTCAGCTCTCTACATTGTCCCATTCCCAAGTTATGAATTTATTACGTTTTGAACAGAACGCGAACAATGATTGTGAACTTTCTCTCCCAGACTCTACCTGGAACCACATCCATTCTCACCATCCTCTACTTCAAGACCTGACTGTTTCATACATATCCCTGAGACTCTACCTGGAACCACATCCATTCTCACCATCCTCTACTTCAAGACCTGACTGTTTCATACATATCCCTGAGACTCTACCTGGAACCACATCCATTCTCACCATCCTCTACTTCAAGACCTGACTGTTTAATGTCCTCCCTTCCCCACAACCCACCCACCACCCGCTTGATTTCTTTTATAGGTCTAGTTCACCAGACGATGTGACTTGACCTTTAATCAACCACCTGTCCTTCTCCCTTCTGCACATAATTACTAGCAATATTTTAAGGACCTCACACACATTACTCTCCTGCAGTCTCCAAACCAGTGGCTGCAGTTTGCAGACTTACAATGTACCCAACTAGTCACCTATTAAGTAACATCTGGTGTCACTCAGTTCTCACAAGCTTGCAAGCAGGGCCCTCTACCTCCATGTTTTAGTGTGAATATGTTTTTGTCTGTTTGTAACTCTCTCTTTATACTCTGTACCAAGCGCTACGTAAATTCCTTCCAACTTGTGTAATCATGTATGTATTTTTTATCTACTGTTAAATGTGTAACTCTGTGTCACTCCATACTGGACTGGGTCCCCAGGACATACTTGAAAACGAGAGAAATCTCAATGTATTCTTCCTGGTAAAACACTTTCTTAATAAATAAATAAGATGGAGCAAAGAAACTGCTGAGGAAACAGATGTGCAACTTGCTGAGCAACAATTCTGCTGCTGCTCTTCTGCATGGTATGGTACCAGCAAAGCTTCTCCCCGCAGAAAAGAGCACAGCATTGATACACAAGCTGTGCCAACATAACAACCGTGTGATAGGGGCAGCAGTAAGGAGGACAAGCCAGAGGAGGAAAAATGAACTAGAGAAAACAGCAATTGTGACAGATTGGGGTTGCTCTTAATGAAGTTGGTGGGAATAAAAGGTCAAGGGATGTGGTTGAGAAAAGATAAGTGTTTTTAAAATACTTCTTAGGCAGAATGTTATATCACACTGAACTCACACCTTTAGTTTATGTAACATATGTATTAGCTTAGCTGTATCAAGGCTATCTACACTCATCCGGAATGTTGCACGTCATAATGGCTGCCACACATGGAGAAGCTGCAAGGATGTGTGTAAAGAACTGTGTCTGATGTCATAATCTCCTTTCATTAGGAAATGATGGCGCATAGGCTAAACATTCATTTTTTTTCCAGGTTGAGAGTGCAGAATCCATGTTGTTCACAAGATCTCAAGCTTAAAGAACTATTTTTTATGTTGTCTTCTTTTGGACTAAAAAAAAAAAGAATGATGGCTAGACGGGTTGAACTTAGGGTTGCCACCTTTTCTTCAAAAAAATACCGGCCTTGGTACGGTCTCCATAGACTTAACATTGGCCTGACGCCAAATTTTTACCGGCCTGCCGGTAAAAATATCGGCCAGGTGGCAACCCGAGTTGAACTTGACTGTTTGAACTTTTTTCAACTTAAATTACTATGTTACTATGTATCCTAAGTAGAAAAAAATATACATTTATGCAGTTTTTTCTACAGTTTTTGCAATACTTACTTTGAAAACTCACTTCTTGAAGTCTTTCTTCAACACCAACATGGCAGGGTCTCTCCATAATGGATGTCCACAGCATCGCTAGGGAGCCAAACTGAGGGCTTTCATAACGATGTATGGGGTTGCCCATAGTGCCTGTGCAAGACATTAGCATCACACACATTCCCATCAACATTCCCAGCTATCTCACTGCATCCGTGTGCTCTGAGGAGTACACTGGGCATGCGCGGATGTCACCATGATGCGTGACCTGTGATTGTCAGAGTAAGATTTCCAAGTCAAATGTGAATCGCTTCTCAACGGGGCTATATAGGAGCATCATTCACAAGCCTTTGTTATCATGCAGAAGTTACTTTCTGCCTGACTGAAAGCTCATCAGGAATGTTTAGTTCCTCGTTTTAAAAAAAGCTAGCCTGCTACCTGTATTTTAGTCCCGGGAGAGACTCATTATCTGCCAGAACAACAGATAATACAGCAGATAATCAGACAATTGAAATCTGTGTAGATAAAAAAAAAATCACAGTTAACGTCAGAAATATTATGCAAAAATATACAAACTGTACAAACATTAAATAAGCTTTATTGACCAAACATTGATTAATGAAATCAGCTAGTAAATTGAGCCACCTGTTGAACAAATTAGAATAATGACATAATTTGCAAATAATATCTTTATAACAGTGAACGTGTTGCTGCCATCCGGAGAGTGTTCTTTCTGTGCTTGTGGAGGAATCAATATACACAATATACACAATACAGTATGGTATCCTGCAAAATATCTTCCAATGGACTGTAATAAAAACATGTATTAACATTAAACACGACTACCCTTTAGACGTTGGGCACATTGTAATAAAATAAAAGTACAGGCAAAAATTTGACTTTACAGTCCATATTTATCTATTGGAATAAACTTTCCAAATTTGGATTATTCTGCGTCTAATTATCAGTGTTGAAACAACATCTTCCTTGATACCAGACTCCACAAAATCCGGAATTTGAAGAGGAGTGCACAGAGTTATAGAAGCACATGGCTAATTTGGGAAAAACAAGGTTACATGAGAGAGTGACTGCTCGACTCTGGGTGCTAAATCTCATGTGTATCAATGTTGATGTGGATTAAGGCAAAAACTAAAATGTATTTTACTTGGTAACGTAACAATTTGTGTTCAAATGTAGTGACATAATAATGCTACCGACTAGGAGGACCTTTGTGACATATAACCTAGATAATCTAATGTTTGCAAAGTAAATAGAAGGTTTGTAGAGGACACATTACTGCTGGAGTTAATGTTACAAGTGAAACCACCACTCTGGGGTCTATTCACCAGCGGTTGAGTACAGTGCGAGGAGGTCGACGTACACATTAAAAATGTACCTACTTACCCTGTTCACTAAAGGAAACGCGACCATTCTCTCACCCCACCTCGTCAAACTCCATCTCGATCTCACATCTCAAACTTCCCATCAGTGAAAAGCAACGAAAATTGAAGTCCTCTCTCTGTCATAATTGATGGCTTATTTGTCCTGGCCCCCCATTTGTGTTAGGGGTTCCGGGGGCCATTTGGGGCACCCCGGGACCCAATTTTGACAGGAGGGGTTTTATTCTTAAACTTTGTTATGCAATTCACCTCCTGTAAATGGAGGGGGGTTGGATGTCAAAGTCTAACTTGCCTCCTAATTCGAAATCTCTTTTTTTCGTGAATAGCAATTATTAGTGCTTTTCACTGAAGGGAGTTCGAGATGGGGGATTGAGATGATCTTTGATGAGGTGGGGTGAGAGGGAGGTCGAGTGTCCTTCAGTGAATAGTGCATAGGCTATAGTGGGAGGCAAAACTAGCAGTCAAACTCTACCTCTGATCTCGGAGTTAGAGTTTGATTTAGGCTCGGTGGTCGAGATTGACCTCCTCTCGCCTCATCTCGATCTGTTAGGAAATACCCTTTTGGAGGTCGAGATGAGGCATCCGAGAGTGGTGTGACTCTGTTCGAGCTTGGAGGTCGAGATTAATGTTAATCTTGAAAAACTCAGACTTTAGTGCGCAGACCCCAGAGTGTTATGGAGGTTAAGGGCACATCTCTATGATTTCTGTATGGATAGGGACAGAGAGACAATAAGACCACCAGTAAAAATAGACTTCTTAAAGATGATTATTAACTTCCAAATCACCATGCTAATTATGTCTAGCCATTATTACACTAAATACGTTTGTGAACAGAATTATGAGGTTTAAAATTGTAAATTAATTTAAAAAAAAAAAGCTAAATATTTATTCTTTAGAACCAATTTTCTTCTCATTTTTATTGGCAGTTTAGTTACTGGCATCAAATTCCTGATTTGTGCAATATAAATTGAAAAAAGTACAAGACCTTTTATTTCAGTAATCACCTGTATATGAATAAAACATCATGTTTAATAATGTAGACTTAAAATATATCTTCGCTCATATATATTTTAATCATGAATGACTTAACGCGATGAATTATTCAGGTGTCTTTGCATGTCAGGGACTAACTGTAGATTTTTAGTGTAACCAGATTATACAGTCTAATAAAGGGTATTTTACTGCACACAATCTATTATTTCAATTGCATTGCCTACTTGTTAAAGGGACTCTGTGCATTTTAAATGGTTTTGTCATGTCTCCCATTGATGACATCATCTTGTGTCATGATATGCAGGATACACATTTCCCATGGAAGGTATCAAACCACAGGTGATGTCATAAACAGGAAACACCACCGATACCTTTATTGCTGTTTTCAGGGCATGTACTTTAAGCAGCTCTAGACCAACTTTGCTGTCACACCCCTCCCCCCAATACACTACTACTGTCCCCATCTTCTTTTCCAGCCTTTCCCTTGTCTCCTGCCCCCCGCCCCTCTCCCAAGACTGAAAGCTTCCGAGCAGTGCTCTCTAGCTTATGTATTGATTGGTCTGTCTATGTTTGTCTAACATAATGGCCTTTATGCTCTTAAGATTAACTGGTAGGTACTTTTGACGGCAGCTTGGTCTGGTCGACGACTGGCATAGTGAAAGGCCCTTGTTTTGTATGGGATCAATACAGGGGACTTTAACGAGAGACCCCTTCACCCAATCAGACGAGTGGGACGAGCTCCCTCACTGCGTGACAAATAGCCGCGCATAAACCAGTGCCATGTCAGGTTTATTTAGAAGCCGGACATGTTTAAATGTCCTTGACATCATTTTATGTGAAGTAGAAAAGCTTTCTGTTCTCGCCATGTGCGCAATGGCTCTGGTACCAACGTCTTAAAAATCAGTCTAGTTCGGTTCCGTTAAATCCAGTGCCTTCCCCGTAATCTTATTGGTAGCTCTCATTAACAAGTCAATCACAGCTCTTGCGGGCAAGTGTACGTAATATATTGGCTCATCATTTACACATAACCCTGTGTGATTTCGATTTACCAAACTGCATTCTCTGGCTACCGGTGTTGGTTTACTGTAACAGTCATGCAAGGAAGAGTAGGACACAACTGTACCATAACATTTGTACCCTCGGCTTTTCATCAAAGGAGCAGTAATGATGTGCAAAATAGATAATAATATCAGCTGGATGTTTCAGGTAGTCATAGTGAGGTCTCTATATATTTTTATTAATTTCTTCTATACTTTATCTCTGCACAAAGCTATAGTGGTTGTGTGCACAGGCATAGAGGCTTATCTCCTCACCCTTCTTGCTGTATCCATCATATGGAAAAAACAGAAAAAAGAGAGAAATGGTGGCCAAAAGAAAGGACCACAGCAATTGCCCCAAGAGTAAAACATAGTGAGTAAAACATGCCCAACACTACACATAAAGTCCAGGAACAAAAACAGGTAACCCTGCACTAAGATGAGGACCCAAAAAATTAAAAGCTACCACTACTGCTTTAAAAATGGAACACAGATACAAAATCTGGCAGTTCTGGCAACAAAGTATCAATGTTGTAACAGGGACCACATTTTTTTTATTTTAGTATTGTTTTGTTTCTTCTCATATCATGTGATTTATTTTTAGTTAACAGACAGCAATGAGATATATTGTCCAGCAAGTCTCACAAGTCACTTGGGTGCATCCCCACTAGAGTAGCTTAAATGAGGAAACCAAAGCCAGGGAAGATCCGGACCCTCCAAAACAGAGTAACAAATCCAAAATGAATGGTGCAGCTGTCAATCCTTGTAGATCAAATCTACCCTCATCGGTGGCATGTAACACTTTAAATTGGCCAAACCCAAGCCAACACCCCCAACTGCTACCAATATCCCAGCACTCTCCTCCTCGGTTGCCCCTATTCTGAGAGACACCCGAGAATAATAGATTCTGCATCTCAGTTGCCAAAAACTCAATTGTTTTACTACTCCTTTAAAGAGATAAATCATCACTATATCCATATACTGGTGATCACAATATCCATGTATTACTTTTCCATTTTACAGAAATACTAAAGAGAAAGATAACATGAAAAATGCAATCTAGAGAATCATAGCGGTGATTTGTTTGTCTTGCATGATCTCCAATCCCTCCTGTTCCCCATTAAGTAGTATTACTTTATTCCCTGTACAATTATAGCGACCCAACAAGGAAATTACTTTTATGCACCAGGGGCTCGATTTTAGCGAACAGTCTTTTCTTATTACTGGAAAGTTGTATTGCTAGCCAGCATGAAAAAAATCCACTGAATCCACCAAGGTGCATGGTATTTTATGGCTTTCATTTATTTCTGCATACATTAACAACTTCCAGCCATAAATGTTAATAGAAGTTAACAGTGGCCTGATTGTCATCTTAATATAATATGACACATGATCCTTAAAAGGATGACTAATGGCCGGGGGAGCTGCAGTCTATCAGATTATAAAACACCCTATAAGAGCTGTTTGTTTATCTCTACAAATAGCAAGCTTTACATCCCTTACAGAAGGAATACAGATTCGTGGCTTCAAATTAAAATATATATATTTGTTAAAAGTATAATCAATAGGATTGTGTATATTAGAGGGTAGATTCATTGTAAAGGGGCACTGATCTTTTTTTCACTTGTGCTTCAAATTTAGAGGCAAAGCTGAAAGTTTAGTGGCCCCAGTATTAGGACAGACCGGTATGTTTTTTAATGATGCATGCCAATTTATCCTCTAAATGGCAGCGGCCATGCTTCTGATCAGCTCTGCCTCAGCTCAGAGGCAGAGCGGAGAGTAAACCCGCCTGTATCGCTAAAAATACACGGCGCGTTTACAATGGAGATCAGACACCTTTTTTTTTTAACCTTGATTTGTCTAAGGAAAAAAGTGCAGTGTCCCTTTAAGGTTCAGCCACTTGCGTTCTATCGTTTTATTCTCAAAACCCTTCCATACGTGCCCAGCATACCCAAACAGAAATCAAGCCCTGCACAAAATGACATCTCTCCAAATAGTTTTTCAGCCTTACCATGTCTATTGGAAGGAGTTATGCATTGCTAAATCAATGACGAATTGACCTCACAATGGTGACGGAATTCTATGGCTTCTAACTAGATTGCTGACATCACAATGACATCAGTGGCATACGAGCCAATCAACTTTCAACCCCAACATCATATGCAAATTAAATCTCTTACTCTATTACTGTCTCAGGTAAACCCTGTTGAAAAATACACAGAAGGGTCCATCCAGTAAGGAGAGAATGGCAGGGAATAGAGTAGGGAATCCAAAGGAGCCGAGTTGGAAAAATTCTCCTATTCAGTTGCATTTTGGAGAATTTTCCCCAACTCGGCTACATTGGCCTAAAGTTTGAAAGTTCCCTCTTTATGAAGTTGACCCTTAAGGGGATTTCTAAGAATAGCCTTCTACTGAATTGATGTGCGTTTACTTATGTTTATTAATGTTTTATGTGCTGCCGCTTCCTGAGAGATACAAAGTGTGTCCGTGTGTCTGGATCCTTGAGAGATTATTTGCAGTAAGTATTTAGGTCTCAGCAGTTAGCACAGTATATAGAACATTTGACCTGTCTCCATGTTCTACATTTTGTTTTAGTAAATATAGTTTGGAAACCACATGAGATGAACATAAATTTAAAATACTGAATTCATCTGTGATATTTAGACCATTGCATTTTTGACATATCAATGATAATCCTTACCTGTTGTCGCTATGCGTATTAATACATGTAAAATTTTATATATTACATGGGCCAGCTATAGTGCTGCTATCCCGCTAGTATTTTACAGGCAGGCTGTTAAATAATTGGCTTGAGGTTAATAAATAGTGTGTTTACTGAAAGATGGAGCATTATGAAGCAAACAGAGAGTTGTGTTCAAATGATCTCGTTTATCCTTGAAAATGAGATGTACTATGGTCCCAGCGGCTGCCATAAGGGAACAAGATGAACTAAGTCTTGTAAGACGCTGACCCTGCAAAGGTCATAACAGCAAAGTTATGACAAACTGATCCAGCCACAAAAAAACATCAGAATGTGTCAGGAAGATCACACAAACGTTTGCTTATTTCATGTTACAAAAACAGAGCTTTGTAAGTTGAATTGTCCAAAACGAGAATGGGATCTAGTGTCGCTAATCTCATAGCATATTTGCTCTTAAGAATAATCAGCTTTACTTGTGTTGTATTTAACAATGAATATGTATCCTGGTTAGATATAAACATAAATGTATTTATCTATTTTTTGTTGGGACACACAGAAAAGGCATTATTATTGTGTATCAAACTCATAGAAAATCAAATCATAAGATTACCGCATCACAGAAAATAGAATCAAAAAAGGTTCATTTGATTTATGTAAAAGGCCCAGTGTCATGGTTCCCCTCTGCGGGGACAAACACCAACTGAGCCGTGCTGGACTGATATTTTCCCCATAGTCATCTGATGCTGGAGCAAAAAGTGAAACCAGTGAGTCACAGATTAAAACAAGCTTTCCATTTCTGATCACAAGCTGAATGTGACAATGTTTGGTGCAAGATGAAGATCACTGCTTGTTTAATGCACATGGTTTTTTTCCCAGTGTGATTGGATGCAGGCATTCTGTATAAATCACATTTTTAATATCTGACTCAAGCCCTCCCCCAGGGATTACTCTGCATGTTTACTGCAGGTGCGGCAGCACTGATTATATAGGCACTGAGGATATAACGTTTTGTTTCATTTAGTCACTTACTGTGCGGCTGGAATTTAATACATTGTGTGGAATGTAATAAGCTTGCTCTTGTACACAGTAGGATCTCTTAACAGTGCAACACATTGTCTGATGACATCACAAGAGAGAGAGGAAATGCCATTCATTTGAATGAAATTATTCTCATTGGATCTTGTAGCAAAACAACAAAAAAAATCTGAAATTGTCTTTTACTAAGCCAGTGTGGGCAGTCTTAGCTCCTTGCAAACTGCTGTAATTTCACACATTTATCTAAGATTTTAATATTTTGAGCAATGCAAAATGTAAAATATGCATTGTAAAGTACTTTGAATGTACTTTAATGTGCATTAACATTTGGAAGATGCATTTTGGGCACCATACAGTCCCTTTAACCCCTTAGTGACATGACCTTCTGACCTTGTCTTTCCCTTGGTAAAAGGGCTGTTTTGACATTTCTGGGGTGTTTGTGTTTAGCTGTAATTTTCTTATTTTTCACATACTGTACCCACACAAATTATTTATTGGTTTTTATCACCACAAGAAGGGCTTTCAGTAGATACTATTATGTTCATCATATCTTATAAGGTACTACCAAAAAAACATAAAATATGATGAAAAAAAAAACAGCTTTCTAACTTTGACCTAAAAAATAATTTTTTACAACAGCATCACAGTGACGGAAATTTTATTGAACCCAAAAGAGGGCACTAGCCATACTGGAGGAGCATTCTGCTCTTCAATATGGCGCCCATGAATCGCTCCGTGGATCTATCGTGGGTGCCCCAGAAGAAAATTTCAGTGCTGCGTAATGCCTCGACATTGAGGCATTAGAGCAGTATCTCCAAAGAGGTTTTCGCGATCGTTGATCGCGAAAATTGCTTGTTCCACTGCAGTACGGCGTTGCACGTCCTTTATCGTGAAGGTGTTAAGTTTCAAATTCTCTCTTCAAGTTGCTGCAATAATCTGTTTCATAAAGAAAGCCATATATATATATAGTTTGCAGGACAGAAGAGAGGATAAAGTAGCTCAAATGGTAAAACTAGGTGTTCTCACGCAGTCACAAGATCGTAGTGCCACAAGAGTGGGTGAAGGGATAAAATACAGTTAGGGAGAAGGAGGTATTTCCATTAAAACATTAGTAGAACCATAGTGTGAGATTTGAAGTTTAAGAACATTTGAGATATTAATGACACATGCAGGCGATGTATAGAAGCGGTGCCATTGGTCAGTACATTAAGAGGGGAGGCAATGCCATTCTCAACACCAGTGCTGGACTGTCCAACATTTCCCATTGGCGGATTCTGGTTATAACATGAAAGTAGTGGATGGTTCATTCTCTGGTAGAACTGTCACACTGCTCTTCCACGTGATACAGAGTGAAGGAGAGCACACAGATATGATGTGATATTATGTCCATGCAAGCATGGTTTAGGACCAAGGCAGCACAATGAAACAGCCCTGAATGGTGCATACAGAGTTAGCCTCTGCATCTCTGCATGCCCTACTGAATAAAGCTATCCCACAACTAAAGCAGGATGTTTGTACTATCTGAGCCGGTCCCAAATTTATGGGTTACTCCGGCGCTTTTACTGCCAGTGCAACCCATTTATACATTAACATAAGGCCTATAGGTACCAGAAGCTCAGTTTCAGGTGCAAAAATTGACTATATAAAAAAATAAAAAAAACATGCAGTCAAACAAATGATCACAACTGTACCATCATACCGTATTGTCTCCAAATTAAGACAAATAGAGCTTTGACTATAACACTAGGATCAGGTGCCCCGAAGAGCTGTAGGAGACTTGGTTCCCCCTCACAGCCAGAGCCGGTGGATGTCTGTGCAAGGCACGCTGACATCTTCCCAGCGCTGCCGGGCACTTCCGCCATGACTTCTTTGACGGAACCCCAGGGTTACGTGACCGAAAGTTTATACATCCCTCTAACGTCTCATAACAATAAGCAAAATAAGTCTGGAGGTAGCATTAGAGGCGTATTATATGAGCCAAGTGGTTCTTGTCTACTGACACAACCTATGAATCTTTTAAAAGGCACGGTAGTCCAACAGTTGCCTTCATTGGTTTGTGGATGATAAATTCATACATTTAATTACATTACATGAACTATTGAACTTTTAAGTGAGGGAATGATATATGACCTCTTCACTGATGGCTGGGGGAGATCTGTAGATAACTCAAAGTCGAAATGGGTTGGAACAAATGCACTCTTTTAGTAAATATGGGTCACTGAAAAGAAAGTGTCAGAGCCGATATGAAGACAATCAATCACATTGATAAACTGGCCACTTAATAGAGAGAGAAAATGTTTTCAATTCGTTCTATATCCCAGTGGAAATCTAAACTTAACAAACACAGCTAGGTTCCCATACAGCAGCAGGTAGGGGAAAGTATCTTGCCAGGAAAAAGCAAACATTTTTATTCTAATCCTGTAATAAAGTAACAATTCTAAAAATACCACAGTAGTTACAGTTAATCGTGTAATTTGTTCATTGGAAACTAATGGGTATGTTCTGAAATGTTGGCGAATGTTATACACAGCTAGGGAGAACTTGACAAAAAAAACACTACACACATCTGGTAGCAGAATATGTAAAAACAAATCACAAAAGAACAGAGTAGCTGAGAATGCTATCCAACTGGCACATAATCAGGACAGAGGCAGTGTTCTCATAAATTGTATGCAAAGCTAGACAACATTGTGACAGATGCATTCACCCAATAAATAATATATGACTACCTCCAGTCACTGACTGCCAGCCAGTTAGTGCGCAAATGATAAAAAGAATTGTGTGCCAAAGATTTCAAAGTTTAGTTGTACTTTGCGTTCCTGGCTCCATCAAATAATGATATTGCCTTTAAGATAAGTCAGTGCAGAGAACATCCTCGGCAAAACTAGTTATTGAATAGTCACAACGACAAATGTGACTTTCCCTTTAAAACCTGGAACATAAAATGCATGTCAACCATAAACAAGAACACACTGGTGTATAACAAGAATAATATTAAAGGGACAGTCTAGTCCCCAAACTCACTTTGGTGCAAGATGAAGATCACGGCTTGTATAGTGCACAGGCCTTTTTCCCAGTGTGATTTGATGCAGGCATTCTGCATAAATCACATTTTTAAAATTTGATTCAAGCCCTCCCTCCAGTGATTACACTGCATGTTTACTGCAGGTGCAGCAGCACTGACTATATAGACACTGCGGATATACAGTTTTGTTTCATTTAGTCCCTTCCTGTGCTCCTTGAATTGAATACATTGTGTGGACTCTAAGTGACTTTGCTCTTGTACACAGCAGGATCTCTTAACAGTGCAACACGTTGTCTGATGACATCACTAGAGAGACAGGAAATTCCATCCATTTGAATGGCAGTATTCTCATTGCTTCTGCAGCAAAAAAAAAGCTAGTGTGGGCAGTCCTGGTTTCTTGCAAACAGCTGTAATTCAACAATTTCTTCTAGCTGTAAGTACCGGATTTATCGGCGTATAACACACACTTTTTCTCCCTGAAAATAGGGGGCAAATGATGTGTGCGTGTTATATGCCGATATAATGAAAAAATAAAAAAAATCTAAAACTTACCTCGTTCCTGCTCTGTCCCCCGGTGCTCTAAAGATGCATGGCTGTGAGGGAAGCGTTGTGAGCTCCCCTCCAGCCGCGCGGTCAACAAAGTGTGTTTTTTTTTTAAACAAACTTTATTGTTCCGCGCGGCTGGAGGGAAGCTCACAACGCTTCCCTCACAGCCACGCACCTTCAGAGCACCGGGAGACGGAGCAGGAACGAGGTAAGTGCTGGGGTCTGGGGAAGGGGGGGGAGGAGGGTGGCATAACGAGCATACTAAGGGGCAATATCCTGGCATATTGGGGGCAATATCATGGCATATTAAATGGCATATTGGGGGCAATATCCTGGCATATTAAAATGGCATATTGGGGGCAATATCCTGGCATATTAAAATGGCATATTGGGGGCAATATCCTGGCATATTAAATGGCATATTGGGGGCAAAATCCTGGCATATTAAAGGGCATATTGGGGGCAATATCCTGGCATATTAAAATGGCATATTGGGGGCAATATCCTGGCATATTAAATGGCATATTGGGGGCAATATCCTGGCATATTAAATGGCATATTGGGGGCAATATCCTGGCATATTAAAATGGCATATTGGGCTTCAAAGTTCTTTATTTGAAAAGTTTTTTTTCCTGAAATTTCCTTCTTAAAATGAGGTGCGTGTTATACGCCGGCGCGTGTTATACACCGATAAATATGGTATTTTATTATTTTCAGCAATACAAAATCTAAGACATGCATTTTAAAGTACTTTGAACGCACATTAATATGCATTAATATTTAGAAGTTGCATTTGGGCACTAGACAGTCCCTTTAAATCCTGTCTACATAATCGTTCCAAATCCGTAGATGAAGTAGCATTCTTACCTTATATTTTTCTAGTTGGAGAGAAGGCTACATTTACGTGCACCCACAACTGACTTGTGGCCATCTTAAAGGTCAACAAACAAATATTTTTTCCAAGTTATGTTTGAAATATGGCACCAAGTGTATAGATTAAACATGAAATAATATAAAGTACATTATTGAACTCTCTTTGCTCTGTATAGCACTATCAAGGGCAGACATGTTGCTTACAATCTTGGGTTAGACTGGTCAGAAAAAGGATGATCTGAACCAAGATGTCCACCCTCCTGATAGAGTGTAATAATGGCAGACCTGCAAATATTACGTTTTGGCTGAGCATTCCTGTTCCCAAAATGGACTAATCCCCAGAAAGTAGGTAGAAAGGGGGAATGGAGTAGGCAGAACACAAAAATGTGCTATTTTTCCCAAGTGTCCAACAAACAAGAATCCAGGTCCTTATGAAGGCAATTGTATATGAAGTTCTAGAATCTTGAATGGTTGGCGGCTATTTAGAACATTTCTGCACATTGGGCTGCAATCTCCATCAGGTTTAGGGGAAGTACGGTAACAGTATTAAACAATGCAGTAGAGGGGGAAAAAAATTTAAATTGTGTTAATTCAAATAAACAAGAATTTGAACAGTAAAATACACCTAGAAATCACAAAGGGGTTTATATACATTTTGACTGATTTACAAGTACAATAATGCACAGACCAATACAGAATATAGAGGCAACTGAGGCCCTACTGACGCCATATTGGAACACGCAGTGCCATGTGTCTCTGTTATAGCTATTTAGACACAATCTTACATATGGTAGTGAATACATTATATGTGCGATAAAGAAAATATTGAAGGGTTATTTCATACACCAAACTAACTTTGGTGCAATTGGCAGGAGCACAGTTTTTCAAGAATCCATTTTAAAGATGTTTTTGGGCCAAGCAATCCACCTACTGATTTTGTATAGAATACAAAATGGAGTAGAATATGAAATGTATGCGGCCACGAGCCACTGATGACTTTCTTATCAGTTCTGTTTATCCAGTGGAGTGGAGTTGTTTACTAAAACAAAGAGCAGATAGATGTTTTATTACTCCTTGTGTTTTTAACTCAAACATTTTACAATATTAGTGTGACAAAGGATAGCTGAGATCATGGGATTCCAGAGGGCAGAGGGGTGAACACATACAGCACCTAAAACATCTAAATATTGGTAATAGAAAACATCAAGATGAGTAAAATTAATGCTCGATATGTTAACATTGTGTGTTCAAGCATGTTAAAGTGAACGTTATGTCCGATAGCAGGAAGGGGTTAATTGTATAGCCAGCCCTCCTTTGTATATGTGCTGCAGACACTGTTAATAACCTGGGTCCTAACCCCCTGCCTGATCTCATATTCACCTATTTACAGTATATTTATGTTCTGTATAATATCATTTTGAGTGTGGTCAGGACTAAAACTATAGACACAAAGCTGCTCTTTAAAGGAAAATTAAACATTGTTTACCCCTGGCTTCCTTGAAGGAAGCCAGGGTGAAACAAAACATGTCCGAGGACTTTTAAGTACCGTGTTTGCTTGAATATAAGACAACCCTGATTATAAGACGACCCTGATTATAAGACGACCCTGATTATAAGACGACCCTGATTATAAGACGACCCTGATTATAAGACGACCCTGATTATAAGACGACCCTGATTATAAGACGACCCTGATTATAAGACGACCCTGATTATAAGACGACCCTGATTATAAGACGACCCTGATTATAAGACACCCCTGATTATAAGACACCCCTGATTATAAGACGACCCCCCCAAACTTTGGATATTCCTTTAGGAAAAAACTAAAAGCCTGAATATAAGACTACCCTATAGGAAAAACGTTTAACTTGTATATATTCACATGTAAATTGCTTGTTCATATTTAATAAAAAATTATGATATAAAAAAAATGCATTTATTGTTTTTATTTCCCTTTATGTGCCAATGCTGCCTCTACCCCCCAGACTTGCCCAATGCTCCCCCTCCCACCCCCCAACATTTCTCTGTCTCTCTCCTCCTCTCTCTAACGTTGACTCTGTCTCTCTCCTCCTCCCTCATTGTCTGTCTCTTCCCCTCCCTCCCCCCAGCGTTGTCTGTCTCTCTCCCCCCAGCGTTGTCTGTCTCTCTCTCCCCCCAGCATTGTCTGTCTCTCTCTTCCCCTCTCTCTCCCCAGCGTTGTCTGTCTCTCTCTCCCCAGCATTGTCTGTCTCTCTCTCCCCCCAGCATTGTCTGTCTCTCTCTCCCCCCAGCATTGTCTGTCTCTCTCTTCCCCTCCCTCCCCCCAGCATTGTCTGTCTCTCTCTTCCCCTCCCTCCCCCCAGCATTGTCTGTCTCTCTCTCCCCCCAGCATTGTCTGTCTCTCTCTCCCCCCAGCATTGTCTGTCTCTCTCCCCCCAGCATTGTCTGTCTCTCTCTTCCCCTCCCTCCCCCCAGCATTGTCTGTCTCTCTCTCCCCCCAGCATTGTCTGTCTCTCTCTCCCCCCAGCATTGTCTGTCTCTCTCCCCCCAGCATTGTCTGTCTCTCTCCCCCCAGCATTGTCTGTCTCTCTCTTCCCCTTGCTCCCCCCAGCATTGTCTGTCTCTCTCTCCCCAGCGTTGTCTGTCTCTCTCTCCCCAGCGTTGTCTGTCTCTCTCTCCCCCCAGCGTTGTCTGTCTCTCCCTCCCCCCAGCATTGTCTGTCTCTCTCTTCCCCTCTCTCCCCCCAGCATTGTCTGTCTCTCTCTCCCCCCAGCATTGTCTGTCTCTCTCTTCCCCTCCCTCCCCCCAGCATTGTCTGTCTCTCTCTCCCCCCAGCATTGTCTGTCTCTCTCTCCCCCCAGCATTGTCTGTCTCTCTCCCCCCAGCATTGTCTGTCTCTCTCCCCCCAACGTTGTCTGTCTCTCTCTCTCTCCCCCTCCCTCCCCCCAACGTTGTGTCTGTCACTCTCTCCCCCTCCCCCCAACTTTGTGCCTGTCTCTCCCCCTAGCTCCCTCCCCCCCAACGTTGTGCCTGTCTCTCCCCCTCCCCCCTCCACGTTGTGTCTGTCTCTCCCCCTCCCTCACCCTCATTGTCTATGTGTCCCCATTCCCTGTCTATGTGTCCCCACACACGGGTTTACTATCTGCTGTGTAACACATGTGAGACACAGCTCTGATTGCCGAATGCAAGGGTCTCTCGCTGTGAGCACAGAAAGAGACCCTCGTTTTTGCATGGGATCAGCAGGGGGACCTAGTCAATGTCCGCCCTTCTGATCCCATGCAAAAACGAGGGTCTCTCTCTGCCCTATGGAAGCATGGTAGCTGTCGGCCATAGGATAAACTGGCGTGTACTATCAAAAGTAAACACCTGTTCATCCTCATACTAGGGACAACTAAAATGTCACTTGTGCTTCTATATTAGAAGCACAAGTTAAAAATAACGTTTAGTGTCCCTTTTAAATGAAATTTCTCCATTGCAAACTGCTTTACTAAATTGACAGCATACATACACTGAAATCCACACATGTTTCTGCCTACAGAAACGCACTACACGTGGTGCAGGGTTGCCAAACCCCATTAGCCATTTTATGTTTAGCCTCACTATGTGGCTTCATCACCTGGATCAGCAAAATGACATTAATAATAACAAATGAATCAAATTCCTCCATCAAAATTATATTGATTTCGGCATTCGTGGGCTGGTTCCGACGTTGATTAAGGCACATTTTATGATAACTAGTATAACCGCAAGGAATTGTATGACTCACATATATATTTATATATATATATATATATATATATATATATATATATATATATTTACCGTTTTGTATGAACCATAACTAAATACTTAAGTAATCAGCCTATATTATATTTCCACCCACGTGCATTTCATTGCATACATGGTAAGATTAGAATACTGCAGGTAGCAATACTTATTCTTTTACAAAATATCTATACAATGCTTAAAAGGCCGAGTAAGACGGGTTCGATTCTATTCAATCAGATCTGAAATTTCTCTCTGATTTTCTTTGGCGCTTTCCTTGGTAACCCTACGGTTTCATTAATGATTAACTCTAACTGACCTGTTTCCAAAATCCAGAGAACGTTTTACCAGCAGGGAAGGTGACACTTATACAAACGCAAGTTATTATTTTCACGTGTTTATTGGTCATTATTATTTATTTATGGAGACCCCCCAAATTTGATGGTGCACAGAGGGTCCACACATTTAACGCAACACAACTGATGAGGATTCTGCATGCACGGGTTCACGTGCTTGAACAGGGTAGGTATGAACTTACATTTCTCAACTTCCAAAAATAACTTTGCCATTGACTTCACAGACTTATTATTGGGCTCGAGCCAATATTTGAACCCGTCTGACAGTAAAACTCCAGCTGGGTGATAGATAAACCCCAATGTTAATAGATAAAGGGTTGCACAATGTAAAATCGAAAAGGAAAAAAATAATAATATTAAAAACGAAGTACAGAAAAATCTTGGTGCAAAATGTCATATTAGTTTCTAGCAATATTCCAGATATTTCTATAATCTGAAAAACATAATGCAAAAGTAAAAGGAAGTTTTCTGTGCTCAATATGTGAAAAAATATATTTCAAGGGTCTACTCAATAAAGAGAGAATTGAAGGGAATTGAGAAAGGAATATTTAAACTTAAGGCCTAAGTAGTCGAGTTTGAAAAATCCCAAATCACGCTGTCCTGCCGACCTGCCGACCTCTACCCAAGACATAGAGGTAAAGCTTGGCGGGAGAGCGTGACGCAGCCTCCAAATCAGGACTGACACTGCATGGAATCCACACTCCATTGCATACCTCCTAACTTTCCCCCCTGGCGAATGGGGACCCCGGGAGGGTGAAGCTCTTGTGGTGAAGGGCCAACACAAGTGCCCATGTGCGGCAGCATTGTCCCTAAAGCTTGTGGCGCTACTGCGCAGATCCAGGAGAATGCAAGGTTTGCAGTCCCACCAAAATGGGACAGAGGTAGAGCTCAGTGGGACATACTCCCCACATTGGGACTGTCCTGCACAAATTGGTACAGTATAAGGGTATGTTATCGTCCCAGACTCGGAAATCATTCAACAAACGAAAAAAATGCAGAAGAGAACGGCAGTCACGGAAGCAGGTAAGTGAAAAAATGGTATTTAATCCAGTAGTGTAATCACAGCAATCACAGCAAAAGGTGGGAAAAATAACACAAACTATGGAAAAGCATGACGCGTTTCACGCTTAAAGCATGTTAATGAGCATATGATTAAGCGTTTACGCGCGTATCGCATCATGCTTTTCCATAGTTTGTGTTATTTTCCCCACCTTTTGCTATGATTGCTGTGATTACACTACTGGATTCAATACCATTTTTTCACTTACCTGCTTACGTGACTGCCGTTCTCTTCTGCATTTTTTTCATTTGTTGCATCTTCCAATTGGTGTTGGCCACGCCGGCAGAGGCACCCGGAGAGAGTACAAGGGGATTGTTCTACCTCAATTCGGACCGACCAGCTGTACGAGTGCCTGCATTTCTTCTTACGTTGGGGATTCATTCAAGCCAGTATTTCAGCTCCTTCAACAAAACTGGTCCAGTAACACAATTACCAAGTGCTGCTCTAGGAACCTGCGATGCTGTTAAAAGAGCAGTGCTTGTTTTGTTGTAATGCAGTTATTTACATAGTGGGTCAGTTGCCATTTGCATGTAGAAATGTATCAGGAAGGAAGCCCTTCAATATTGATTACTAAGCTCTGTCCAGAGGCATATTACCAAGTACTATGATCGTCAGAACCCAGCTCTGCAATTAACTCCATGGAAAAGGAACATGCCACAGGTCTGTGCATAAGGACTTCTCATCGGTTATTACTGTGGATTCAGTAAAACAAATTAAAAAGAAGACAGACTTGTCTTATCAGTTTTTTTTCCCATCTCCTAAAAACTACTAATACAGTGTAATAGATTTACTGTTGTTTCTACAGGAATAACCGTGCTGCCAATCTTTCCCAGCAGTCATTATTGAATGCCACTGAATTTAGAGACCCCCGTAAAATGTATTTTAATATAAAACTGTAAATTGTTGTAACAAGTACCACATCCAGAAAATAAACTAAATGGAACTGCACCTTTAAACTCAGCTGTTTCAAGTGCTTCCGATACTGATGGGTGTAGTTTCTGCCTGAGTTGTGTGCTGCGATGTAACGCAAAAGAGGAGGGCTTAGAATGATTGGCAGGACTGTTTCCACGATAACAGCAAACCAAAGTTTTTTCGGAGAGAGTTAACATGGGGTGGGGGGTGATGTAAAGAGTGACTGGTTTTTTTTAAGGCATAGAAGGCAGGAATCATTTGAATGCCTCCTGTATTATCTTATTTGTTATCATTATCACCCCCAACAGAGAGATGAAAATGGGTGAAAGTTATATTACGATGCAGGCTGGCAAAACACAGAGAGACCCAGCACTCTGTAGACCCCGGACCAGAGGGCGAGTCCCTGTTCTGATTGGCTGACATGGTCAGCACGCGCCGGCCTGAAGAATTGCTTTGAGACACAGTAGAGAGTAATCCCATATCTGTTAAAATACACATCAGGTTTACTACAAACGAGTAGGACATTTTCTTTTAACCTTGGCTTAAGTAAGGGAAGCAAGGGTTAAAAAAACATTTAAAAAAAGAAGTTTAGTTGTCCTTTCAGTGCATATTTTGCTTTTTCTCTAAGATGACATGTAATATCATTAGATTGTTGAATTGCCAACACAAGGCTCCAATAAATTACTTGGGAATCTTTTCCCCTTTCTGGTCCTGCAGCCAAGTTAGACAGCCAGAGATTCTAAATGTTCCACTGGCTGACTCCTCACTCCTGGGACTGTCATTTTTTTTTTTTTCAGCTTTAAAAGATAAAAGGGACGGGTCTACTTCGTAGTCAAGTGTTTTTCCAATAAATGGCAAGCACAAATAAAAGATAGAAGCCCCTTGGGGGACCGGTGATTCATACGTTTTAAAATGTAAGAACAGAAGGGCATCATAATTCAGAAGGTGCACAGAAAAGGATGCGCTAGGTTTGCAAGATAATTGAAATTGACCCATAATTCACCAGTAGCCATGGGAAATTCCATCACTTCAATGGCTCTTGAAGCAAAAGGACAAATCAACAGAACATGACGTGGTTTCAAATGGAAACAAATATGCCTCTATCCAATGAAATTATTACAGCTGCCTATCAATACCAAGGATGAATTAAATATGCAAAAAGGACAACATCTAATGTAGAAGCACAACTAAGTGTCCCTAATATGAGAATAAACGGACATGTACTTTGGATACTATGTGCCAATTCATTCTCTGACCGGCAGCTGTCATGCTTCCCTGGAAGTAGGCAGCCCGGTCTGGTCGGCGACAGTCTCTCTGCTAGTACAGAGAGATACTCTTGTTTTCAAAGAGGACAAACAGAGGGGACCTACCTATCTGTTGATCCTCTTTGAAAATGAGGGTCTTTTCTCTGAACTAGCAGAGAGAGACCCATGTTCTGTGCACCGGCCTTGCATGGTGTCAGAACGTTCCTGCCTAGGTACAGTTTGGGATCTTGGTATGTCATTCTCAATAGTCACTTGATTACAATTAGACAAAAATGACTATTTGGCGTTGTGGTTTCATCCCAGAAGGCCGGTTTTGTTGACTGTAAACTGGGAGAGATACAAAGATGTAGAACATATTGACACAAGGTATCAGTATAATGTAAGAGATAGATATGGTTAGCGCTACCTCTATCCCGTCACCACCGAAATCAAAACCAGGGGAATGGACAGGAAGAAGTTTTCTACTCAAGACATGAGTCCCATGTTTTTATACCAAGATAATCCAAGATGCACCATTAATACTGCCTTCCATTAATTTGACACTTAAAACAAAACATATGGGAAGGTCATTAATAAATCCAGGGGGAATAGGTGGGTCATGGTGGGTAAAACATGTAGTAATGAGCCATTATTTCCCCTCAATATTCATATTTCATCTTCCGTGCTCGATACATCACTTTAGTTAAGTTATCCGTGTGGAAAGGTTATTCCACTGTGTGCAAAAATGTTAATTATGGAAGTGCTTTCTATATTCCTTAGTATATTATTAACACTTTGTTAGCCAATTAGAATTGTTTACGTGCTCAATACTGTATACGATTTGATGTTTAAACCCTTTGGTAAATAAATGGATTAAATAATATCTGTTCATTTAAAAGGACGTTGAACTGTAAACGTAGAGAATAGCAATTTAGCGATGGACTGTTCTAGCAGAGTTGCAATCAAATGCATACATTACTAGGAAAAGATGTTTAAAATTCCACTAAGGATGTCTGTGATGTCTCCATGGTTTAATTTATAACATATTTCTCTCTAAAACTATACATTTGCCTTTACTTTTGCTCTCTTGAAAAAAGGCAATCAGCTGAAACATTGGCTGCACTTCTGCCCGGTTTTTTTCCAGCCCTGTCACAGCTTTTTCCTTGCATTGTATTTTTGTAAGTATTGTTGTGTATTTGCACTGTAGATATTTTTTTTTACTTGGGTAAATGTGGTAATACATTTTGCTATGTTTGTATACCTCTTGAGTGCTCCTCCAGCCTTTTGCTTTTCCGTATATTTATCCAGGGGTTCAATTGGGTTTCCCTTTGGAGTGATGCACTCTTGTTTTATATATTTTATATATTTTTTTCACTTTTTCTTGTTTTTGTGTATGGTGTGCCTCTCTGAATATATATTCTGTAATTATTTTAAAATGTCAGCCTTTTATATGTGTTTCTTCACTATTGCCTCCAAACACTTAACACTGGCCTCAAGTCGCCTGACTGGGTGGCAACTCTAGTTTCTTTTCTAATTGGTCGATGCTATTCTTAAGAAAGGGGATGAAATACAACATTTGGTTATAAAGGGTTTTAGCATTTAAAACACACATGGTTTGTTCCCATATGTAAACTAAACATTCTCCACATAAATTATGCTTTTTAAACACTGTACTAGATGTATTTCCCACCTACATTTACAAGAACTAAATATATAAAACAGTAAAGTGTGGAAAGACATCGACTGATTATGTTGGAACATGTTGCAATCGAGTGTTAAACTTTACCCAAGATCCCCGTTCACAATGCACATTAAGTTTGATCATGTCACAGACCACTTTGTTTCCCCATTAGATATATATGTGGGAGATTAATGGCTTAGCCTTGACAGACCCTCATAGTTGATTACTGCTGGCAAGCTGCTTCATTTCACTCCCAATCTTCTGCTCTCTTAGGTAATGGAATCCAGACGTCTACTGGACAGAGTCGGATTATTCCATTGATTGTTCCAGGACGGTTTCCATGTCTGCATTTCATGCAACCTCATTAAATGGCATGACCTTTCACCTGAGCAGTAGCAAACAGCCAAGAAATATATTGTATCTACAGCACAATGAATGGGGTTCCCCAGGGATGGACTGATGAAGGACATTGAGAAATAGCTCCAAGCTTGGGTAGCTATACCAGAAAGCATTGTCTGGCAACAGTTGTAAAGTAGCCTTGTTATAATGCTCCTCAATATGACAAAATATGTGGCTCTATCACCTAAACAATGTGAAATGTAGGGTATAACAAATGACCCACAAAAACAAAATTACACCACAGCTGATGTCCTAAATTGGGAGACACCACAATCCAAAAAAAAAAACAAGTAAAATTTGGCGAGTTTGACTTAGTCTCAAAAATAGATTCAATCATTTTGCTGCCCATTACTTTCAGTGGGGAAGATTCAAATTCGGAAGAGTTCATATGTTATGTAACTCGCGAACATATCTATTTTAATATTTATTCTCTGGAACATGAGACCCTGGAGAATGAAGTCGGGAACAGAGGATGCTGACCCAGAATCACAGTTGGGGGAGGGGGTTATGTATATGTCTCTGACATGGCTTGCCCAAGACATTGTGCTGCCTGGGGCGAAAAAAAAATGCCGGACTAGACAGATATAGGCAGTGTCAGAGGAGTTAACCTCGTGGGTGACTAGGCAGCGTCCGAGGAGTTAACCCCTTGGGTGGCTTGACAGATATAGGCAGTGTCCGAAGGAGTTAACCCCTTGGGTGGCTTGACAGATACAGGCAGAGTCAGAGGAGTTAACCCCTTTATCCACACACTCACACACATCCAGTCTGTCACTCACACTGACATACACACATACTCACACTGACATACACACACACTCACTCACACTGACATACACACACTCACTCACACTGACATACACACACACATACACCGACATACACACGGTCAGTTTTAAACTTACCTGCTGCAGGCATCTACTTGCTTTAAGCTCCTAATGTGACGGAGTGACTGAGCCAATCACAGGAGCATTCTGAACTCTCAGCCGATCAGGAGAGTTGAGAGGACTCACCTGATTGGCTGAGAGCTCGTTCTATCAAGCTCCCCCAGGAAAAGAAAAAGACCGCTGGAGCAAAGCACTGCCTCTGCCAGGGTGCCGCCTGGGGCAGCTGCCCCAGTCTACCCCATTAAAGGGTCGGCCCTGGTCTCTGACCAACCTAGGATACAAAGGATAGGACTGGAGCATTGACAATCATATCTGGAATCCAAATTACATTGCCAAGAAACAATAAATTCAGGTTAATTTACTGAGCTTACACAGTCCAGGAAATCCGGTGTTACATTACATTAATATTTATGTATACAGCACTTACAAGTTACAGAATTTAAAAGCGGTGGTAAAAGCTCAATTAGATGAACAGAGACGGACTGATACACAAGGCAAAGAGAGTCCTGTTCTCAAACTTAGAGTCTAAGAGCAGCAGGGTAGGAAAGGTAATTTAATTCTTACACGTTTGAGGAAAACGAATAGATGTAGAAAACAGTTTCTAAAGCAAAAAAAAATATTTTTAATCATTAATCGACCAATCAAAGAATCCGGGTATTAAAAATGTATTTTTCATTTGTTAATGAACAAATTCCCTATTGAGCTGAATTATTAATTATAATTTATTTATTTAAAGAATACGTTAATTGCAATTTGCCATTTTTTTAACCAAAGTTACATATTTCATGCATTTTTTAAGTCAGTAGAAAATTCTTTTTTACGTATAACTTTCCAAGACTAAAAAGCAGTAGGGGCGGGTGACACATAACGTGCAAAAGATGCTTTGGGAGACTGTGTCAGCTCTGTATGTGTCAGCTCTGTATAGATGCCTATAGGTATTCCAGTTGAAGGAGTTGTAAAATATATTGAAGTTGAGTTTTGAGGGACGTTTGACAAATTTAGATTGTAGAGGGAGCTGAAAATGATGTGTAAATAAGTAAACAGTTGGGAGGAAAGATGCATTCATAACATTCAATATTCGCTGGATAATCTTTTTGTTGATCCACAGGAAGAAAAAGAAAAAACAAACACACACAAAACAATCTGTTACATTCATTTACAATTTTAATTTATAACAAATCAAAAGCTGCAAGGAATGGCTTGATTAATCCCGTTTTTAGGCTGCATCCAGCCTTGACATATTTTATTATGTGTGTTCATATTCCATATTGGTCATCTTTTATGGTCTAGCACAGGGGTGTCCAAGTTTTTTCTTCCGGGGGCCACGTCACCAGAAATGTATGTGTGCATGGGCCACATACATTTTTCATTTAGAGTAAATTTATATATATAAACACACTAAATTCACATTAATGTGACTCCACAGCACTAAAACTCACACTGTACATTACAGTATCACAATACACAATAAAACTCATAGCAAAAGAAAAACAAAAAATCTCACATTAATGACATACACTGTCACACGTACGCACATACCTACACAGCCACACATACACACAGTCACACACACACACAGACACCCTTACCCCCCCCCCCCACACACACACACAAACACCCTTACACGCACACACACCACAGACACCCTTACACACATGGGCACCCTTACACACACACAGGCACCCTTACATATACACAGACACCCTTACACACACACACAGACACCCTTACACACATGGGCACTCTTACACACACACACAGGCACCCTTACATATACACAGACACCCTTACACACACACACACACAGACACCCTTACATACATGTATTTTCTTTTTTGTGAGCCATTTGTCCTAATTTACCTTTTGGGAGAGGGGTGGTTCAGGCACATATCTAAAAATTTTAAGTTACAACAGCATCAGAGCGCAAGGGGGCAGAGCATGAACCCCTCGCGCCAGCACAGCACAATGCACATGATGTGGGCTCTCCAAGGAGGTGCGGGTCCCGCATCCAATCTCGGGCGGCCGCACCTTCATCTCAGGCGAGCCGCATGTTGGACGGCCCTGTTCTAGCATGTTTGTGATTACTACCTGTATTTAATTTGATCCTTGTCTACTTGTCCTGTCTCCCTCTCCTGATTTTTTTTATTTTCTGTTGTAGTTTTGCCGTGGCTACAGATGTGCATCTGGTATCCGTCCCTCGTGCTTAAGTTCAGGTCTCGTAATTTTAATAGTTAACATAGGGTAGCGTGGTGTATCAATAGTGGCAAGCTAGACATCAAATGGCCATCAGGCGGCACTAAAAAAAAATAAATTCTATCTATTCAAAGTCCTATCAGTTTTGGGCCTTTATGTCTGTTTGTGTTCATTCTTTTACCTCACCTGCTCCAAGTTGTATTTTGTATGTTTATCTGTGATCCTGTGTTCCTTTCCTCGGGGCCTAGGGATTTCGTTTATCATGGGAGATACTTCCAACTTTGACTTGATCATGGGAGATAAGATCCAACTTCCAAGATTGGCTGGTGGATTCCGCATGATCTGATCTTTTCTTACCTGGAAGGGAATGCCCACTGCAGTCACAAGCGCATGGCACCTGTGGCCACACTCCATGGGACAATGGGCGCGTGGCTTCTACATGCCAGGCCCGGGTTAACCTTGTCCTGCTAGCGGACTCCGATTTTGCAAAAGGAAGAGAATATTGTAAAGTAAACTATGAAAATGGATGCAATATCTATGACTGATTTGTCCCACCAAAGAAGTGAGGAAGTCCCCTCAACTTTAAGCTGCTTTGATTGGTTCCTTTTTACTATTCCTTATTGAGATGCCATTGGGCCCATTGTAATCAATATGAGCCAATTAAAAAAAAGCCAACATACAAAAAAAACAAAAAACTCCCCAGTGAGAAATAAAATAACCATAAAATATTTTGGTATTAAACTTTCTATAAATAAATCCAGATGAGCTGGGATATAAGCATCATAATAATGGGAACTAAGCTAGTAGATCTTTGGTAGATAGAGAAATTACAACCCAAAAGATACTAAACAGTATATGAATATAAATCACAATGTGTCTCACATTTACAAAGTCATCAAAAGTGGCAGTATTCATTTTCTACAGACTCCTATTATAATGCAATTATAATTTGCAACCGTCTCATTTTCTGGTAAAAAAAAAGAAATAAATAAAAAAACCTTGGTTTTAAGTCTGCTGTAGCAAAAAAGATCATGGACAACACACGCCGCATATCAAGTACCACAGAGAGAATGTGGAATTACTAGTACTCTTCCCACACGGTATACATCTCAGACGGAATTCAGAAATGCAGGTGTAAAATATTTAACATTTGCATAGCTTTGTATTAACGTAGTGGATATTATTAAAATGCTCGTTATTTTCATTCAGCGAGTGCCAAGATTTAATTTACAGACCCATTAAAAAAAAAAAAAAAAACTTTCACTGCCAGGAAGGGTGAGAGGGACGAGAGCAAACCAAAGGGTTACGGAGATCTCGCAAGTGAAGCTGAATAAGGAATTGACATATATGAAACAATCTGGTTGGGTAACAAATTACACTGCAGCATTTACAGAGATTCAGTAATCATTTTCGAAGTACACTCTACTGAATACTAATGTTTGCTTTAACATGCCCTACTGTGGATTTCAAGTTGAGTAGAGTCTTTAAAAGGACTGTGTCAACTTAAACACGGCTTATAGTGTGAATGAAGGGAATTAAAAGGGTCTATATAATGTATTATTATAATGTAAAATAAAAAAATAAAAATGTGTCTGTGGTGTATCTTTCTTATGACATCATTTGAGTCTTAGTATGCAAATGACACAATTCCCATTGAAAAGGAGTTTATTTGCATATCAGTGCTTATAAACATACAACAAAGGATCAGTGCACTCGTGTTAAGAAGTAGTGTATCTTCCACAAGACAAACAAGGCACTCGCCTAGGGCACACTTCTGGTGCTTCAAACATTTTCACTCCCTACCCCACCGTTCAGCAAGCTTTAGCTCCTTCCAATTAATCAGGGTGATGAGGGCATGTCATGGACGTGGTGGGGGTATGTAATGAGGGTGATGGGGCATTTAGTGTGTGTGCAATGTGGATGATGGGGGCATGTAATGGGGTAATTAGGCATTTAATGTGTGTGCAGTGTGGGCGATGGGGTATGTAATGAGGGTGATGGGGCATTTAGTGTGGGTATAATGTGGGTGATGGGCATGTCATAGGTGTGCAACGTGGGTGGAGGGGTGCCTGTATTTTGTCTGCCTAGGGCAGCACAAAACCAAGATACACCACTAGTGTTAAGTAGGTTCCATTCAGGCTACTTAAAAACACAAGACAGACACAATTTGGAGATTTAGTCAGAGTATATGGCCATATGATGCTTTCCCCACCACTATGTCAAAGTACTCTAATATTAGTGAATCTTTTCAATTCTGTTACTTACCAGGAACCTTGTTTTACATTGGAGAGATTTTACTGCAAATATATAGATTTCTCTGGATACCATTCAAATACCTTGTTTGGACTTTTGCCTATTAGTTAGTTTTATAATTTCCTCGTTTCTGGTTCCAGCTTGTTAGATGGGCTATATTCGATGGCTTGCTCTTTGACCTTGATATTGGGCTTGTGATTTACTCTACACCTTTATCCACAGTAAAACTGTGAGTTGTAGTCTACCAGATTGTAGTTCGATGGGTGATGTCACTGTTGCCTACCTCAGCACCGCAAGTCCTTAACCAATAGGGAGCAGAGTACCATCACGTATGTGCAGTGCAATTGCTAAACAAGATGTAAAATTCTCAGCCTCAAACAATGGAGGCTGAGAACCTTTTCCGCAAAAAAATACCGGCCTTGCTGGTGGCTCCATAGACTTAACATTGGCAGCAAGCCATTTTTTTTTACCGGCCTGCCTGTAAAATACCGGCTGGGTGGCAACCCTAAACACAACACATATTTTCATAATATATGCCTACATACTTAATCCCTCAAATAATTATTTAATTACTGGGTTCTGTCTAAAGTCTGTAATTTCTCTTTAAAGAACCACGTCAGCATGGAAAAAAAAAAATCAAGAAATAAAAAATGCATAATAATGCTGATGCTTTAAAGGCAAATATTGCAAAAAATAATATAAAAAATTAACGTGCAGGGTTTTTTGTGTTTGTTTTTGGAATTTGGAGCGTACAGCAAGGTTATGGGGACCATTTAAATATATGATTACACAAAAAATAGGTAATGCATAATGCAATATTCTCTTCCACATAAAAAGGAAAATCTGCCTGTAGTGTTCCTTTAAGAAACCATTAGGATATTCGTGCAGAATCATAAATCTACAAGTTAGCACATAAAATAAAATGCATTCATTGCATAACAAGAACGTGCCATCAGATCCAGTGCGACAATTAGGGGCCTCTTACCTTTCCATTAAAGCTTGCACACACTGCTACAAGTGTAGGTGTTCTACTTGTGCGATCAAACCTTCTGTACGCCTACATTAAATAAATACTATTCATATTCATTTCACTATAAAGTTAAAGATCTCAGTTGAAGAAAAACGATTATTCAAATGTATGTGTGTGGGAATAATAAACAATAAGACAAACTGATTTAGTACTAGAACGCTTATTGCAAAATGTCCTAATTTAGAGGTAGTGGATAGAAGATGATAAAAGGGTAGAAAAATTCTCCCATTCAGCTGTAATTCAAACTCTGCTACTTTGGCCTTAAAGGGTGTGTCTGGTGCCCAAAACGCATCTTCCAAATGTTAATGTATATTAATGTGCTTCAAAGTACTTTAAAATGCATGTTTTACGTTTCTTAAATTTAAAATACATACAGCTAGATGAAATAGTGAAATTACAGCAGTTCGCAATGAACCACGACTGCCCACACTAGCTCAGTAAAAGTCAATTTCCCTTTTTTTTTTTTTTTGCTGCAGTAACCAATGAGAATAATGCCATTCAAATGATGGCATTTCTGTCTCTCTAGTGATGTCATCAGACAATGTATTGCACTGCTAAGAGATCCTACTCTGTACAAGAGCACGTTTATCACAGTCCACACAATGTATTCTATTCCAACAGCATAGGAATTGACTACATGAAAAAAAACTTTATATTCTTAGTGACTACACAATCAGTGCTGCTGCACTTGTACTTTACATGCAGAGGCATCACTGGGGGAGGGCTTGAGTCTAATATTAAAAATGTGATTTATGCAGAATGCCTGCATCAAATCACACATGGAAAAAACCTGTGCACTATACAAACAGTGATCTTCATCTTGCACCAAAATCTTGCAATTCCCTTGTCAATATCTTGCAATTCCCTCTTTCTTGAATAAAGCCCAAAGAAGGACTCAATGTACTGCTTTAATCATGAGAAAGCCATGCACTGCTCCATAACATGGAAGCCCCTCTAGCCTTCCCTTCCAAAGACTTGGAGAGAATGGCTTAGATTCAATGCCGGCCATGATGTTCTGCAAACACAAATGTCACACGTTAATCCTAGCAGACTAACGTACGATTCAATTAAACTGAGACCGCAAAAATACCGTGTATATATAACTTTCAATAATTTGTTCTCTGTTTGACTTCCCCACAGCACTGAAACGATTAATGTGTATATATACACTGAATGGCCAAAAAAAAGCTCACACACGCTAATATTTTGTTGGACCAACTTTATCTTTGATCGTGGCATGCATTCGCTGTGGCATTGTTTCGATAAGCTTCTGCAATGTCACATTTATTTATTTTTGTCCAGTGTTGCATTCATTGATGCTTTTTTGGCCCTCTCCCCCAATATCTTTTTAATGGTGCACAAGGAGTGTACCATTAAAATGACACTTTTACTAAAGCACAAGTGGCTCTATGCCTTGTGCTTTAGTAAAAGTTTTGAGTTCTCTTTACCAATGTAATTATTTTGTGTGTTGGTGATCTAAATTAGACTACAACTCCCAGCATGCACATGGAGAGAATACTAGTCCATGGCAGCTGGGGCACCAGACTCTTCCTATTGCATCAGCTGTGAGGGATCCATTTCCAGAGACATAAAGTAAAATCAATGTACATTTCACTTTAACATAAAGCAAGTTGTCTTATTTATAATAAGCTTTCCCTTCTCACTGCCAAGGTTATCTGTGTGGGGACCAATGCACAGCTGAGCCAGCCCCATAGACATTCTACACACCTATATCACACTGCTGGAGATTGCTTCTCGTGTTGTAGGAGTTTTTCTAAAATATAAATCTCAAAAGGAACAAAAATAAAAGTCACGAAATGAGCTATTCACACAGGCACTACAGAAAAAGACACACGTGGGAAACGACTGAATAGAAGTGGATAATGCACAGTCTGATGCTAAAACACAAACAAGAAGAAAGGTCAAGGTGTAGGTAGCATGGAAGCATACTCAAGCCACCGTAGGTGTAAGAAAACGCATGAGCTTTCTGCTTATAAAGGAATGGCTCCATTTATTCTGGCTTATGCATAATACTAGACCCTCTCTGACTATTAAAACGATATGTAAATTATTTCTGTATCATGTTTCATTTAGAAGATACCACTGGTTAAAAAATGGATAAACTAAGCACTAGGAGATTTACTTCCTGGAACCTCTGCTAGAGTGAGTAGCAATGTGAGGGATGGGATTCCCACTCCTCTGGTCTGATAGTCAAGACCTTGCTGATGGGGCTCAGTGAATAAGTTAGTGTCATTTGGTCAGACTAATAGGGGAGTACCTCCACAGACTGTGCTCCCAGACAGACAATGGGGGAAGTAAGCCTCCTACTGTTTGTATTTTCCCCAATTTAATAAGCCTTGTCGTCTAAGCAAAGCATTACAGTAAGAAAGGTAGTAGTTCTGTTACATGGATACCTGGCTATTATGCATTCAACCAATCAGCAACCAGAATAAACCCTGGTGAAGCAATATGCTGAAGACTAATTGGAGCATGATAAAGCCCTATATGTTTACGCATGCAGTGTTTGAGCCTATGGAGCAGGAAGATACAAGCAGGCAAGAAAACTGATGCAACTTTTATCAATAAAGGATTATGACCCATTATAATTATAATCCCAGCAATAACAATGTTGGCCTTTAGTACCATTTTAATCCTGGCTAAGAAGCATCCATAACAGGCTACCCTAGTGAGCTGTAATGTTTTAGTTACTCTAGAAAGCATGTTAACCCAGAAGAGTGATGGCCAAATGCTGGCCATGAGACTAGCTAAATGTAGTCTACAACAGCTAGAGTGGCAAAGGTTAGCTGTAATTAGCCTTGATTAATGTTTTTCTTTCCGTATAGATTTACCAGAACCCCCCTTGCCAAGGCACCCATTTGGATGCAGTCACACAGACATGATATGTATCTATTTTAAGACCATTACCTTCTAATTGGCAACTCTTGCCATTTATGCACTTCGTCAGGAGCAAGGTTAATCTAACCTTAACCGTCACTTTTTAACACTAAGCCCATCAATTTGGAGATTATTAAGTATGGGACCCATAAGACATCTGTAATGGAGTCCGGCCTCCTAAGGCTCATTTCCCATATTTTAAACAAGCTCATTTATTCCAGGAAATGTAATATCCAGGCCCGTGCAGTGGTTTGTTAGATCTCTTCATATGCCTTGGATTGAGCAGAAGGCTTTGAGAAAGATACACAGTGTCAAGTTCTCGGTGAACTTCATTACTTCCATGGAAGTCCAACCCTGTCATCCATGTTTCACCTTCGACCTGCTTGTAAGATGCATGCCATGTTTTCCCGTGTAGGCCATTAAGGAAAGTAATTAATTGGAAGACTGTGATGTTCGGAGCCAAAGTCGGGAAAGGTCAGACAGCAACAAAAGTCTCCATTTATTACAATGCAGCAGCTGGAGAGTTCACAGACTAATGAATTCGGATAATCAAAATAAGCTTAGTGACTTTAGGAATTCTAATACAGGAGATCTGCTGTGAAATGTACAAACATTAATCTCGGAAATTGGGGGAAAATTACATATATATTTTAGAACATGGTGTATATATATATATGTGTTTAACCTGACGGAAGCCCTTTAGGTTTTTAATTCTGATGGATAAAATAGGATTTACTGGAATCTTGGGGCGATTTAAGGTTGGCGAACTCTTAAATTATTAGTCACACATTTTAATCAATAAGTTGCAAAAAACAATAGTCTCCGTTCCATTTAAGATCAATACTGCCAGTTAAAGTGAGGTAATCAAATAAGAAAAAAGGTATCTGGAAACGAGCTTTGGAATAAGCATTATCGTTCCAGAGCTGGAATATTCTAAACATTCAAGGGCAAGAAGAGGGGGGCACTTATAACCACTGCAAGTATTGATGGAAACAGAAAATGCCAAAGAGAAAAGCACAAATCTTGGCCATGTTCAAAAGGATGGTCCTCTGGTTTGCCCCCAAAAGTGAGGTTTGCAGATACCCTCATATTTTTTTTATTATTGCAAAAATACAACATTACAATACATAATCCATAAATTAACATTTATATTTTGCAGTTTTATAAAACATCTCCTAGATTTCTAATCCATTCTTTCATTCTTTCACAGATACCCTCTTATTAGCACTAATATAATCTTTAAAACAACAAGATCAGAGTTGGATCTAAACATGAACCTAGAATTCTGAAGTGTTAGATGCCAAACATCAGTCACATAAGGATTAATATAATGCTTATTGTATTTTATATTTAGGATTAAATACATCATGTAATAAACGGTCTTTTTTTTAAGAACAGTATATACATGTTTGTTTTAACCTCTTTAGAAGCACTTTGCTGAACTGCTGTTGGGAGAGATCTCTCTGGTAGCATCTTAAGAGACGGGGGCATCTGCTCTTATCTGACTTCTCCTTACAGCAGGAAACCTGATGTGATTAAAGGCACTCTGCCAACCTAAACATTACTCATACTGTGAAAGTAGAGAATAAAAAAATAAAGAAAAATGATCTATACATTGTGTTAGCTGAACTGCATGCAAATGCATGCAATCGGAGAAATATATGTTTTTAATGTGTCATTTTTGATGGGATATGTGTAATCAAGCCACATGAGACGCCATGGACACATTTAAAACTTATATTTCATCTCTACATTCACAGTATAAGCAATGTTTGAGTTGGCCTGACCACAGCATGTATAAGTCATGGCAGTTAACCTGATCAAAAAGAAAAAAGGAAAATTACAGCTAAACACAAACACCATAGAAGTGTTAAAACAACCTGGGCACTTATGGTGTTCCATAAACAGTGAGACTGTAGGATGGCATGAGCTGGGCCATCTACCCTTATCTATCAGTAGCAATACAATGTTTCACTTGATTTTAGCTTGCTTGTGAACTGGTTCTATACATAATGCCTAATATTTATTTAAAGTTTCATCCAAAGCATATTCATTATATTTATTAATCCTCAAAATTATATGAAAATTCAGCTAGTAAGATGCTATAAAAACAGAAGTACAGTGTAGCAAAAGTATGTAGGAAAGACACAGATACCCTTGAAATACGTTTGATACACTTATTAAATGGGTGTGCAGAAATGGATAAAGAAGCACGCATGGAGTGTTCGTGAATAGCTCAGTGGACTAATGCACCATAGGTAGAATCTAATACACCCTCAAGGCTGCAGGTTCAATTCCTGATGGGGTTGGCATAACCCTCCATCCATCCAACGTTAAATAAAATATGTAAATACAATAACTATTCATGCTTGACATGTTTTAGACTGCTGTCCTTAATCATAGGCTCATGTATTTAAAACAAGCATTTTTAAACTGGGTCATATCAACACCTCTTGGCAAAAGTAACATCCCCAGGATGTACTACAAACCCAAAGAATATCTAAATGTACCATTTCTGTATTGTTATTAACTGTGCGCTTATATTTAATAAAATAACAATGTTTCCCCCTCTGCATTTCACTTTCAGAGTCTGCTCTCCAGTTTTTTTTTTTTTTTTAAAACAGATTTACAATCTCTCTTAATTCAAATCATATAGTATATTAAAAGACTCCAAGTATATCTCCTCCATCTCTTCCCTCCTCCGTGCTCTGAGATCACAGTGTTATCCCCGACACGTTTCATTATTTACTAGAAGAAACACATGTGACATTTTACCAGTGCACAGCAGAGTAAGAGAACTCTATAGGAGATCAATTTATTATCTAGCCACATTAATAAATTATGCTAAATAACATACGGACCTAAATAAATCACAGTTCGGGCATTTGCGGGTGTTAACACATGAAAAAGCGTCGAGCAGTAAACTCCTAATGATCTTTACATCTTCCTCAGACATTAACACTCATTTATTATTCTAGTTAAAAGGCCTTTTATCTGAGTCCCCCCCCCCCCCCCCCATGGTTGCAGAGAATAGGATGAGAAAAACAAACGGTAATACATCCTAATGGCAAATGTTACCATTTGCAGACTACCAGCTGAGTGCCCCGCAGTCTGTGGAACATGGAAGAAATGTTTCGTTTGTAATACTTCACTCGCATCAATAGCAAGCAAGCTAAACATTAATATGTATTTATAGGGGGGGGGGGGGGGTCGGGGGAAAGAATAATATATTAAGTAAATGATATCAATATTCAGATTGGGTGATAGCTCACTGAGATTATTCTGAGCAAATGAGCTCAACAAGAAAGCAACACATGTTTGAAGTGTTTTTCTTTAAAAGGGACTGTCAACTAACCATGGTTTATACTGTCAACATAGAGAAGAGAGTAACTATGTAAAATAAGGTATAACATGTGTTGGCAGATCAGTAAGCAAATATATACATTTTAAATGTGTCTGTGGTGTCTCCGGTTTATGACATCACGTGAGGTATGGATATGCAAATGTACTACTGTTAATGGGCAATGTGTAATTTGCATGTGAAGTCACAAGGCAGAATTTCCTCTTCTTTTATCCATTGTCATGCAGCTCTGCTAACGCTATATTTGTTTTCTTCTCTACATCACAGTGTAAACAATGTTTAAGGGAGTCATTTTGTCCAGGAGCCATGGTCACAGAGACCCGATCAGGGTCATTACAGATCCTGTAGGTCCCTGCCAAAATATCGCGAGACCTTGCGACGTCACTGGTTATATCTTGGAGGCGTGCCCACATACGGAATTCCGGTAATGTCACGATTCCAATAAACGGAACCAGAGTTCATGTTCTGATTTGCTAGCAAGGAGTAGTGAAACTTGCATGAATCAAAACGATTTTGATTTGTGTCCGTTTATATCAGTATACTATCTGCTATTTCTGAGAAAATACACAAAAATCACAGTATAGACCGTTGGCGCCCAAGATTAACAGACTTCTATTCTGAACCTCGCTGCCTTAGAGAATGTACTGGGACGACATGCAATACCACGTTCTACGGTCTCCTTCACGGAGCTCAGTACCTGGCCCTCAAAACAGAAAGACACTGCCAGATCTCTTCAGTAATTCGTGCTAGTATCCTTTTAATAGATAACTTGTATTACTGACCTCCATATTCCAGTGAAGCTGTACATGGTACTGACACACCGCGGAAGTGCGGGAGGGTTTAATCCATCCAATCGCATAAGGAGTGCAGGGATCCCATACAACACGAGGTACTTCACATAAAAGAATAACACCTGAGCCAGTGCCAAACCACCTGTAAGAAGAGGAGATCCAGGATTAAGAAGAAGAAAAACATATACTTAGTTTCAGAATGCTAAACCCAAACATCAGTTTAGATTACTTTACACTGTGGAAACATATTGCTAATGTATACCAGGCCATGTATAACAATGTGCGGAGAGAAAAACGCAGCATGATGGAATATATCGATGTTCGTAATATCACACAAAACGAGAAATGTCAACTTGACCAAAAAAAAGCCTTCACTGATGTGCAACTGTGGGTCCACAGACCATAAGTGGCCTGGAAAGGTTTTTATATGGCCATTCTCCTGGCTGAAGAGCAGATTGGTGCGACTGTACTACTTCATAAGATGAACAATGTTTGGCCACTTTTCTGCATGGGATGGGGCCCTCCACATTAAAAACGTGGATAAGACTGATTTATTGGATACCCTAATGAATATAATCCATATACAAGGAACAGGGATGGCTACATAAACGGATAGTGATGAGGTTTCCCTCCCTCTGGTTCTGCATTTTTGGGTAGACAAAAAAAAATATCAAACCATATCTTTGAAATAAAGATAACTTTTTCTATGCCTGCTGGTCTGGTAGACTTATATACAACTAAGATTTAACATAACTACTTGTTAGGTCATTTAATTCACTGGCTTATTCAAAAGGCTGTTTATTGAGTACTGGTAAGGTACACATTGGCAAAAGAAATGAATGCCAAGTCTTAACCTACCGGAATATAGTCTCTGGATTTCAGTAAAGGGTTACAGCTCGTTACTACAGTCCATTGATTATCTCATTGTATAGAAAGCTACCAGATTATGTAATAAATCTTGATGAAGTGACAAACACCAATCATTCAGCTGAGATTTACGAGTTTTAATAAATACCAATTGTATAAGGATGTCAATTATTTGTCAGCGACCGGTTTAAAAGTTCCAAATTTTGTTGTTTTCTGATTTTTCACATTAGAAAATATTTAAAAATACATTTTATTCCATAACTTTGGCTTAATTTCTATCCAGACTGCACAAATGTCTTATTACCGCAATATTTTCAAGGGACATGTAAAAAGCTACAGAGGTACCAATCCCACCCCTCCTGTCCCTTTTCTGCCTTGATCAATACCATTAAGTACTAAAAAGTATTAATTTTGGGGGCTGGGAGCAGAGAGGCGAACTCCACTCATTACTCTCATCTCCAAATACATCCATTGATGTATCCTAATGGTCTATTCACCTCCTAGACCGTCTTCTGCCTGTTGGGACTACTGACTTTGTGTATATCATAACTTTAAATATTTCATAGACAAAAAACGTGTGTGCTTGAAAAAGAAAAACCTTTTTTTTTTTTAAATATCTTTATTTTTCCTCTTTAATGCAGAGAAATAACATAGATCGACAGACAAAGTCGACAAAGTCACATATATACAATACCCAAAGGATAAAACTGGATAAATCTCGGAAGAATAAATATTACCCATTCATAAATAATCCAAGGATAATCCGAAAGATACTTAATATCACAAAAATAATACATCCAATTCAATTATAATATAAGTACTGAAGTACTGAACTCTCAGTCATTAAAATATATCTTTTTTTTTATTTTTTTATTCTAGATTATGTCCAAGAACCAGTTGCTGCGGTCATACAGCTCTCCCATTATTTTCTCAAATTTCTGTTCAATTTTATAAAACTGAAAAAAAATCCTCTTTCCATTTGACATTGTGTTTGCATCTGATTTGCTACCCGTCTCCATGCTATTTCCTCTTCCTTCCTCAATTTTCAGTAATAGTTGGATAGTCTATATTCTGCGGAGCCATGGCAGAGTGTCTAGCACTATATGAAGTAGAGCTTTGATTGGCGACGGTGTAGTTATTATATTACACACATTAGATAAAACCCCAAACATTTTTTTTTTTAATCTTACTACAAGACCACCAAATGTGCCCAAAGGATCCAGGACCCCCATTACATCTCCAACATTTATTCTGCATTGATGGGTCATATCCATGCAATTTTTGTGGAACCATGTACCATCTATGCAGCTGTTTAAAAGATATTGCCTCTAAATTTAGGCAGTGAGTGATCTTATGTAGCGGAGACCAGGTCTCATATATTTTAAGTTTTAGTTATTTTTCCCAGCTTGCTGGTGGGTGGTATTATGGAGACAGGAGATCATTCAGATCTTTCCATTTACCTATCATACCCCCTTCCTATCTGTATTGTCTAAACATGTATTAATCCAATTCTCAACCTTTACATTGGCAGGGCGTAGGATATTTGTATATTACAAATTTCTCTCTGATATTTATACATAATGTTTTCACCAAAATATCCATTGACCTCATGAAAAATAAAAATCTATTAGTGAATAAAAGACACACAACTACTACCGTATTTTCCGGCGTATAAGACAACTTTTTAACCCCTGAAAAGTTGGGGGGTCGTCTTATACGCCGTGTACTGGGATTTACTCACCTATTTTCTGCTCTGTCTCCGCTCGCGCTGTTAAGCCGGTCCGTGGCTGTGAGGGAAGCGTTGTGAGCTCCCCTCAGGCCGTGCGGCTTCAATAAAGTCTGTTTAAACAAAACTTTATTGACCGCGCAACTGGAGGGGAGCTCACAACGCTTCCCTCGCAGCCACGGACCGGCTTAACAGCGGGAGACAGAGCAGAAAATAGGTAAGTACTGGGGATTGGGGAAAGGGGGAGGAGGGTGGAAAACTCTATATTTTAACCTAAAAGGTTAAAATACAGATGCGATTTTTCCGGCTTATAAGATGACTTAGTTGGGGAGTCGTCTTATATGCCCAGTCGTCTTATACGCTGGAAAATACGGTACGTATTTTATACTTATTGAACATAGGTAGTGACACCCAACCATATATGCAAACAAACCCATATGTATGCAGGTATAAAAAATAGTTTTGTATAAATTGACAATACATGAAAAAATGAAAACCAAGTTGAGAGCACCAAAATGAAGCCAGGGGCACGTACAATACATTGTGTGACCAGGAGGATACGCGACATCTGACAGCCAGACAGCTCTGCCAAGCGGTGGCACTGGTTTGGTTTCATTGGTCATCCTATCCTCCAAATCCTGTTCATTTCTTGTAGACTTCATTAAAGATGCATTCCTTGTTTTTCCTTGTGGGCCTATTTTTATACAATATTTGTAAATGTTTATATATTACATCTATAGTATAACAGGGGTATCCAATATGTGGCCCAAGGGCCAAATGCAGCAATATGCAAATAATCTGACAAATGTAGAATTAAGTTGCTTAAAGCTAATTTTTTTTTTATGATACCAAAACCTTTTTTCGGGGACTAACAAGCTGTTTTTCCACTCTTGCTGCAAGTAAAAATATTTAAAATCGGCACAAAACACACATTTTTTTCAGGCCGGTTAACCCCTTCTGGACGTTAGGACGTACTATGCCATCCTGACTTTAAGTGCCTTAAAGTCTTTAGGACGGCATAGTACGTCCTGTACTAAACAGCTCATCGCGGCTCCCTAAGATGTGCTGTTTTCGGATCCCGCTGCAGGCACTTGCAGTGGGATCTCACCTGTCAGATGTGGCCACTTTGAGTGGCCTCAGTCTGACAGGGGAAACGTAGCCGGTGTTCAAAGCGAGCAGCGGCTACATTTCTCGCAATTTTTTTGCAGGGATTAAGACCCTGATCGGGTCTCTGCCAGAGTGTTCTTGGCTACCAGGAACCAATCGTGACGTTTTGGTGCTTACGTTGTTTGGGACGCAAGCACCTTGCGTCACGAAGGGGTTAAAGCACACTTTCCTGAACATGTGGCCCACTACAGAAAAAAATGTTGTATTGTTATTTATATTAAACTATTTTTAGACCTGTCCTGTGGTCCTTGTGTTTTTATTATGAGATTCCTGTATGTGATGTAGGATTAATCTCCCCCCTCAGTCTTGATGCTGATATAATACATACTGATTATTTTTTTCTTTTGCTACTTTTTAAAAACATTTTTCTCATGTGAAAGTTGTTTATTATATAGTATGTCTTCTATATGTAAGGTGTACTGATTCCTTTAAACCAGTGTAGCTTTCTATCTTTATTCAGAAACACTGCTATAAATTGTAAGTATATTGTTCCCAGAGCAATCATGTTCTTTCATCTGTGACTTAACTCCTGTTGCAAGTTCCAGAATCAACCTTATCCCCTATTATTTTGTATTATTCTTATTGTCTATATTTGGTTGTAACACTGTACAACAATGTGATGCTTAATAATAAAAAAAAAAGTGTCACCACTGTACTTGGATAGCCGGCCTCATCCCATGACTTGTTCTAGTCCTGATCCACACATCTGCATGTTTGCGTGTTGCTTTTCCTATGTGCGAGAGCTCTGCCACAACTGTTTATGTTTATTTTTGTCATTAACAAGCATCTGATCATGACGCAACAGGCTTTATATACATAGTTGACAACATCGGCCATGTTTCCAGGGACACATATTTGTTCCACATGCTGCAGAAAGACCATACAAATTGCAGCCTGGCAGTATGTAGGATGGATATACGCACAGACACAATCCAATTAATTAATCATGGTAGGTTCTATGAGATCTCCACCCTGATTAATTAATTGGATTGTGTCTGTGCGTATATCCATCCTACATACTGCTGGGCTGCACTTTGCATGGTATTTCGATGTTGGCACCTATGTATTTAAACAAGAAGCGCCCAGCAGTTCTCACCCGTGTATTGAGCCCTTGCTATATTCCACGATTATTCTGTGTACCCAACTTCTGACTTTTTTTTTTACTCGATCGTTGATCAAATCCTCCCCTTACTACGTTACTTCGTCTCCGACTTCTATCCTCGTTGTCCCCCTGGCACCTAATTCTGTATGGCATTAGGGAAGTATGGTCACCATAATGGCCTATGCCATATTAAAAAGCAATCTGCAGCTTTCCATACCGATATTTGTCTTCCACAGCTCAGATCCACAACGTGAGCTGGCAGTTATTAATGCTACGGATTTGTTTTTAGGACTTTGGTTTATCCAAATGTATTAGATGCCAAACATTTTATCATTTTCCCCTTATAATAATGATGTAGCAACAGGGGGAAAAAAGGAAATAGATGGCTTTCCTTGCATTTCATTACCATTTAAAGTGATATTCAGAATGTGCTTAAAAAAAAAACAATACTTCGGCCAACGAAGCTCCCGGATTTATTTTGTTTTGGTCATTTTCAAAGTTATTAGGGCACAAAACCTTTACGAAGCTGCATAGCCTCCGAACACTAATCACCATCAGACATGGACCACTGAATATCACAAACGGGGTCTGTTACAAGATGTAACACAAGACATGGTGTAACCACAGCAAGGTGCATCTAAGCTAAATTGGGAAAGACTGCCCCACACAAAAGACCCAAAACAAAATAGTTCCTTGAAAAATGGACTTATCCCTCCTCAACAACTTTCATTCAGACAGAAGCCCACTTCAGTCTGATTAAAAGGCTTTTGAGTGATGTTCCTGTGGTTGATTGGGGTGCTCCTCTCTGTTACTGGTGGTCTTCTAGCTCGTTAAACAAATTTTTTGTGTTTAGTATCACTCGAACATGCAAACTGCAGTTACAGTTGGAGGTTTTTCACAGGATAAATGTTATTTTTTTGAAAGAAGATGATCTGTAACATAACACACCCTTTACATTGACTCATTGTGTCCAAGAGATGATTAGACCCTTCATGAGTATTAATTTAACTACATTCAGAGTTACATAACAAACTCCAGGCATTCAGTAAATCATGTATTCAAGACACATTACTCAGGGTGTTTTACTTTTTCCAACATGTCGTATAACCAACATTCGGCATTGGCTCCTTTATATATATATATATATATATATATATGGCAAGTTATTCGGGATGGAAGCTCTTCGTTAATTTAAAGTTGCTAATTGTATCAGTTTCCTGATCCACTTTCTTAAACATTGTAGAAAAAACAAAATGATGAAACGTGATCTGTACACTGTAATAGTGTTATGGACAAATGTCTCTTTTACTATTATACACTTGTGTTTATGTCTTATTTGTCACACATTCCCTAAAAGAATATCCTTGGTCATAATTTTGCTCAGTAACTATTTCCTCTGTAAACTCCTCCCATCTGGCTACCCCTCCCCCTACCCATCCAGCAAGCCTCATGTAACAAATTCCTGAACAGCTTCCGTTACTAACTCCTCCCCACTTCCTTTGTGTAAGTTAACAGTTATGTGCCACGTGCAACAAAACGGAGAATCACTGTTAAGGTAACAGTAACTGTTCCCCCTGGAGCCCCTCTTTGTTCAGTAAACTACTCACTCCCCCTCCCATCGTGTAACCAAGATGGAGCTGGAATGTGAGTGGGAGAGCTCTGTAATGATGAAGTCACATTCTGTAGGGTGGGTTTAGACAAGACCCCTTAAACTATTAGCCAATTGTTGAATGTATACTGTATGTTTAACTATGACTATTTCTGCTTTAAAAGGAATCCCCCACTCTGGGAAATAAAGTTTTGCCTCAGGTTTTTCACTGATCAGAAACTTTGTCTCCGGTGTGAATTACTTCTAGGGGAGAGCGCATTAGTTGATCAATCTGGAAGGAGTAGATAGACAATAAAGCAAAGTTTGCTTTGATCCAAATCAATAGCAGAATTGCAACTCCATGCATACAATAAGATACAAATATGATTATATATGCAAATTAACACATTTTCAATGGGACATGTATAATTTGCATATCAAGGTGATGTCATAAGCAGGAGACTCCACAGACACATTTTTAACATATATTTCACTTATTTTATGCACTGGCTTGCACTTTTGCCAATATTTTTATTCTCTACAATTATAAGCAATGTTTAGGTTTGAGAGTCACTTTAGCTCATACCTGGTATAGGTGTGACTCACACGGGTGCGAGTCACACTTCAAGCCATCCATAACTCTGTCACTAAAATTGTTATATGCACCAAAGGTAAATATGAAAAAATATCAAAATTGCCATAATTGCTTACGGAAAAAAAAAAAAAAACAGTAGGCGACATTATAATCTGAATATGCGCACATACGTTTATTATATTTTATATATTGTTTTACAGATCTATTAGAGCTATTTTTTCTATTGTTAACACTTTTTGGGGGGTTTATCATTGGCACCATGATGGAAAACACACATTGCTCTAATAAGCAGCAATTTACTGGGAGATTCTTTGCTTTTCCAGGTAAGATATTGATATTTTATTAGATCATAATGGTGCATGTTGTAAATGATAGAATAATTGCTGTAAACAATGTGTACTGTATGAGAGAGATATCCGAGTACTTCACTTCTTCATACAATGCACAGTGATGATTTGCACAGTTAATATCCGCAATATTTCCAGACCATAATCTATAACGGTTATTGTGCATAGATCGGACGTTGTACAAAAGGGCAAAGGATTTCAAACTAAAAATTAAACAGAGGATCTGATGATTAAAGGGCACCTTTAAACGTTATTTATCCAGGTAACCGTTCATTGGTTTAATAATCCTCTTCCAGACTGCATTAACAAAAAGGTGCATCAGTGCTGCAATGGACTACACCACAGACGTCCTTATATATGGAATATTAAGAGCACGGACAAGGGCAGGAATAGCCTCTACGCAGTGATCACCAGACACAAAAAACACAATGCTTAATGCTGGGAAAAAAAGATTAAACAAAATGCTTTCTTATACCAGACTCGGCCAACAAGGTCAGCTGTGTAAATTTAATTTATAATTCTTTGTGATCCAAAATTTATATCAAGGCAGGTGATAGAATGAATACAACAACCAAGTTACCACAAAACTCATAATAAGCTTTTCAGCATAAACCTAATGTGACTGAACCCATTCGTCACTTGGGTTCTTGGATCCCAAGTCGGGGTACCAGGGGGTCAGTCTCACCAAACCTTCCACTGCAGAAGATATAGTGCAATATTCAAGATTAAAAAAAACTAGTAACCAATCAGAAAAAGAAAGTCAGATGCATTGTGGGAAATATTATGCAGATGGAGCAGCTTTTGTCTTTGTTTTAAGCTATACATGCATGACATTTGATTTTGGTCCATTACATATTAAAGTGGGCAGCCCTTTTTTAGCATTCTTCCTTAACGTGGCTTGTGACACCAATAAAACGGAATGCTACCACGCCAAGATGTGCTGTGGGCAGTCTCTCTATGTCCCTTTAGTTTCTAGAAATCGCAGGTAATTGAGGATTTTAATCACTAGATGCAATGACTTCATTACCGAAGCAGCTAGGCAGCTTGCCAGCGTCGGAGTAATAAATGTGAAAGGACTGCACAGACATAATAAGTGAAGCGGGATTGGCCATACAGTAAAACCGGTTAAACTGAATTAGATGAAATAAACCTGAAGGGGCTCAGTACTACTATATAGTACAGGACCTAAGGCAGAAACTAGACCTAGTTAAGGTCTCCCCCCTGCTGATCCCATGCAAAAACAAGGGCATCTCTCTGAGCTAGCAGAAAGAGATGGTCGCCGACCAGATGGATTGTTGTACCCCCACTAGCTGGTTATGGAGCACTATCTGAGGTGGATAAATAATTACCCGTTATGCTTTGTTCAGGATTTTGTACATATTTTTTTTATAAGCAGCTGCTTCTTCAATCTTTTCCCCGCCGGAAGTAACACAGTTGTAAAACAGTTGTTACAGAGCAATGTTTCAAATTAAGCCTTTCCATCATTCTCACAACTAAATCAATATTTCCCATTTGATAGAGAAATGTCTCTGTTTGGGGTGTCTGTGCTTGTCATCACTTTCCTGTTCGGATGGGTGATTTTCTCCTCCAGTAATGAATGTGGCCCATGTTCTCCTTTTGGCCTTTGTATAAAAGCAATTAGTAGGACGTTGCAGAGGGATGTTTATTACTAGGGAATGTTCACAGTCACATTGTAGTTAAAAATCATCGGGTTTCTATTGCCAAAGATCCAACAGGAATGAATATAGTTTTCCATTCACGTCCAAGTATAGAACACAATCCATTCTATAATATAATATACAGTGCGCAGGCTGTCCACCAAACACTGGTATTTATATACTAACAAAGTGCAAGTCAGATTAATACTGTTTATATTGTGAAGAAGAAGATGAAAAATGTATTTTATATGGGTTTGTGGAGTCTCCTGTTTATGACATCACAAGCCACAGGTGATGTCATAAACAGATGACTCCCCAGACACATTTAAAACACGTTTTCCTCTTAATCTATGCATATGCTGTAATTCTGCTAACACGGTGTATAGATCATTTTTCATCTTTTGTTCTGCTCCACATGCACGTTATAAACCATGTTTAGGTGACAGGGTCCCTTTAATAGTCAGCTTGCTAAATGTCTCCAGCTTGCTAAAGGTCTCCAACTTGCCTGTCTTTTCGACGCAACTATTTATGTCAGATTTTTGCAGTTCACAGGCCTACAAAAAAAAAAATACTGGCCTTGCTGGTGTCTCCATAGACTTAACATTGGCATCAAGCCAATTTTTTTTTTTTTATACCAGCCTGCCGGTAAAATACTGGCTGGGTGGCAACCCTACTGGCCATTGATTATTTAGTGTATAGCCCCCTCTTGTGGGAAGGATAGGCCAGGCATGCATCTACTGCTATCCCCTCCATTATTGTAATTTTTCACCATTACATAACTCCCAACATTGGGAGAGTTTAAGCCGAGTTACCAGGGAGTGTGGCCACGCAAACATTGGGTGTAACCATGCAAACCAAGGGTGTGCCACGTGTCAGATGCTCTACACATGCAGAAGTGCGTTCCATTATTTATCATACATTTTCAGTGCAGTACTTTGTGTCCAAGGAAAGAGGAATAGGGGTTTCAGATAAGCAAGACACGGGTACCAAGAAGGAGGGATAAGTGTTCCATGAAAGGGAGACAAAGGTGCCAGGAAAGTGGGACAGGGGTGCCAGGAAAGTGGGTCAGGGGTGCCAGGAAAGTGGGACAGGGGTGCCAGGAAAGTGGGACAGGGGTGCCAGGAAAGTGGGACAGGGGTGCCATAAAAGTGGGACAGGGGTGCCAGGAAAGTGGGACAGGGGTGCCAGGAAAGTGGGACAGGGGTGCCAGGAAAGTGGGACAGGGGTGCCAGGAAAGTGGGACAGGGGTGCCAGGAAAGTGGGACAGGGGTGCCAGGAAAGTGGGACAGGGGTGCCAGGAAAGTGGGACAGGGGTGCCAGGAAAGTAGAACAGGGGTCAGAAATTTAAACAGTCCTCCTGGATTCAGGACAGTTAGGAGGTTCTATGTCGAACGCCAAGAGATCCAAGTGAAATGCCTTGCTAAAACAAAAATAACTTCTGTACATTTGCTAGCGATTTAGAAAGTTAGCAGAATGTATAGCAATTTGTATGTATCCTCCTCATAGTGACACAGCGTCATTTGTACCACTTCCGATTGAAAAGTATTTCTAGTATTTAGCCGCTTTGCAAGTTATACAGAAAACCAATTTACACTGCAATAAGAATGGGTCCATTCAAACAGCCGCGCACCAGACTTTATATTGACACAGTTTCGATTTTTTTGTTGAAAGATGTTGAAATGGAGACTAGTAATTCCTGCCTCTGCATTCAGCGGTACTCTGCCTGACGGATGCTGATCAGTGTGTCAGTCACATGATAATACCGTGCTGAGAACTCAAGACAAGCAGGTGTACAGTGAGAGCAGCCTGCAAGCAATCACTGTATGCCTGCTTCTGAATGCTGTATGCCGTTAGGGACAGGGTGGATAGAAGCCTCATGTATCTGACAACCGCCTCTGCAGCCTTCAGGTAACTATTGGAACGCAAAGACGACTATGGGAATATGGCAGCTAACGTGTAAGATCATTAGAATAATATGTGAATATAATGATTGGACACTAGTGAATGCAAATAACCCAGTCACTACATTGTGCTGCTTCTGTCATTTTTGCAATGTTCACCATGCTCGCTAGAATTTATAAAGACCACCATAATGCTCGAGTTTTATGGTCAGTTTTCATATCATTTTCTTTTTTTCCCTCTATAGAAGTAATCAAATATTTCTGCAAACTTCTCTGGAAATATGTGCTCATTCGTGCTTTCCATTTCCCTCTTCTTCCGTTGGGACAGAGAAATCAAGTGGGAAAAAAAAACCCACATTTTTAAAAAAGATCTTCGCTTCCTTTGAATCTTCCACGAGGTTTCCTGTCACTGCCCCCCCCCCCCCCCCCCCCCCCAAGCCGGCTATGTGGGGAGTAGATGCAAAAATGCAATTCAGATGCCTTATTGGGCCCTTTGGTTCAATGAAATAAAGTACAAAGAAACCCCCCCTCCCCCCCCCCAAAAATGAAGTTCATTATGTTCATTATTGACCCCCTCTGGGCTGCACTTTGGATTTCTGGCATCACAGACTCAGCCCTTCACTCTTCCAATGTGGGTAAAATCCCCTGGGTGTATTTGGAAACAGGAGACTATCTCAATGTAGCTTCATTGGTTAATTATTATTATTGTTATTAATACAGGTTAAAATGTCATTAGCAAATGATCCGTTATCCAATTTCTTTTTTCAGATTTTGCCACAAAGTTGCAAATTCCACACACACCTGTCAGAATGCAAACGCACAGCAGTTTATTCAGTGTCCAGCCCCCTTAAGCTGTGATATAGCCTCTCCATGCATGCTCAGATTGCCCCACATCCCCAAAGGATAATTCAATGACACGTGTGCAGGCCTGACACGCCAACGGCAGGTTCCCAGCGATGCCTCACATCACGACTACATCACAGTAACAGGGATTGATTTGCTCTATCCATTATTTGCATTGATATTACTGTATTTCATAAGTGCTGAGAGGCTTTAATACATCTTATTGGTGAAAAGGATCTGTTATCCGAAGTACTGCTGGTTCCAAGAATTTTGGATAAGGGATACTCAGCCTGTATCATTATTACATAAGCTTCAAGTGCTAGTGTACATTATGAATAATATATGGGCAGTTGTAAACAATGATTTACAGGAATAAACGCAGGCCTTATCAACAAATAAATCTTCTACAAACATATAGGATCTTAAGCACTAGCAGAGGGGTGAAATAATAAATTGGATGCTTGTGAAAGCACATGGGGGGAATAAAGAGGTAACACTGCAATGCAGTAGTCACAGTGAAGATCATGGAACTCCATAAACACCATGCTAGGTGCTGGTGTAATGTTGCAGGTCACATCGGAGGCTACAACCTGCTAATTGCTCTACCCCAAGAACAACGTTCTAAACAATAAAAGAGGAGCAGAGTAAACCGCGCAGCACTCTCCGAAGAAACCTTACAATCCCAGCAGGATCACAGCCAGCCAGCTGACAGCAAATATACCGAAAAGTCCTGCTTCTACTCCCTGATAATGGTAAACGGTAGCAAGCGTAACAGAAGGGGATTGTGTGCCGGACGTTAAGTGGTTTGTAACTTGGTTGCAAAACAAAAAATGAATATTACAATACAAACAAAGCAAACATGCCGCTGATTGCTAACATTATGTACGGGGTTCTATAAGCAGGCACAATACCATACAATATGGAGGCCTTACAAGTTTATATATTGTGGGGAGGTTGATCCTATTTGAGCAACTTTAAATCAAACAATATTTATAATTTCTAAGGACGAAGGTTTATGAAAGTGAAAGCAAGAAAGCAGATGAAAAAAAACCAATACATTTGAATTATACCTGGAATCTGATTGTCTTCTTGTCCACTCAGAACAGCCGGAACTTAACTTAGGGTCTTTGGCCCCCACATCCTGCTTCCCCACAGCACACTGTGGGATCAGCCTCTCTCTGCTGTGGTCAGGTATTTCACATGTTTAGAATGTGGTCTCTGCCAATTCTGTGTGCTGTGAGCAAACACAAGAAGGGATGCCCCCAACTGTCCCAATGAGGATTTGAGAGCACCTATTATTTGCGATTTCTGTTCTGAATTTCGACTGCAGTTTGGGATCGGAGGAGTCCTTGCAGATATCGGCTTTCCCATAGGAGAGTACTGTTTTTTTGGTCATTCTATTGTATTGGATTACTTTGTGATATATCATTTGATATATTGTCACAATTCCTGCTGGACAGCCCGATTTTCCTTCTCCGGTGTTAAAAACACCAGGGTTTATACCTAGACTCAACGAGCCATGACACTTAAAATCCCGTACTGCTGGCTCCTAACATCCCGTACTGCTGGCTCCTAACATCCAGTACTGCCGGCTCCTAACATCCCGCGCTGCCGACTCCCTAACATCCCGCGCTGCCGACTCCCTAACATCCCGCGCTGCCGACTCCCTAACATCCCGCGCTGCCGACTCCCTAACATCCCGCGCTGCCGACTCCCTAACATCCCGCGCTGCCGACTCCCTAACATCCCGCGCTGTTGGCTCCTAACATCCCGTGCTGCCGGCTCCTAACATCCCGTACTGCCGGCTCCTAACATCCCGTACTGCCGGCTCCTAACATCCCGTACTGCCGGCTCCTAACATCCCGTACTGCCGGCTCCTAACATCCCGTACTGCCGGCTCCTAACATCCAGTACTGCCGGCTCCTACTTTATTTATGTCAATTGCATTATCATGTCGTGTTACTTTTGCTTCATTGAGTTTGGAGATCAGTTTACTTTCACGTGGCTATCGTTGTTTTCTTCCAGTGTAATATCCTCCTTCATGACTGTGAGCTGCTTTGGTGTATTTTCTTCTCGGGAAGTGGAGTTCGTTTTCTGGTTCATCTGTGTTTCTCCTGATCGGCACCTCAATGAAAGAGGAAGTGGCAGTGATCGCTGGGTCCTTATATAGGCTGTTTTCTGTTTCCTGATTGGTTGTTTGACCATCAGCATGTTAACTGCTTTGCTGCTGGAGGTTATTCAGTATAGAAGGTTTATGCAAATACCCGTCTCCTGTCTTTAATAAAATTCAGATGATTTCTACACCAAGGCCAGAATAATCCCCAATTACTACATGAACTTCATGATCTCTTAATAAAGTAGCACTAACATTGTGTGCTTAAAGGGGAGCACAGACGGATACATAAAGGTGGACAGGGCCTTGCTTTTAACGGTGGGGGCTCATCATCAGAACTGGGTTGATCAAGTCACAAGCAATTAGCATGCAGTAATTAATCTTCAATGTGACCCGGATCATGTAAACATCAATTACAATATGTCTTAGTTGTTGTTGTTTTTTTACATAATATTAATAACGTAGATGGGTGCTGGGATTGAAGAGATGTCTACCTCTCACTGCATTAGTAACGTAGATGGGTGCTGGGATAGAAGAGATGTCTACCTCTCACTGCATTAGTAACGTAGATGGGTGCTGGGATAGAAGAGATGTCTACCTCTCACTGCATTAGTAACGTAGATGGGTGCTGGGATAGAAGAGATGTCTACCTCTCACTGCATTAGTAACGTAGATGGGTGCTGGGATTGAAGAGATGTCTACCTCTCACTGCATTAGTAACGTAGATGGGTGCTGGGATAGAAGAGATGTCTACCTCTCACTGCATTAGTAACGTAGATGGGTGCTGGGATAGAAGAGATGTCTACCTTTCACTGCATTAGTAACCTTGATGGGTGCTGGGATAGAAGAGATGTCTACCTCTCACTGCATTAATAACGTAGATGGGTGCTGGGATAGAAGAGATGTCTACCTCTCACTGCATTAATAACGTAGATGGGTGCTGGGATAGAAGAGATGTCTACCTCTCACTGCATTAATACCGTAGATGGGTGCTGGGATAGAAGAGATGTCTACCTCTCACTGCATTAATACCGTAGATGGGTGCTGGGATAGAAGAGATGTCTACCTCTCACTGCAATAATAACGTAGATGGGTGCTGGGATAGAAGAGATGTCTACCTTTCACTGCATTAGTAACCTTGATGGGTGCTGGGATAGAAGAGATTTCTATCCCAGCACCCATTTACGTTACTAATGCAGTGAAAGGTAGACATCTCTTCTATCCCAGCACCCATCTACGTTACTAATGCAGTGAGAGATAGACATCTCTTCTATCCCAGCACCCATCTAGGTTACTAATGCAGTGAGAGGTAGACATCTCTTCTATACCAGCACCCATCTACGTTACTAATGCAGTGAGAGGTAGACATCTCTTCTATACCAGCACCCATTTACGTTACTAATGCAGTGAAAGGTAGACGAGATGTCTATCTCTCACTGCATTAGTAACGTAGATGGGTGCTGGGATAGAAGAGATGTCTACCTCTCACTGCATTAGTAACGTAGATGGGTGCTGGGATAGAAGAGATGTCTACCTCTCACTGCATTAGTAACGTAGATGGGTGCTGGGATAGAAGAGATGTCTATCTCTCACTGCATTAGTAACGTAGATGGGTGCTGGGATAGAAGAGATGTCTATCTCTCACTGCTCCACTTTTGGAGTGAATATTGAATACAAATTATTGTTTTGTTTTTTCAAGAATGATGAGAATTATATATGGGTGTGTAACTGGTACCGGCGTAGGGAACAAATAGATTGTTCTCTCTTTATAGGCAACAATTTGTGGCCTTCAGGTGTATTGGTTGTGGAAATAAAATAACATAGTATCTTCATAAAAAATAATGTATAAAAGATGAAACTACAAATGGCAAACTCAACATCCCGCCATGTTTAGCATGCACTACGGCAGTGTAGGACAGTGATGGTGAGCCTGTGCCTCTGTGATGGCACTCGACATGTGCATACATTATCGCCATCAATTGTGGAGGATCCAGAAAACGTTATGACATTTGAGGACATTAGCTACTTTAGTGCACAGTTTTTACTTAAGCTTAATGGTGCAAGAGAAATACTAGGAAGAGAAGGAAAATGCCAAACAAATGCCTGAAATGAGAGGTGCACTATGAGACCTTCATCTTGGCTTCCTAAAGATTGGGCACTCAAGGTTTAAACTGTTCTCCCCATCAGTGGTGTAGAATGTAAATGTCTGCATTTGCATGCAGATGGGTGTGTGCACGTGCATTTGTGTGGTCATCCTGTAGGCGGCAGAGGTAAGCTTCAACAAGTATGTACATTATATATGTGTAGAATACAAATGTACAGAATAAAATGTTAAATGGGACACTGACCTTGCCATCCACAAAATTACAGGTTCACTTTAAATACAATCCAAACTATTTGGGGGGGGGGGGGGGGATACATAATGAGCATAGTATTCAGTGCATGCAATCAATGGAGGTAAAAACAATGCAAACATAATTTAGCAACTATGCCAGGATTTAGTTTTGATGGGGGAAAACAGCTTTTACATGAACCAAAGCAGTTTCTCAGATATAATAAGAAGTACTGGTAGACGTTATGGATAAAATTTCACGCTAACATTTTGAGAACAATGCTTCCCCCTGCAGGTGCACAGTAGGTACTGCACCCACAGAGCTGGATTGTTGCAACTTTCCCAAACTACATCCCATTGTCAAAATCAGTTTCACTTGCTGGGAAAAGATGAAACATTGATTGTAACAACATGAAATGTCAGCGATTCATCTCATTGCTGTGGGTTTTGTCCTATAATTCAGAACATCAATCAGCCTTGCATAATTCTACTTTAACTCCAGCTGGCAGGCCCCTTTTCAAGCATCTGTGGCTGGTGATTGAGTATTTTAGTAATATATTTTTACACTGACATTACTTTCAGGAGGCACAATGATCAGTCGCCGTTTGGGTATTCATTTTAACAGATTTTTTTTCATTTAACACCAGAAAAATGTCTGTCTTTTTCCCAAAATGAAAGATACAAATCAGTCCGAAGAGCATGCTTTCAATACAAATAAACTTTTTATATAGCACATTTCGCCCGAGAGGAGCTCAAGTGCTTAAGTGCACACACCCCACTAACTCAAAATCCGCACTTGATAGCAGATGTGATTATCAAATTATTATTTTTTTTGTAATGGTAGTCATTTTAATGACCTCATAAGGATGGAAGACTGAGCTGACTCTGCTAGGAATTGAACCCATGTCCTGTGTAGTTTGAGCACTTGGTAAGTAAGCTATCCCCTAAGAATGGTCCAATAACCCCTGTAAGCAAAACACATTTCCTTTCATAAGACAGGTCAGCAGCTATGTAACACCCACCAGATTACTATTCTATTCCAGCATGTTAAACAAAGAGTATTTTTTTCTTTTGTAAATCGCTGTCTCATACAGCAGTACCTGTAACACAGAGGCTCTGGGTTTGGAATCTGCCTGGATGAAAGCCTTCCTCCGATTGTAGAAGGAATGCTGTTGGGCTCTGCCCACTACCTGCCCCTAATCATAATGGCCCCACTCCATTACATAGCACTGGGGACCCCAAACTGCTTCATAGCACTGGGGACCCCAAACTGCTTCATAGCACTGGGGACCCCAGGACAGCTTCATAGCACTGGGGACCCCCAGGACATTTTCATAGCACATGGGGACCCCAGGACAGCTTCATAGCACTGAGGACCCCAAACTGCTTCATAACACTGAGGACCCCAAACTGCTTCATAGTACCGGGGACCCCAGGACAGCTATATTGCACATCATAGCACTGGGGACCCCAGGACTGCTTCATAGCACTGGGGACCCCAGGACTGCTTCATAGCACTGGGGTCCCCCAGGACATTTTCATAGCACATGGGGACCCCAGGACATTTTCATAGCACATGGGGACCCCAGGACAGCTTCATAGCACATGGGGACCCCAGGACAGCTTCATAGCACATGGGGACCCCAGGACAGCTTCATAGCACATGGGGACCCCAGGACAGCTTCATAGCACTGAGGACCCCAAACTACTTCATAGCACTGAGGACCCCAAACTGCTTCATAGTACCGGGGACCCCAGGACAGCTATATTGCACATCATAGCACTGGGGACCCCAGGACTGCTTCATAGCACTGGGGACCCCAGGACTGCTTCATAGCTCTGAGGACCCCAGGACTGCTTCATAGCACTGGGGACCCCAGGACTGCTTCATAGCACTGGGGACCCCAGGACTGCTTCATAGCACTGGGGACCCCAGGACTGCTTCATAGCACTGGGGACCCCAGGACTGCTTCATAGCACTGGGGACCCCAGGACTGCTTCATAGCTCTGGGGACCCCAGGACTGCTTCATAGCTCTGAGGACCCCAGGACTGCTTCATAGCTCTGAGGACCCCAGGACAGCTTCATAGCTCTGAGGACCCCAGGACAGCTTCATAGCTCTGAGGACCCCAGGACAGCTTCATAGCTCTGGGGACCCCAGGACAGCTTCATAGCTCTGAGGACCCCAGGACAGCTTCATAGCACATGGGGACCCCAGGACAGCTTCATAGCACTGAGGACCCCAAACTGCTTCATAGTACCGGGGACCCCAGGACAGCTATATTGCACATCATAGCACTGGGGACCCCAGGACTGCTTCATAGCACTGGGGACCCCAGGACTGCTTCATAGCACTGGGGACCCCAGGACTGCTTCATAGCACTGGGGACCCCAGGACTGCTTCATAGCACTGGGGACCCCAGGACTGCTTCATAGCACTGGGGACCCCAGGACTGCTTCATAGCACTGGGGACCCCAGGACTGCTTCATAGCACTGGGGACCCCAGGACTGCTTCATAGCACTGGGGACCCCAGGACTGCTTCATAGCACTGGGGACCCCAGGACTGCTTCATAGCACTGGGGACCCCAGGACTGCTTCATAGCACTGGGGACCCCAGGACTGCTTCATAGCTCTGAGGACCCCAGGACAGCTTCATAGCACTGGGGACCCCAGGACAGCTTCATAGCTCTGAGGACCCCAGGACTGCTTCATAGCTCTGGGGACCCCAGGACTGCTTCATAGCACTGGGGACCCCAGGACTGCTTCATAGCACTGGGGACCCCAGGACTGCTTCATAGCACTGGGGACCCCAGGACTGCTTCATAGCACTGGGGACCCCAGGACTGCTTCATTGCACTGGGGACCCCAGGACTGCTTCATAGCACTGGGGACCACCAGGACTGCTTCATAGCACTGGGGACCCCAGGACTGCTTCATAGCACTGGGGACCCCAGGACTGCTTCATAGCACTGGGGACCCCAGGACTGCTTCATAGCACTGGGGACCCCAGGACTGCTTCATAGCACTGGGGACCCCAGGACTGCTTCATAGCACTGGGGACCCCAGGACTGCTTCATAGCACTGGGGACCCCAGGACTGCTTCATAGCACTGGGGACCCCAGGACTGCTTCATAGCTCTGAGGACCCCAGGACAGCTTCATAGCACTGGGGACCCCAGGACAGCTTCATAGCTCTGAGGACCCCAGGACTGCTTCATAGCTCTGAGGACCCCAGGACTGCTTCATAGCACTGGGGACCCCAGGACTGCTTCATAGCTCTGAGGACCCCAGGACTGCTTCATGGCACTGCGGACCCCAGGACTGCTTCATAGCACTGGGGACCCCAGGACTGCTTCATAGCTCTGAGGACCCCAGGACTGCTTCATGGCACTGCGGACCCCAGGACTGCTTCATAGCACTGGGGACCCCAGGACTGCTTCATAGCACTGAGGACCCGAGGACTGTTTCACAGCACTAAGGACCCCACACTGCTTCATAGCACTGGGGACCCCAGGACTGCTTCATAGCACTGGGGACCCCAGGACTGCTTCATAGCACTGGGGACCCCAGGACTGCTTCATAGCACTGGGGGCCACAGGACTGCTTCATAGCTCTGAGGACCCCAGGACTGCTTCATAGCTCTGAGGACCCCAGGACTGCTTCATAGCTCTGAGGACCCCAGGACTGCTTCATAGCTCTGAGGACCCCAGGACTGCTTCATAGCTCTGAGGACCCCAGGACTGCTTCATAGCACTGGGGACCCCAGGACTGCTTCATAGCACTGGGGACCCCAGGACTGCTTCATAGCACTGGGGACCCCAGGACTGTTTCACAGCACTGAGGACCCGAGGACTGTTTCACAGCACTAAGGACCCCACACTGCTTCATAGCACTGAGGACCCCAAACTGCTTCATAGTACCGGGGACCCCAGGACAGCTATATTGCACATCATAGCACTGGGGACCCCAGGACTGCTTCATAGCACTGGGGACCCCAGGACTGCTTCATAGCACTGGGGACCCCAGGACTGCTTCATAGCACTGGGGACCCCAGGACTGCTTCATAGCACTGGGGACCCCAGGACTGCTTCATAGCACTGGGGACCCCAGGACTGCTTCATAGCACTGGGGACCCCAGGACTGCTTCATAGCACTGGGGACCCCAGGACTGCTTCATAGCACTGGGGACTCCAGGACTGCTTCATAGCACTGGGGACCCCAGGACTGCTTCATAGCACTGGGGACCCCAGGACTGCTTCATAGCACTGGGGACCCCAGGACTGCTTCATAGCACTGGGGACCCCAGGACTGCTTCATAGCACTGGGGACCCCAGGACTGCTTCATAGCACTGAGGACCCCAGGACTGCTTCATAGGACTGGGGACCCCAGGACTGCTTCATGGCACTGGGGACCCCAGGACTGCTTCATGGCACTGGGGACCCCAGGACTGCTTCATGGCACTGGGGACACCAGGACTGCTTCATGGCACTGGGGACCCCAGGACTGCTTCATAGCACTGGGGACCCCAGGACTGCTTCATAGCTCTGAGGACCCCAGGACTGCTTCATAGCACTGGGGACCCCAGGACTGCTTCATAGCACTGGGGACCCCAGGACTGCTTCATAGCACTGGGGACCCCAGGACTGCTTCATAGCACTGGGGACCCCAGGACTGCTTCATAGCTCTGAGGACCCCAGGACTGCTTCATAGCACTGGGGACCCCAGGACTGCTTCATGGCACTGGGGACCCAAGGACTGCTTCATGGCACTGGGGACCCAAGGACTGCCTTCATAGCACTGGGGACTGCCTTCTTCTTAAAAGAAGGGGTTTTAGCCCCCCTGTGCCACCAACATTACCAGATTTAGGTTACAGGTAGTACAATGAGATTTTGATTGATGTCAGTTTATGCCAGAGTACTTACTATCTGGCATGTCACTGCTCTGATTAAATGTGTAATTCATGGTACCATTTAAACAGCAACTGTGCCTTGAATGGACCAAGTGAGCATGGAAGAAACGCTGCACTGCAAGCAAACTCACCCATGGTCCAGTAGGAGACGCCTTCTAAGAGATGATAACTGCTGAATATGGCGTGCATGTACATTAAGTGAACCATCAGTTCTGCAAGCCACCACCATAGAAACAAGCGAGCAGCATCCCGGACCAATGCACAGATATTAAATCCTGGACAACTTGTATCCGCTTTCTGCAACTGAAGGTACAACACAAAACAGAGAATCGGTTAAAGTGGTTCTGCCAGTATTACATCAATACATTTTTATGCATTCAAATTTACTATATTTTTTAAGTGTGTGGGTGAAATAAATGGTGTAGGAGAGGAACCGCGTGTATGTTACAGTCCGGTTCTAAATATTTATTGGTGAAAAAGCAGTCACTACTGCTCTTACCGCTGCAGCATGGTACTTACACCAGTTGCAAGAAACACGTTAGATGTTACATTAATTTTTCTTCTCTCCCCTTGATGTGATGTTGTTTAAGTTAATTAAATGATAGCAGGACAAGTCACTTGGAAACCACTTTTTTAAGTTAAAAATCTTTCCTCCTTCTCTGGTGTAAACGCGACGTCTGGCTTTACAGATACATATGAACTTTACACTCAGCTAAGAAAACCGTGTCAGTAAACATTTAGACACTCAGAGCTGCTCCGACTACCCACTCTTTTATTTAATTTATTTTTACATATAGCCATAGTTACAAGGGGCCATGGCAGGTATCTTAAGAAGTATATGCCATTTTATCCAAATACTAAACTCCCTAAACATTGCACTTTTGTGTCTGCATAAGCAGCACCAGTGAAATAAAAAAGTTTAACGGAGAATACAAATGGTGCTGCCATCAGCCAATCAGGAGCTGGGATTTCCAGGACAAAATGGCTCCCTGTATTCCATTGAACAGTGGAACAGATCCGTTAGAACCACAGCATGATTCGTAGTCACCTTCGACCTATCAAAAACTCTAGCACCAGCAGATCATTGTATCATGACCGCTCCCACAAAATACATAGAGGGAGCCGCTTCCATCAAAATAGCTACAGGTTATATATCCTATGAATTTCAAATTACACCACAACTATGTGCATAGTCATAACAAAACCACAGTGTTTAACCAGGTAACTTATGCACAGATAGTCAATGCTGGTGTTAATTGTATCTACCTCGGAATAATGAGTGGCTGAGTCAAACCCACACGAACTGAACCTGAAAGCCTAAGCATTGTACCGCACAGTCTAGAGATGGCACATTAGCCCACTGAACTATCTCACACATTCGCACTATTATCTCACACATTCGCACTACAGCTGTCTAGTAAGTAAATACTCATGTACAGTTTTCTTCTCAATGGAAAAAATGCATTATTTCCTGGTATGCAATCGTAACTATTGTGTGTGTTTGTCTGTCTGAAGCAGGAGCAACTCTCAAACACTGAACAGCTTATTCATGCTGGAATTTCTAGGTCAACGCAATTATTTTCAGCTCTCTACGTTGTTCCTTACCAAAGTTATGGGTTAGTTACGTTTTGAGGTGATTAGACATCACATAAACTGTGCAGTTGATGGTTCATTGTTCTACATCACCAGTGATGTCATAGTCTATTTTTGTCCATGCCACCCTTAGAACCTTTGAAACCTATGTTGCTGTTTTGCTACTGCATTGGTAGAAATATGGAGGAACCTATGCAAATTTCAGAAATGATTTTTAAGATATCATCATGACTCGCCGTAGGATTCGGACAGTTTGGATATTGGGGATGGACAAAAGGTGATTGTGACATAATTGGTGATGTAGAACAATGACCCATCAATTCACAGCACTTGCAAGATTTCTAAGCTTATTGGCCCGAAGTTCAGAAAGATTCAGGGCAATTTTGGAAGCTGAATTTCAAGCTATGCAATATGCCGCCAATGTGACCCCGGATAACCTTGCAATCCAGCCATCATGGGTGAATACACACTGAATGCTTTCGAAACACAAGCCAGGTAGTAAAGCTATCTGTTCATAAAAATACTTTGGGTCTATTCACTAAAGAGTGAACTGTGGAGTGCTCACAGGAGAAGCACTATTAAATGCCTGTTTGTTTGCTGTCCACTTTACAGTTCGCAGACCCCAAAATACTTTAAGAAATGTAAAGAATTTTTTTGTCAGTTTGTAGGAGAACTATCTACCCTTGATCTAAAAAAAAAAAAAAAGTGTATTTGCAGAATGTGTGAAAACTACCACAACGAGAGGACATAGTCTAAAATTAGAGAGGCAACAATTTAAAAGTAATATCAGGACGTATTACTTTACTGAGAGGGTAGTGGATGTATGGAACAGCCTTCCAGCAGAAGTGGTAGAGGTAAACACAGTGAAGGATTTTAAGCATGCGTGGGATAGACACAAGGCTATCCTAGCTATAAGACCGGGAATGGGGGGACTAATAAAAGTAATTAGAAAATTGGGCAGACTAGATGGACCGCATAGTTCTTATCTGCTGACACACTCTATGTTTCTATGTAGTCTCTCTGGTCACGTATACCGTACAAATTATGTTGCAAAGGTAGCCTTGTAACTGGGGAAACTCATAATGATGGAACAGAATCAAAAGAGTCATGAAAAGAGAAAAAATAGAAATACATAACACAAAATATGATGCAGTCTTTGTCTTTTCCATGAGTTTTATGGAAAATGTCATTTTGGAAGATCAATAGAAGTATAATTTGTATAAAGTTTTTCACGTGTCGTATCACCTTTTCTATCACTGAAGTGTGAACACGGCACGATTATTACATGCAGAGATTCAAGATATTGTACAAGGGAAGGCTATGTAAAAAAAAAGGTAAAGGCCGATTGAGGCCAATGCAAGAGCCAGACAGTGTTATAATAAAAACTCCACTGTAAACAATGCAGCAAGAGAATGAAAAGACATGAGAAAATATATCACAGGACGGCTTGTCCTACAATGACGAACACAGAAACTGCCTTTTTGGAAAAGTAGTAGATAAACACAAAGTGGTTCTGACCTAATCCTTCTTCAAATATTCACGAGATGTGCAATTCTTTGAAACTTTGGTATTTGGATCTCTGTCCCCATGAAATAATATAAAATAACACCACAGTACTATAAAACCATGCATTTAATCCAGAGACACTGCCAACCCAAGTAACCTATTTACACTTATTTTAAGGATAGGCTGATTAAAACTTTAGCACAGTGAGTTAAATAGAGGACAACTTTTGGTATTCTTGAACTGAAAATGTAAACTTTAAAAAATGTTAAAAATGTAAAAAAAAAAAAAATCTTAATCTACATCATTTCATAAGCTTATCATGGAACCTAGCCAGATACAAGTATAGGGATGATCTGTAACCTCTACCCGTCTGTAATCAGACGAGGCTAGCCTGCACCATGGCATTTGCAAAATTCCATCCCATCATGTCCTGAGAGATTGCACAGACATGCCAAATGGGACTTGAAAGCCCTGGACTTGCTCCTAGCAGTGTTTTGGTCATGGATCGTCAGTGGATGACAAGCAATTACAGCTTAAATCAGCATGAATAGCGCAGCAATGAATCGCTAAGGGGAAACGATAACCTAGTTATTTCCTATGTGTGCACCTCGCTCACACTGTTGCTTCTCCTGTTGATCCAAGCGAACGATGAAATTAGTTTAGGGAAGATGAGAATTCCTGAGAACTTCAGCCAATCTTTGCTCCAGGAGAATAAAGGTTCTGACGGAATGTCGTTATATAAAGATTAAAGTGTACAAATGATTTTGTTTCTGACATAAAGGACTCTATTATCTAGTATAGGTATAGATGTGTCTGCTGTGCGTGTGAATAACAATGCCATATACTGTGCGTTGCTTAGCAATAAGAGGATTAAACTCTTGGAACCTGAAGTGGCTCTGCTACTTAAAATATCTTCCGAGAAATTATTTTCAAACAAGATTATTAGCAAGATATTATCATTTTCATCTCACAAAGCTATTAGAAGTGATAATTAACAATGAAAGATATTCCCAGGCACACAGACATCATCTGAAGCCGCCTCTCTCTTTACCTGCTAGAAGTCAGAGTATCAGGGGTCACGTGGCCTTCCCGAGACGTCGGGACAGCAGGAGGCAGTCTAGGTAGATGTCTATGCGCCAGATGAGCACACAGACATCCCGCTGCCTGTACCTCTACCTCTGTGAGATCCTTGTCCCTGCAGCTCTGCGAGGTACCTGGATCTCTGCATTTGTAACCGGACACTTAAGCATTTGCTCAGGAAAAAAAAAGAACTTACCGTATTTATCGGCGTATAACACGCGCCGGCGTATAACACGCACCTCATTTTAAGAAGGAAATTTCAGGGAAAAAAAACTAAATTTCAAATAAAGAACTTTGAAGCCCAATATGCCATTTAATATGCCAGGATATTGCCCCCAATATGGAATTTTAATATGCCAGGATATTGCCCCAATATGCCATTTAATATGCCATGATATTGCCCCAATATGCCAGGATATTGCCCCCAATATGCCATTTTAATATGCCAGGATATTGCCCCCAATATGCCATTTTAATATGCCAGGATATTGCCCCCAATATGCCATTTTAATATGCCAGGATATTGCCCCCAATATGCCATTTTAATATGCCAGGATATTGCCCCCAATATGCCATTTTAATATGCCAGGATATTGCCTCCAATATGCCATTTTAATATGCTAGGATATTGCCTCCAATATGCCATTTTAATATGCCAGGATATTGCCTCCAATATGCCATTTTAATATGCCAGGATATTGCCTCCAATATGCCATTTTAATATGCTAGGATATTGCCCCCAATATGCCATTTAATATGCCATGATATTGCCCCCAATATGCCAGGATATTGCCCCCAATATGCCATTTAATATGCCATGATATTGCCCCCAATATGCCAGGATATTGCCCCCAATATGCCAGGATATTTGCCCCAATATGCCATGTAATATGCCAGGATATTGCCCCTTAGTATGCCACCCTCCTCCCCCTCTTCCCCAGACCCCAGTACTTACCTTGTTCCTGCTCCGTCTCCCGGTGCTTTGAAGGTGCGTGGCTTTGAGGGAAGCGTTGTGAGCTTCCCTCCAGCCGCGCGGAACAATAAAGTGTGTTTAAAAAAAAAAACACACACTTTATTGAACGCGCGGTTGGAGGGGAGCTCACAACGCTTCCCTCACAGCCACGCACCTTCAGATCACCGGGGGACAGAGCAGGAACGAGGTAAGTTTTAGATTTTATTTTTTTTTCCCCAGCCACCGATCGGCGTATAACACGCTCCCATCATTTGCTCCCTATTTTCAGGGAGAAAAAGTGCGTGTTATTCGCCGATAAATACGGTATATTCCGGCAAATACAGTATTGAGAAAATAAAATGTCTGATAACAGTTCAAAAAGTTTCCATATTTACCAGTCAAAAAAAAAAAATTCTAAAGAAACAGACAATATACAACATCCATAAATGGAAAATGTTTTATGGGACAAAAGGCCACTTCTATCCCATTAAACGTCTAATTAGCATATTGAATCATTTCAAAACATATTGTCCCATACTTTTGCAAATGCAAAGACTGGGGGGGCTTCCATGTCACAGACCATTGCTCCAACAGCAAAGAAAGACGGTCAATCTCTGTGATGGGTGTGTGTGCGTGCCCTCTTTGTGATTAAAGATGATGTAGAGTCATTAGTCCTTCCTTAAATTAACAGTGTTCATTTTATATTGATAGACTGTTATTTGAGTTTTATTTGGCAAAGTTTCTAGTCCATCTTTAAATCCATTATTTTATAGTACTGTTTTTTTTTCCAAGGTGGGGCTTTGATTTATCAAACAGGAAGTTATTTTCCCTAAAGAGTATGGTACTCCGAAAAGGGTTTAACATCTTAAAAGTAGTGCCAATTTGTATCCCTTTGCCTGGCAAGGTCAATCCCAAACTTGGATAAATTATAAAACCACAAAAGTAAAAAAACAAACAGGCATATAAATCGAAAGACATTACATGAAAACACACTAAAAGAAAACACAAATAAATGTCTCATTATAAACCAAATTACAACTATTCCTTTAAATCATGAGAGCACTGAATAGACAAACAGTAAAATTTACAAATCCAGCCATCATACGTTAACCAAAAACAATGGTTTAGAAAATGAGAACAAGCACTTAGAACAAAGGGCTGTGGAAGCGATTAATGTTCTAACCTTCATTAACAAAAAATAAATGACATTTCAGTTCTTTTTATGTAAACAATAGTTCAGGGATCAAAAAGATACCATGCAATTAATATGCAGACCTGTTTAACTTGAAACGCTCCTGTAGCTACAGAGGATATGGTGCAACTGTGCTCAGAATTTGTACCTTCATCAGGATTTACATTTTATATAATTAGTCATATCAGTTGCATATATGTATATATTGCATATATATTTTGTTAATATATATATTAACAAAAAATGATAATGTGTGTAATTTCCACAATGAGAATTCTTAATCTTCACAAAGTACTTGATTTTAAAAATAGTATTTTGTTCAGAAAGAAAACACAAAAAATAGAAAGTAATAGCAACGGTTTCCCCTTTATTTCCTGTCCTAGTAAAGAATAATTAATTCTACATGTACAAATGTAACTTTTCCAGCCTTGCTTCATAACTAAAACCTTTCATTCCACTTATTAGTTTAGTAGAAACATAGAATGTGTCGGCAGATAAGAACCATTCGGCCCATCTAGTCTGCCCAATTTTTTTTTTTTTTGGAGTACTTTTATTAGTCCCCCGTTCCCGGTCTTATAGCTAGGATAGCCTTGTGTCTATCCCACGCATGCTTAAAATCCTTGACTGTGTTTACCTCTACCACTTCTGCTGGCAGGCTATTCCATATATCCACTACCCTCTCAGTAAAGTAATACTTCCTGATATTACTTTTAAATCGTTGCCCCTCTAATTTAAGACTATGTCCTCTAGTTGTGGTAGTTTTTCTTCTTTTAAATATACTCTCTTCCTTTACTGTGTTGATTCCCTTTATGTATTTAAATGTTTCTATCATATCCCCCCTGTTACGTCTTTCCTCCAAGCTATACATGTTAAGATGCTTTAACCTTTCCTGGTAAGTTTTATCCTTCAACCCATGAACCAGTTTAGTAGCCCTTCTCTGAACTCTCTCCAAAGTATCAATATCCTTCTGGAGATACGGTCTCCAGTACTGCGTACAATACTCCAAGTGAGGTCTCACCAGTGCTCTGTACAATGGCATGAGCACTTCCCTCTTCCTACTGCTAATACCTCTCCCTATGCAACCAAGCATTCTGCTAGCATTTCCTGCTGCTCTATTGCATTGCCTACCTACCTTCAAGTCCTCTGAAATTATTACTCCTAAATCCCTTTCCTCAGATGTTGAGGTTAGGACTGTACCAAATAGTCTATATTCTGCTTTTGGGTTTTTACGCCCAAGGTGCATAATCTTGCACTTGTCCACATTAAATGCCAGTTGCCACTGCTCTGACCATTTTTCTAGTTTATCCAAATCATTTGCCATTTGGCTTATCCCTCCATGAATATCAACCCTGCTGCAAATCTTTGTATCATCAGCAAAAATACATACTTTGCCAACAAGACCTTCTGCAATATCGCTAATAAAAATATTAAAGAGAATGGGTCCAAGAACAGATCCCTGAGGTACCCCACTAGTAACAAGACCTTGCATCGAATATACCCCATTGACTACAACCCTCTGTTGCCTGTCACTCAGCCATTGTCTAATCCATTCAACAATATTGAAATCCAAACTCAAAGATTTCAGTTTATTGATAAGCCTTCTATGTGCGACAGTGTCAAAAGCCTTACTGAAATCTAGGTAAGCAATGTCTACTGCACCACCCTGATCTATTATTTTAGTTACCCAATCAAAAAAATCAATAAGATTAGTTTGGCATGATCTCCCTGAAGTAAACCCATGCTGTCTCTGATCTTGAAATCCAAGCGACTTTAGATGTTCAACAATCCTATTCTTTAACAAGGTTTCCATTATTTTCCCCACTACTGAAGTAAGACTTACTGGTCTATAGTTGCCCGCCTCCTCCCTACTACCTTTCTTGTGAATGGGCACAACATTAGCTAATTTCCAATCTTCTGGAACTACTCAGGTTAACAATGATTGGTTAAATAAATCTGTTAACGGTTTTGCTAGTACACCACTAAGTTCTTTTAATAACTTTGGATGTATCCCATCAGGTCCCATCGACTTATTTGTCTTTACTTTAGACAGCTGAAGTAAAACCTCTTCCTCTGTAAACTTACATGCATCAAAGGACTCATTAGTCTTTTTCCCTAAATGAGGTCCCTTACCCTCATTTTCATTTGTAAAAACTGAACAAAAATATTCATTAAGGCAGTCTGCTAAGCCTTTATCCTCTTCTACATAGCATCCTTCTTTTGTTTTTAATCTAACTAATCCTTGTTTTACTTTCCTTTTCTCATTTATGTATCTAAAAAATGTTTTATCCCCCTTTTTCACTGACTGGGCTATAGTCTCTTCTGTGTGTGCTTTGGAAGCTCTTATAGCTTGCTTTGCCTCTTTCTGCTTACTCTTATAGATCTTTCTATCTTCCTCACTCTGAGTATTTTTATAATTACTAAATGCTAGCTTTTTATTTTTTACTATTTTAGCCACCTCTGCAGAGTACCACAGTGGTTTCTTCAATTTTTTGCTCTTACTGACAAGCCTTATGCAATTTTCTGTTGCCTTCAGTAGTGAAACTTTTAGATAATCCCATTTCTCCTGGACTCCATTTAATTTGCTCCAGTCTGATAATGACTCCTTCACATCTAATCTAATTTTAGAAAAGTCTGTTTTTCTAAAATCTAAAACTTTTGTTTTTGTGTGGTGTGACTGCGTCACTGTTCTTATATTAAACCACACTGTCTGGTGATCACTAGATCCTAAACTTTCACCTACAGTAATATCTGATAACAAATCTCCATTTGTGAACACTAAGTCTAGTCTAGTAGCCCTCCTATGAACTCTCTAGTTCCATGTCTTTTTTTATTTTAAAAAAGGCGCCCAGAATTGAATTGCATATGCAATGGCCCTATGTAGAGGCAGAATAATGTCTTCCTCCCATGAGTCCATACCCCCTTTAATACACCCCAATATCTTATTGGCCTTTGCAACTGCCAGCTGACACTGTGCACTACTGCTAAGTCTACTGTCTACAACTACTCCAAAATCTTTTTTCATTAGTAGATTTCCCCAAGGAGATGTGCCCAGAACGCATAATTTTGCCATTTATCTGCGCAATTATCCAATTTGTCCAAATCCTCTTGCCGCGAAGATACATCTAGCGCAGACTGTATTACCCTACTTAATTTGGTGTTATCAGCAAACATCAATAATAAAGAAACAACTTCAAAAGAAGAGGATCCAGGATAGATTCCTGATGTACTCCACTTATGTACAATCTGAGAACTTTCCATTTACCACCACCCTTTGCATTCTATCTTTCAAGCAATTGCCAACAATCATTTGGCCCGAAGCCAGTTTCATTCAATTTGTATCGTAACCTTTTGTGTGGAACTGTATCAAATGCCTTAGCAAAGCCTACATGCCCCTGCCGTTAATATAGATTGTCGAGGTTAGTAATAGCTATAGTATCTACATTATAACTCATGACAACTATGACAATAAATGTGTTACTACATGAACGCTTATCACTCACTTGCTTATCAAATTCATCATAGGATATAATGGGTCCGTTGTGAAAGACAGGGTAATAGAACACATAGGCCAGCATTGAGGTAAAGGAGTAGTTGATGGTCTTGCATTGCTGGAGGTTACAATATTGTAGACTAAAACTCGTGTAGAATAAACAGCGAACAGTAAGTGTGAACAGGAGCAAGTGGTATTCATGCTCACTGCTGTACCAACCCCGCTGAAAAGAAAAGAGAGAGAGAGAGATGGGTTAAATTCCTTCAAACACAGAGCTCAGTCCATAGGGACAAGTACATACGGATGGTGTCCCTCTATCTGCAGATCAGCTCTTATGATCGCTACAATTAGGGTTGCCACCTTTTCTCCAGAAAAATACCGGCTATGCTACTGCCTCCATAGACGCAACATAGGCCTCAAACCAATTTTTACCGGCCAGGTGGCAACCCTAGCAACATTACTTAGATCCCCCTCCCCCCCCCCCCCCCCCCATCCCCCCATTTATCCAACCAGAATCTTCACTACCACTGCGCTCTTGTTGGAGAATGAAACAATTTTTGTATTTTGTAAATCTTTAAACAGAAATAAAGTAGTAAACATTGCTCTTAACTCCGGGCTTGACAAATCCCAGGACCAGGGAGCCATGGCTCCTATACTCCATGTTGCCACCTTCCTGGCTCTTAAATTGGATTAGGATGGCTCCTGAATTGGTCTATATGGCTCCTAAGGTCTACAAAACATTTGTCAAGCTCTGACTTAACTATATAAAATAGAGATTTTTTTTTAAAAAAGCATTCTGCATTAAGTAGGCTGCATTTAGTTAGTAATTTAGGTAATTATTATCACATTTTTATTTTATGAAAACAAGCCTGTGAACATGACAAAACTTATTTTCCAGGTTATACAATACTTGTGTTTTTGAAACAAACAAACAAACAAACAAAAAAATGAATAAGAAGAAGAATCTCGTTATAGTTAATACTTCCTGTAACCTACGAAGTAGCGGACATTTGCTGCAGGTCTGGTCCTTTGGGTAATGCCGGGGTAACACAGTCAGTAGTTATAATGTGTAACCAACACCTTAACACTTGCACTCGTACTGCAAATGGGTAACTGCAGGGGGCAGGGACAGGAATAATGATCGGGGCAAATTAAATATGAATTGATCGGAAAACGAGAAAAAAAAAACTATGAAAGTAAAGTGATGGATGTCCGGTCTTATGAGGAACAGTGCCCTGTGAAATACGGAGGATAACAGTTATTATATGAATATGTTATTACAGATGGTTCATCACCTAAAAAGAAAGTGTGCGAGGGCTCTAGTTATCTAGGAAAAACTGAAGCAGTTCGGGGGCAAAGAGTTGGATTTTAAACATTTTTTAGGAATATTTGGTTTTCTTATGGATTGACCCAAATTAGGCCTCGGCACCTGTGTTTGTATCTATTTTTGTTTGGTTTGTTTTTTTAATATATATATATATATACCATGTTACTCACAGAACGGCACTTAAAAGGGACAACTTCTTATTAAAATCTAAATAAGACTTCCGGTCTGCCATGTCAGCACTGAATAGAGATCAGCATTCAAGGCGCCCAGAGTTCTGAGGAGGCAAGATCTCCTCTTCAGCTATTGGCTGTGTGCAGCACGATTGACATGCCCATGCCCCAATGACAGAGACAGTCACACGATTGTCTCGTCTGACACAGAATACTACTCGTTAAATGGCTGCTTTTAGTCTTTGACAAAGACTTCAGGGATACATTCTGAGTGGTGCGCAACCATTTTAAAGTCTGTTTTAATCAGATGGAAGCTGCATTTTGCTTAAATGAAACAATTTATGGTGTAGGCCCTCATTATGAACTGAAATGGTTTTACGCATAAGAAATCAGTTGAATACATGATATTTAAATAATGATTCGTAGCCTGGAATGCACCCAGAATTATCCAGGAGAACACATTACGAGGCCTAAGGTAGTAGTTTAAATACTATGGCCAACTCTCTCTCCACTGATCCCTTAAAAGAAATACATAGATTAAAAATCTGCATCAGTGATGGCAAACCTATGGCACTGGTGCCACATCTGGCACCTCTGATGTGGCACCATCATCATATATTGAAAAATGTGCAGCACACAAGGCCACTAAGATGGAGCAGTGGAAGGAAATTAAATAAAAACCAAGGAGAAGGGAAACTAACATAAAAAGTGTCTGCAATGAATATGGGAGACGGGGACTAAAATGTGGGGTAATATGGCACTTTGAGATAATTAGGTTTCATGTGAAATAATAGGCACTTGGGATCAAAAACCTTTGCCGCTGATCTATAGGATTAAACACCAGACATCACTTTAGGACCAGTGTAATTTATATTGGGGAGAATCTATACATATGCAGAGCTCTCAGAATGGATGGCTAGATTTCTACAATAATAAGTTTATTTATTTTTTTGGTCTTCATTGTGTCTGACCTGCCCAATTTACTGTGTTAGTGGTTACCACTGCTAAATCTACAGCATGAAATGGAGGGATGATGATCATGCAATGCTGCTTGGTTGTTTTTTATTATTTTTTCTGTAGTTTTAGTGAATATGGAGTGAAACATGTAAGGACCAAGTATAGTTTGGGATATCTCGTATGGGGTTTATTCACGAAATCCCTAGTTGGTTTATTGGGTTTATTGGGTATAAGAAAAATAATTACTTGGTCCGGCTGATGCTAAGTTGTCCTGGGGCGTTTAACCTGTGGGAGCCCTCGTCACCTGTGCAATATGCACAGATATGTCATGTCACATCAGATAATGCAAGTCCTGTGGTGTAGTGATTTGGATCGGAGCATATCGTGGTTCAAATCCAAACAGAACATTTGGTGGTTCAAATTCCGGGTGACTGTTTGTTTACAAATTGCCATGGCAATAATGGAAGATTCACCGCCAGCAACAGTTCATGCATTGTAGTGTATTGTTTGACAGTCAAGAACGTTCCGTTTTACACGACTAGTGATGTCACAGCGGGCAGGTGATCTACAGGGAGGAGAAACATGGCAGCTCACCCTCTTAGCAGAGCAGCTTAGCGAGAAAGAGGAGCCTGGCAGCTACAGACAGAGATGAGCTCAGGACTTGCCAACCAGCGGCATGTTACAAAGAGATCATAAGGGAGTGAACTACAAGTTTTGTATATTTAAACACAGGTAAAAGGGGGTGGGGGGGTGTTCAGGTGAAGGGGGTATGTTTTTGGTGGGTCTTTCTTTTTAACCAGTTACTGAAATATCACATGGGCACACTTCTTTTTTTTTTTTTAAAAGGGTCCATTTACTCACACCCTAGGGCTCTATTCACTAAAAAGTGAGCTGTAAAAATCAGACATTAATAGCAAATTCTCCAAATTGGCTCTGCTTCCAACTCAGCTAATAATGCCTGAGGTTTGTCTTTCACATTTCAGTTTCCCACAGACATATATAGGGGCAGTATATATACGCATGGGGTTTTCTCAAGCTTGGTCTTCTTGTGGTCAAACCCCATCAATCTTGCTTAAATCCCTTATATTTTGAGTATGTATCTAAATATTTTAAAAGCCATGCCCAGCTGACCAAGCATTCTATGTTCTTAATTTTATTTTTTTTATTTTTTTAGGCGGAGGTGTTGTAAGTTGATGAGTGCACATACTTTTTACACATATTACACACATGCATGTACATACCTAGCACTTGCACACTTATAAGTACTGCTATACACACCGAACAGCCATAACATTATGATCACTGACAGGTGGCAAGCCGGCAGAGGCAGTGTGATGCTTTGAGCAAGGTTCTCCTGGGAAACCTTGGGTCCTGCCATTCATGTGACTTTGACACGTACCATCTCCCTAAGCATTGTTGCAGACTATGTACATCCTTTCATGGAAACGGTATTCCCTGATGGCATTGGCCTTTTTATCCAAGATTATGCACCCTGCCACAAAGCAAAAATCGTTCAGGAATGGTTAGATGAACACAACAATGAGTTCAAGGTGTTGGCTTGGCCTCCAAATTCCCCAGATCTCAATCCAATCGAGCATCTGTGGGATGTGCTGGCCAAACAAGACTGATCCGTCTTGGTGCCAAATACCACAGCACACCTTCAGAGGTCTAGTGGTGTCCATGCCTCGATGGGACAGGGCTGTTTTGGCATCAAAAAGGTGAGCTACACAATAATAGGCAGGTGGTCATAATGTTATGACTGATCGGTGTATATGTGTGCTTGTTGCGGTGTATATGTGTGCTTATGTTAAGGGCTAAATTAACAGTAGAAAAAAAAAAAAGTATTTTACCTGGACGCTTTCCACAGACTTGTGATGCAACATTAAAAGCATAAGTATTGAGCTTAGCCATGTCAGAAGATGACTCTTCAGTTGTGCCGTCTTATAGGACACAATAATATTCAGGAAAATCACTGCCAGGCCATTGGTCCCCAGAACAAGCCAGCAAGCAGCCATCCCATACACCATCATCAACCACGAACGGTACTAAAAAAAAAAAAAAAGTTACAATTTGAATTACAAAACTGAAGGGGCTTTTGGTGAGGGGTAGGGCAAAAGATGCATGGCAGATCTGTAAATATAATACAGACATGTATAGCACAATGAGAAGATGGAGCAGTTACAATAAGTACCATTAAATTGGGTAATAGTAACACCCCCTCGCCCCCAGGATATCCTTGGAAAACAGAACATTATTTAAATGTATCTTTCCTGGTTAAATACATGATGGTTATTATTATTATTCATACATACATCCATATACAAACACTATATACACACACACACATACATGAAGACAACACACACCATCAGGATTCTTAAGAAAAACCACCATGAAATTCTACCAAATAATACATCAAAGTAAAATGGGGGGGTTTCGTGCAAAAAGCAATTAGCTCCAGAAGCAAAATACTTAGCCATTGGTTATCTCATAAGTGCATCTTTTACGAGAGTTCTTTGAGTTGGTTTGATTTATCGATACACAAGCACATTGGACAATATATAACATAACAGGCCTTTTATTGAGATGACCAAATTAACCAGTCACATCGTTTCACATTAGCAGAAGTACGACAAAACTAGTAAGAATAGGCATTATCTATCTGCATTATTGCAAATAGTATGGACTGTGGAAAGTTAGTTTGAGAGACTCCATCACCTGAATATTGCCTATACTGTGAACAAAGAGAAAAAAAAATATTATCAACCATGATTTTTACATTGTGTTTGCAGAACGGTGTGGAAAAACATTAAAGGAAAATGTGTTTTAAACATGTCACAAGTGTTATGACATCAGTTGTGGCTTGATATGCACATTATTAATGATTAAGCGCATCTCAGCGAAACGCGTGAGGCATCAGGTGTTCCATGCTTTTTCACCAGTCATGATATTTATTTTTTTTATATATATCTATGCTAAGGAAACTTTAATAAAATTCACCATCTTTGCATGAAGAGATCGTCTATCTGCAATTTTTCCTGTTCTTAATATGCAAATTCCCCATTGAAAAGTAGTTAATTTGCATACCAAACCACAGGTGTTGTCACAAGCAGGACTACCTACACATTTTGCTTTTAATTCTGCAATGTATTGATTATTCTTTGATTTTATTTATTTGATTCTCTATATTCACTGTATGAACATTGTTTAAGTGACCCTCTATTGTTTGTGTTTTGTTATTAAACAGACGAAAATAGAAATGGATCCATTACATTGAAACCAGTCTGTACACACAGAGTTCATACCTGATTAACACTGTGTTTGTTTTCTTCGTACCTCTTCACATTTAGACAGTAGATTGTTGTTTGTTGAACACAGTGTACAGCAAGATATTTATAATTAATGTTGTGCTGTTACCGAGAGAAGCTGCGTAGCTCCATTTATCATAAAGTTAGCCTGATGCCAGCACCACTCCAAATAAGTGGTGTGATGGAGGCTGACCAAACATAATGCAAAATAAATCAATGTGCACAGAGAATTACAAATAACATATCTCTGCAGTGAAATACACAGTCTGCTTTTAATTTAAAGTTATCCTAGGCAAAGCTAACGACATTTATTTTATGGGAAGATAGGATGAATCAGAAGGTGTAGTTTATCTAATGACGTTAATGGCTTGGTATGTATCAATGGGTGCAGCTGCTTTATTTGTGAAGTCATTTTAAAATGTTCAGTTAAAAGCTATCAAAACCTATCTTTTCGTGACCCAGACTATTACATTTAAAGCTTTTCCACATTTATAATTCGGAAAGGTCTTATTATAAATCTACTGGCGTTTAAGGCAAAAATTCGAAAAGTGAAGCAATCACCATGGAAAGTAAGGTATGTTACTGCCTATTGCTCCAAATTTAGAATTTTTGAAAACGACATTGACTTCACAAGAAGGCACATCTCACCAATAAATACGTTTGTGGACATTTTAGCACAAGAATTCACAGATCATGAGCTTGAAACAGAAGCAAATCAGAAGCAGTGTAATCTAACTATTAGGTAACTGTAGCAGATCAATGGTTAATCTTTTCCCTCCAACTACTAATTGTACTTGCAGGCACCTGACTTGGACAGGTGGTTGTCAACATCTTGCTATAGGAGCAAGCCAACTGTCACTTACCCGGTCTCTGTGCGTCACTTGGTGTTCTCATCCTCGCGCCGCCAGAGAACTCAAATGGTTACGGTAGCCATGTTTTTGGAGTCAGGAAGTGGCAAGTGAGTTCCCGCGACATCTTTCTAGTGCGGGGGCCATCTTTTGGGAGTCTGCCCATGTTCTATGCGGAAATAGATGTACACCTTACCTGTTCTCTGTTTTAACTTTACCCATTCCTGGTTGCCTCTAGGTTGTATTTGTGATGCACAAGACCCTCCCTAGGCTCAACCTTCGGGTACATATTTGTCAGGGTGAACACCACTAACTACTTCCCAAGAGGTGATCTTGCAACAAGGGTCTCTCCTCCTGAGTTCTACCATTTACACCAATAAAATAAATGCCAAACACAAAAGCTTAAGACAACAAAGAAGTGTGTATATAATGCAGCATATATCTAGTGGTGTCAAATCAGAGAACAACAAAGAGGGATAAACCCATTTGGGCAACATTTTTAGCCATTTATATTTTTACAGAGGGAGGTAACAGCAAATATTCCAAAATGTTTAAATCTAGATGCTCCTGCATCAGATAAGAAAATAATAAAT